>OU744722.1:82850819-83450819 GCA_916613615.1 Steromphala cineraria
GTATTTAAAATGACTATAACTGGAAAGTTACCCCTTTTGTTCACATGGCTGAAAGTAGTTCCGGTTCCTGACCAGTGACGATATAATATATTGTCACTGGTCACAGTGAAAATATAATATACCGTCACTGTTGCCTGATAGACAGTTTATTTCATCGCTGATCATATAATAAATAGAGGATATCTGTCTTGTCTTGTCAAATACCATGTTTATCTCATCTTGTGAGGTAGAAAAGTTAAATATTTTCACGTGAAAATAATTATTAACTTTTTACCTCACGAGATGAGATAAACTGTCTATCAGGCAACAGTAACGGTATATTTTATTTACCGAGATTATTCGCCAAAGGCTCGCATAATAAAAATTTTATTCCTATTATATGATATTTATGATACGGAAACACACTCGGTTAATAATTTCTTTATCATATAATGTCATGTTGAAATAAAAGGGTTTAAACGAAAATATGATTCCTACTTAAGAACTGTTTGACCTAGATTTTGCGGAAATATTCCTTCATTAAATTAATTATTTCACAGTGTTAGAAACGTTTTCTACAGTGCACGAGTAAATATTGTGTATATATATTGTATATGTAAGAACCACTTGTCAAAGTCGCTACAACAGGGGAAGTAACTCTAACTGCATTTTGAAAAGCTGCATTGTCATTGTTGTTACGCCAGTTCAGTTACGGTATCCTTAGATTAAACGCAGACTATTTGCGAAGGTGAGGTTGCGTTTGTTACTACGCTACTAGATAATCTGTACCAACACTAGAATATGATTTGTTTTTGCTGATAAGTTGATAACAGACACGGTCAAAGCGATCTAGGCCGATTTTTTTCCAGAAAAATGAAGCACATATTTTTTCGATAGCCAATATTGTTAGCTGCATATCGTTATATTTTTTAAACGCACGATGAAAACAACATTAAATGCTTCCATAACCAAGCTATAATTTCTAAAATATGAATGCGTGATGAAAATTTGTGTCAATATGTATGTTTGAATGAAATAGATTTTTGGAAATATTATTTAATTAGTATCAACATTCTTAATGGCTCTTTAATATTACATAATTAAGTTTGAAGAATATGACATATTCATTCAAGATCAATATCATTTAAGAGTAAGGAAATCACTGATAATGTTTCAGAATTGGGCGTAAGATCCAAACTTCAAATAAAGAAATAAGTGTATATATAAATAGAATATATAATTAACTCAAAAGCAGACAATGGAGATTGCTAATCATCTGAGCTATCAAAACCTCAATCAACAAGCTTATATGAAATGTTACATTCAAATGAACATTTTTGCCAATAAAAATTGAATCTAAAAAAAATATCAAATTAAAAACCATTGTAAATCACATTTGTAAGATGCTAAAATTGTACAAAAATACCCCATATAGTGTAAAATTTAGCAGCCCAAGTTGTTCGAATAAAGAAAGTGTGACATTAAGTGAACCACTTAGGCTGTTATTGCCCCTGCACATTAGTTTGAGAACATATTCTGACTTAAGCTTGACACAAGACCATTTACAGAATTCAACCTTGGTACAAGGACAGGAGCATGTGCTATTTATTGTTATTGCATGTTACTGTCTGGGTTCATAACATGCATAACATGAAGATAAATGTTTCTGAAAGCATCATAAATGGTGATTTAATAAAAAAAAATCATCAGAAGATGACTTATCCCACCGGTCCCCTTTTAAGTTCTGTTTCCATGGAAACTGAACAAGATTGAAAGTACCAAAATGCACATCTTCACATTCTGACCAATCCACATACCAGGTGTTATTGAGCTAGGTCTTTGCAGTTTTTGAGTTTTACAACAGAAACCAAATTTTAAGTTGTTTCCATGGAAACCGCCAAAAATAAAAATAAGTTGAAAATAACTGGTGAGAGTGCATGAAGGGTAAAATAGACTCATTGTCAATATGCAATGTGATTTAAGAGAAAGGCTCTCAGGTATTGGAGTCCATCACTCTCAAGTTCAATTGGAAGGATACATTGAATTGTGTTTTTCTTTACCTTCAAGTAATCATGTTAGCAACTATTTTGCGATCTTTAAAAAAATAAATATAATGAGTTTAAGGCCAAACATTGCTATCTGCCCCATACAAATTAATTTTGCAAAAAACTATATCAATTTAATAATCAGATGGTAATTAAGTGTTTCCCTCGGCCTCTTAGGCTCACGGTCATCAATTAGAAGATAAATAGTTGCTTTTGTAAAATTTCTGGGATTCATTGATATTCAATAACCACAAATTTAAGGTTATAAACACTTAAATTTGCATGTGTTGAATAACAATGAATCCCGGAAATTTTACAAAAGCAACTATTTATCAATATTGTAACATGACTGTTATTAACTCGAATCTTAAGAGCGAACTCTATTTTTGCGTAAAAAATTCTGAGTTGTAAGGATTTAGCAACTACCCAGGTAACCTAATTTTGCTCGAGGTGTGGTTTTGTAAAGTCACATGGGATTTCCCAGTGTTATGAACATTAAAAATTGTGTACTTATTATACAAACTAGGTGCACTCGTATCGATGCGATCTTATGAAGTTGAAAGTGAAATTTTTTTAGGGAAAAACAAGTTTTTTAATTCACCAACCAACAGAAAAAGTCCTGAATGAACAAACATCTTAAACTTGCCCTGACCATTGTGACAGTGACGCTACAATTTTGATGTCATTACTGTTTGGCTTTATGACGTCATACCATGGGAACGCCATTCAAAAGAAACCGCCCGCATGAAGCAAGGTGGCAAACTTGGGGAAAATTAGCTAGTTTAAAGCAGTTAAGTTACCTAAAACTAAAGCAAATAGAAAATAATTCATATCATGTACGGCATGTTAGAACATGACAACAACACCAGTAAACATTAAAAAGCGCACAAATATAGGAGAATCAGAATGTTTTATGTTGAAGCGAACCAAATAATGTATCCTTCGGGAAGATTCGCCTCAGCCAATTTTACGTGTGTTCATAACCATTCAACACAGGAAAATCCTTGAAATAAACCAATCAGAAACAAGTATTTACAGAAGTCATGTTACAATTTTACAAATACCATTACAATTGTCACAAATTCATTGTATAAGCATTTCTAAAGTATATGTCCTTTAGGACAAAAGTATGAAAACTATCAATCATTTAAAATATTGCACACAGGAACTTTCCTCATTAAAGATGAGATAACAACCAAAAACAATTATTAAGTTATTTTGTCAGTGATTGTTGCCATCTAAACTTGTATTTAACTCTTTTGGTTATATTGCCTATGAATTATGAATAAAGATGCCATAGTTGGTACTATGGACATCCCAAATATTCCGACCTGTGATTAAAAAGATGGTATCAGAAACAAACTGCTCAGAAATGATTATCTACCAGATGATAACACAACAGTCTTTTTTAAGACATTTAAGAAAATGGTTAATAAATCAGAGACAAAAATAATTCTAAGGATAACCAAAATCAAAAATTCAAACCATCACTAGTATATCAAAATAGACTAAGATTATTGTATAACATACATGAATATATAAGAAGAAATTGTAACGGATAGATAAAACAGTATTACAAACATTTATAAAGAAATATGTTCCAAATCTGTAAAAGACACTTTAAAACTACGATTGTTCTTATTATAATTTTCTTTAAAAAAAATTAACAAATCTAACAAAATGATTTATACTGAGCAATTTAAGTTTAAAAAAACTCTACATTTTAAGTAATGTAGTGATAAACTTTATTGTCAAGAAAAACAACCATCCAATATTAAACATGCAAATGTGTTTCATCAGAAAGATACAGATGGTGTTTGAATTCCAGAAAAACAGGGCTAAAGATGAACAAGTATTGACACCATCTGAAACTGACCAAATAGGGTGTATACATACTGACCTTGTGTATCAATAAGTGTCAGACAACATCTTAAAAAGTTCAGGAAATGTTTCCAAAGAATGTTTCACAGTTCACAGGAAGAATGCAGGAAGAGTTGAGATTGTTAGTTATGATGCCAGAATGGGAGATCATTTTTTAAACAAAAGAAATTTTTTTGAATTAAGTAGTCCTAAAATTTTTATTGCACAGCATATTTCCTAACACATAGTGGGTCATTGACTGTTCTGACAGTTAGTTATACTCATTTCCATTTCCTGGATTTACAAATCTTTTAGAAACAATCAATGCAATGGATTTGACACACAATAGATGTTGAAATAAATCAGGACAATTCAATAACTTGTGATATGAGATTCAATAACATATCTAAATTAGTACCACCTCATCATCATTGAAAAGTCTCACACTCCTACACCTAGATGTTCAGGCTCTTGTAGTGGGAAGTGCTATTTGAATCATTTATTATTATTCAATCCCCCATTACGGCCTAATTGGTCTATTGCAGCAGTCAAAGCAGGTAAAGGCTTGCTCTCTTTCATCCTCCTTCCTGCACCTGTTGTGGCAGTTCTTTGAATTACATCTTTGACAGGTGTCCTGTGAAGGAAATCACTGTATTTTTAACAATTCTTGTGATTTAGATTTACCTTAAAACATTTAGAACATAATACTTTCTAGTTGTTTACTTTTTCTTTGCAATGTAATAGTGCATGGTATCTATTCATGTAAACTTTTAACAATGATTTGTAGACAGTAAAATCTACTCCTTTTAACTACTTCAATTATGAACAACAGGCCTACCAAAGAAAAAATCGAAACGCTAAGAAAAGCAGCAAAACGTACACAAACATGTAAGACTTAGCATGAAAAAATAGCTATACGTGTAATTTTTACCTTAAATAAAAAAAAATAGACAAATCTTTCAGTCGTTCAGACCCCAAAGAAGACACAATTAGGGAAACAAGAAGCAGGATATAGAATTAATGATCAACCTAACCGTCGACTGGTACTGTGTCATGGGTGGTTCTCTCTTGTGTTTTGAATATTTCCAACAGATTATAATGCAAAAAAAATAAATTAATATTCTATCTGTTAAATATAGTTCAGGTTTTTTAAATCATTGATGCAAACTGCAACTTTAGATTGAGAAAAGCTTAGATCAGCGATAATCTTCAAGAATTTACCGAAGACATGCAGCGTTAAACACTCTTATTTCCGTTAATGAAGATAATTTTTTTTTTAAATATAGTATTTTCAAAACTAGAATTCTAAATCTTTCCCTTCAAATTATTCTTGACAATTCAAAGTTTGACTGTATCAAGCAATCGCAAAACTGGTGAAAACTGGTCAAAGTCTGTGAATTGAAAAATTATAATAAGACAATGTAATAACAAAAGAGAAAAGGGCCTATCCATGTATCACTTCTGATAATATAGTTTGGGTGAAGTCTTGCATATCCATTGGTGATAAAATGCTTTCAAATAAAACCGTGCTACCTTTTCTTTATTCATTATCATAAATTTCGGAATGACCACAACACACGGTCGATACACAGACCGGCCAGTCTCTCAATCAAAAGCGACAAAACAAAGAAATGTGCAGCTCTGATTGGATCAATTTTGATTGACAACTTACGAAGGTCCAATCCCAGAGTATTTATCATTTGGATGCTATCCATAGAAACCAAGCGCTACAACTGACTTCTCAATGTTAGAAAAGATTTTGCCCTGATTGTTTTTAAAAAGGCTGTGAGCACACCTTGACAACATTCATTAGGGCTATTGCTGGCCATTTAAATGAAAACAATAAATAGGCTTATTGTTACTAACAAACGACCATATTTAATGAAGGGAACGAATCAACTAGAGAGCCATATGTGCATGGAGCTTGCGTAAAACATCAATTTGTGACATTTTTTATTCTGTTTATATTCAGAATACATGGATGTCACCATTCTCTCCCCACAGAGGCAACTCAGTTATACCTGAATTAGCCTCTGTTCTATAACGGCTAATACACGGGATAGAAAGGTAGAAATCTGATTGGAGGCAATCGAAATTTGTGCAATCACCGACGCCGTTTCAAAAGTGACCATTCGCAAAACCTCGGCCATCTCCGTGGGGTTCGTCAAAGCTTTCGTTGAAATTTAACATCCAGGGGAGGTAATTCTTACTATTACAAACCATCGCATTTTACCTTCTCATTAGTTATTATTTGGTTGATCAGTAAAATGAAATCGATCATAAAACAAATAATAATTTACACAATTAGAAAACAGTTTCTTTCTAACTAAAAACCCTATCCATATCTGATTTTCAAATTGTTTCCCTCTCACACTGTTAATGAAAAATAAACATAAAGACATAAAATTTTCCATGTCACTATACGACCGTTAAGAACTCCCCGAGTCATGGATATCCAACAGTTGTATTCATTGGCAGCAAATAAGGGTGCTATTTCAAGTCACCTGTATATGCGTCAGGGGATCTGATCTTACCAGAGGCAACCATCTCTGCCATAATTCTGCTGTTTGCGAAACCCCATTGCTCCATAGAAATGTCAAATAGTTTAGGTTTCCTTTTACCAAAGTTCAGTTTGGCCCCTTGTCCAATGTCTATCTCGACTTCATTCGCCCCTAAATCGTGCCACACAAAGTCAGTTATTCTCAAAGCCTTTGTACCAGTCTCACTTACATCGATGTTAAACAGCTCACCTGGTACTTCGATGCGGCGACTTGACAAGTCACGTGACTGCCGATTCATGGAATATAGTTTATCCCGTTCCAATCCGATTTCCCTTGAGTTCATGTTCTAAACGCCCACACTCCTTCTCAGCTTCACCACACTCATCTAACACAGAAGCTCCATGTCGCCCCGACTGTACATCGGCATCGTGTACACTTCGGTCCGCCATGCGGGTATCACGAGGTGTTGATTTCCTAACCATGTTATCTGCCGCTTTCATGGCAAACTCAACAAAGGAGTCCTCACCGCACTTTTCTGCCATTAGAATATCGCTTAGTCTACTGCCAGCACCTGCCCTTTTTGACCGGTCTGAAGCCATCACGTCACACAAATTGAAATATATGATGCAGAAAACTTAATGGCGAAGCGACCTGCGGGTCGAGCATGGTATGCAAAGCGCCCTCTGGCGCGAGTGACAGCAAAGGGAGATAATTCCCAAAATATAATTCAACTTGAATTAAAACTTTTTGCCGCTAGGGCAATCTGCCGGAACCCCAGGCCAGCAGGATCTAGGCGTAATAGAACAGAGGCTAATTCAGGTATAACTGAGTTGCCTCTGTGGGGAGAGAATGGGATGTCACATGATTTAACTTATTTTGTGGGAAATGGTGTGAATTTATTTCAAAGGACTGAGAATTTTACTGACGCTTTGTGTTTAATATATTTCTTATTTTAGATCATGTTAAATCAGCTTAGATACCAGGGGTAAAGTTGAAGTTTCAGTTATACCAGCAGAGTATCATTATAATTTCTGACCAGTATTATTAGTTGTGCGTCATACGTGACATTGTTTCATTGCGATTAGTCGTCGGAAGACCCAACTGTAATGGTCGCCTCGTGTTTGCAAGTGTTTTCAACGATGTTGTCGAAAGAGTCAAAATAAGGTTAAAAGCCGAGTCGCTTAACCAAAATCTTCAGGTATATTGTTTTTCTTAGTGTTTCTAGACATGTTTTAGATATATCAAATGTTATGTCATTTTCTAAATATTGCGAAATAAGCAATTTCTTTCAGCGCGTATAATCACGCTCACATAACTGTAGTGGCGGAATAAGTCACCTATTTTCGAGGCTTGGCTAGAATAAGTATTCAATCATAGATTAATCTTTTATTATATTTCTCAAAGTAATGGAAATAGGATTTTATATTACATTCAGGTTATAAGCATTTCCAATAGAGTATTTTCATGTGTTATTGATAGTGAAAGAGATATAGATATATTTTCACTGAGTGTAGTTATACATGGTAATATTAAGCCACAGAGCATATATTTGTGTGGTAAAGAGTATTTTTCATGTTTCCAATTCAAGTAGGACATATTATCATATTGAAGGAATAATTTCATCTCTGCTAGTGTAGTGTTTCAATCACCATTTTGACTGATAGTCTAGGGATGAGTGAATATTTTATGAGAGCTTCATTTACCAAAGCATGTCATACACTGTGTGTTTTGACTAAGTGTTTGAATATTATACTTTAGGTTAAATTGTGTAATCACTTCTTTATACTTACCTTATGTTTTTTATTATGTTTCAGAATACAAATACAAACGAATGTACGAACAAACAAACATAAATACTCATGTGAAAACAAGAAGGGAATCACATGAATCTAGAGAGAACAAATGTTTCTAGAGAGCTGTTGTAAGTTCAATACAGAGATTCGAAGATAAAATTGACTTGGTTATTTTTGGTGAAAGGAAGGCTTGGTGTCGTGTTCACAACATAAAAGCTTCTGAAGATTTTGAAGTAGACTGTCACCAGAGTAGAGAAGATAGCAATGTCGGACATTGAAGAGGTAGAAGTTGAGATCCACGGAGACAAAAATACAGAGGAAGAAATTGAGGATAATGATAAAGAGTTAGAAGTAAATACTAAAGAGAAAGATCTTAAATTAAAGAGAAAAGTGATTAAAGGGAAAATAACAAGAACTATCAATAGAATCAAAGAAAGTGTTAAAAGTAAGGAACTGACTGAAAGAAGAGCAGATAAGGTGTTAAGAGACTTGAAAGAAGATTTCAAAGTTGCTCTTGAGTACAATGGTGAACTGTACATGTTTCCTGGAGTTGATACAGATAAACTTGATAGATGGGAAGAAGATCTCACTAGAGATGTGTACAGTATTGAGGAGAAAGTTGAAGATTATCTCACTGTGTCATCCAACCCTAAAAAGACTGAAAAGAGGTCAAGTGCAAGAAAGAAGAAAACTATTTCCGCCATAGAGGAAGAAGTAAGGGAGGCTGACTCAAGTGAAGTTGAAGAGACAGGAGATGATGTATCCGGAAAGGAAGAAACAGAGCAGAAAGACAGTACGGATACAGAGAAAGCGAAGGCATCACATGATAAAGTGCCAAAGTACAGTGAAGATAGACAAATCTCAACTTTATCTCCTTCAGAGGTAAAGAGTGTTGATTCATGGATTGATGAACTTACAGAGTTTGTTGAAACAAAGTTACCTGAGATTGATGAAATAGGTGAGATGTCAATAGCTACAGCCTTATTCAAAATTGAAGCCAGGAAAGATATGCCACCTGTTGAAACGCCCAAATTCAGTGGAGATCCATTGGACTATGTAGAATTTATTGAGACATTCAAAATCCATGTTCATGAGAAAGCTACTTTAAGAGATGATCAGAGAATGGGACATTTGAAGATGGCACTGAGGGGTAAAGCAGAAGAGTCAATTAAAGGTCTAGGCTCCAGCGGCATAATGTATGCAACAGCATTGAAGTCAATCAAAAGAGAATTTGGACAGTCAAGTGTGATTGTTAGAGCTCAAATCAACAGGATCACAAGAGGTGATGTGATACGACCAAATGATCGGGACAGTTTGCGTACTTTCTCCTTGGACATCATTAACTGCATAGCCACACTCAAACGATTTGATAGACTATCAGATGCCAATTCACCTGAGTTTCTGCGTCAAGTAGTTAGAAAACTGCCGGCCTACCTCGTTGACAGATGGAAGACCAGAGCTATGGAGATCAGAGATCGCGGAAGAAACCCAGACCTACAGGAGATCAGCACTTTCATACAGAGAAATGTCAGAGCTCAGTTTGACCCAGATTATGGAGACCTTTTCAGAGACAGCAGACCAGTGCAAGTGAAGAAAGGTGTAAATGCTAACACTCCTGTCTCAAACAACAAGTTCACCAAATCCTGCAAAGTGTGTGGACAGACAGATCATTCTCATGTGAGATACTGCTCAAAGTTCAAATCCTGTTCTGTTGAAGATAGATTCAAGTCAGCGAAGGAACATAGGCTCTGTTACTCATGCCTGATGTATGGACATAAAACCAGAGACTGTAGGAACAAGAAAAGCTGTGGAGTGAATGACTGCCAGAGAACTCACCATTCACTTCTACATGTTGACGCACCTGTTGCGAGTGGGACCAGTGCACTAGATAGAGATAGCATACTTCCAGTTGTTAGAGTTAGATTCCGAGCAGACAATGGAAGAGTGAGAGAAGGCAATGTGCTCATAGACAGTGGTGCTGGGACAACTATAATCAGGAAGGAGTTTGCAAGGCAGCTTGGGTTACAAGGGAAAAAGGAGGGTCTAAACATATCAGTTGTTGGAGGCAGAAATCAGCAACAATGAGACAGTAGACGCGTTGGCTTCTGGATATCGCCGCTAGACGGGGCGGAGGAATACAGAGTGGAAGCACATGAACTTGATAAAACGATAGCGGAAGTCTCACAAGTTGATAAGAGATGGTTGTCAAGCTTCAATCACTTGAAGGATATCAAGTTAACACACAGAGAAGGTCCAGTTGATCTAATACTGGGTGTGCAGTATACTCATCTGCATGTTGAGCAAGAAATCAGAGAGGGACTAGCGTTTGAGCCGGTTGCCAAGAACACAAGACTCGGATGGGTAGTGATAGGCTCAGAATACAGGAACAGTCACAAGCCTCCCATAGCAACCATAGCCTTCTGCATGAACTCAGTACAAGAGGATGTAAAGTTCTTGTATGAAGTAGAGACGGTTGGAGTACAGGCAGCTGATTGTAAATGTCCAAAGATGCCGCTAGAAGACAAGAAGGTACTAGATTTCTTTGAATCATCCTTCAAGATAGAGAATGACCGCTGCTCAATAGGACTGTCATGGGCTAGAGACCCTAGTGAACTTCCAAACAACTTTGCATATGCAAAGAGCAGACTTTACAGTTTAGAGCAGAGTTTAGACAGAAACCCAGTGAAAAAAGAGGCCTACAGAAAAGTCATGAATGACTATGTTCAGAGAGGATGGGCAGAAGAGGTACATGACAACACAGCAGAAAATGTTTTCTATTTGCTACATCATGGAGTTGTGAACATTGAAAAACCCAGCACCCCGCTGCGGGTGGTTTTTGATTCTGCCGCGCTGTATCAAGGGCATCATTGAACAAATTTCTGCATAAGGGTCCATCAACACTGATAGATCTCTTTGGGATTCTGATAAGATTCAGAGAAGAAAGGGTTGGATCTATGGGAGACATAAGTAAGATGTTTCTTCAAATATGCCTGCTTGAGGAAGATACACAGTATCACAGATATCTCTGGAGAGACACAGACACTGCCCGGGAACCATCCATATACAGACTGTTCAGAGTGACGTTTGGGGACAAGCCCTCCCCAGAGATGGCGAACTTCGTCATGAGAAAACTTGCTGAACTGAACGAAGAAGACTACCCGGAAGCTGCAGAAATATTGAAGAGAGACAGGTATGGATGACCTAATACATTCCTGCAAGTCGTCCGATGAAGCAGAGCAGAAAATGGCTGGCATAGACAAGGTTCTAGCTCAAGGAAGCTTCAGTGTGAAGGAATGGCACTCTTCGAAGAAGAAATCAACAAATGATAAGGTTGATATCACAGGTGATAGGAGAGTAAAGACATTAGGTGTTGTGTGGTGTTGTGAGAAAGACACAATTCATTTCAATGTGAAATCATTGTTAGGAGCAGATTACACAAAGAGATCAGTTCTTTCCAAACTATCCATGTTGTTTGACCCACTCGGCCTTGCATCTGTTGTCACAATCAGAGCTCGCATAGCCATGCAGGAAATATGGAAGATGAAGGATGTCGGATGGGATGATCCTCTCCCCGACAAAATGTGTAGCTCATGGACTGAGATATTCAAAGATTTGGAAGAACTCAATAATGTTCAGATTGACCGGTGCCTACAGCCCCAAAACGCAATTTCATCTCCAGAATTGCATGTGTTCGCAGACGCCAGCAATGCAGCCTATGGCGCGTGTGCATATCTGTCTTGGCCAACGACCACAGAGAAAAGTGTGAAACTTGTAGCTTCAAAATCCAGAGTCGCACCGCTTCACCAAATCACAATCCCAAGACTCGAACTGATGGCCGCACTACTTGCTGCGAGATTAGCCAAAACCCTTCATAGTGAAATGAAAATCAGACCAGATGTCATGCTGTGGACAGATTCCAAGGTTGTGCTAAAGTGGATCCAGTCAGAATCTACCACAAAGAAGCCGTTTGTTGCGGTGAGAATTGCTGAGATACAGACGACATGGGAACCTGACCGGTGGAGATATGTGCCCAGCAAGGACAATGTAGCGGACGACTTGAGCCGAGGTCTGAAAGCATCTCAGATAACGAACAGATGGTTTGAAGGGCCAGAGTTCCTCAAACTTCCAAAACTACAGTGGCCTGTACAAGAGACACTTAAAGAAATGGATGACACCACTGAAGAGAAGAAATCAAAGGCTTATTGTTCCAGTGTTCTGAGGAAACCAGTAAGTGGAGAGATGATAATGGACTGTGAGAGATATTTCAGCTGGAGGAAGCTCCTGAGAATCACAGCGTTCTGCTTTAGGTTCATACGAACTCTGAGAAACAGAATAAACCGCAAGAAAAGAACAGAACAGACATCCAATCTTCAACCTGATGAACTTCAGGGAGCAGAAAGGTATTGGATCCGACAGGCCCAGAGAGAGATACTCAATAGGGAAGGAACCTGTCAAGAGTTATCTCCCTTTATTGAAAATGGGATATTGAGAGTAGGGGGAAGACTGCGTCACAGCCCGCTAGACTATGACGCAAAACATCCGATACTGTTGCCACCATCAAACCATATCACAATACTGATATTGAGGGATGTGCACAAAAATGTGTACCATGCTGGTGCAGAGAGAACCCTAGTGGAAAGCAGAAGAAAGTACTGGGTCCTGAGGGGACGAAATGCAGTGAAAGGCCTAGTGAGGAACTGTGTACGGTGTAGAAAGATGAGACAACCATGCCATGTGACGACGATGGCAGATCTTCCGCCTGAAAGACTTAGAGCATTTTCTCCACCTTTCACTTCTACGGGTGTAGATTTATTTGGACCGTTCTTTCTGAAGTATGGCCGAAACAAGAAGATAAAGGCTTGGGGCGCCATATTTACATGTTCAACAGTAAGAGCCATTCACCTTGAGGTAGTCGAAAACTTGTCGACTCAAGCATTTCTACATGCTTTAAGAAGATTCGCGTCAATTCATGGCTGGCCGAAGATGATCCTTTCAGATAACGGGACTTCATTTGTCGGAGCACACAAGGAACTACAAGAAATGACAATTAACCACAATGATGTAGAGGATTACAGTTCCAAACATGGTGTCAAATGGAAGTTTTCAACCCCGTTAAGCCCACACCAAGGCAGCATTTATGAAAGCCTCATCAAACAAGTGAAGCGCGCAATACAAGTCAGCATCGGGAGCCAGACACTCTCATGGAATGAGATGACTACAGTGTTTGCAGAGGTAAAAGAACTGTTGAACTCGAGACCATTGTATGTTTCACCTAATAACCCAGATGAACCACAGGCAGTCACCCCAAACCACTTCTTGATAGGGAGAGCCTCAGCTGACATTCCCCAAGGTCCATTCAAAGAGAGCACAAATCTGAAGAAAAGGTTTGAATTTGTGCAACAACTTGTGCAACATTTCTGGAAAAGACTTGTGAGTGAGTATTTTCCTACGCTGACCAGGAGAGTGAAATGGTTGTCCCAGGGGAGACAACTCAGTGTAGGTGATATAGTGCTCATTGTGGATCGCAACTCCAAGAGAGGTGACTGGAAACTAGCCAGGGTAACAGAGGTGTACCCGGGCAGAGATGGGGTTGTGAGAAATGTGCAGCTGAAGACTGCGCATGGACTGTACAGTAATCGGTCCAACAATGTTGTCTTCTGCTAGAGAACACATTGGCGTAAAGAGACTCAAGACTCGACACTTCTTGTCGGGTTGGAGGATGGTGTGAATTTATTTCAAAGGACTGAGAATTTTACTGACGCTTTGTGTTTAATATATTTCTTATTTTAGATCATGTTAAATCAGCTTAGATACCAGGGGTAAAGTTGAAGTTTCAGTTATACCAGCAGAGTATCATTATAATTTCTGACCAGTATTATTAGTTGTGCGTCATATGTGACATTGTTTCATTGCGATTAGTCGTCGGAAGACCCAACTGTAATGGTCGCCTCGTGTTTGCAAGTGTTTTAAACGATGTTGTCGAAAGAGTCAAAATAAGGTTAAAAGCCGAGTCGCTTAACCAAAATCTTCAGGTATATTGTTTTTCTTAGTGTTTCTAGACATGTTTTAGATATATCAAATGTTATGTCATTTTCTAAATATTGCGAAATAAGCAATTTCTTTCAGCGCGTGTAATCACGCTCACATAACTGTAGTGGCGGAATAAGTCACCTATTTTCGAGGCTTGGCCAGAATAAGTATTCAATCATAGATTAATCTTTTATTATATTTCTCAAAGTAATGGAAATAGGATTTTATATTACATTCAGGTTATAAGCATTTCCAATAGAGTATTTTCATGTGTTATTGATAGTGAAAGAGATATAGATATATTTTCACTGAGTGTAGTTATACATGGTAATATTAAGCCACAGAGCATATATTTGTGTGGTAAAGAGTATTTTTCATGTTTCCAATTCAAGTAGGACATATTATCATATTGAAGGAATAATTTCATCTCTGCTAGTGTAGTGTTTCAATCACCATTTTGACTGAAAGTCTAGGGATGAGTGAATATTTTATGAGAGCTTCATTTACCAAAGCATGTCATACACTGTGTGTTTTGACTAAGTGTTTGAATATTATACTTTAGGTTAAATTGTGTAATCACTTCTTTATACTTACCTTATGTTTTTTATTATGTTTCAGAATACAAATACAAACGAATGTACGAACAAACAAACATAAATACTCATGTGAAAACAAGAAGGGATTCACATGAATCTAGAGAGAACAAATGTTTCTAGAGAGCTGTTGTAAGTTCAATACAGAGATTCGAAGATAAAATTGACTTGGTTATTTTTGGTGAAAGGAAGGCTTGGTGTCGTGTTCACAACATAAAAGCTTCTGAAGATTTTGAAGTAGACTGTCACCAGAGTAGAGAAGATAGCAATGTCGGACATTGAAGAGGTAGAAGTTGAGATCCACGGAGACAAAAATACAGAGGAAGAAATTAAGGATAATGATAAAGAGTTAGAAGTAAATACTAAAGAGAAAGATCTTAAATTAAAACCTTACATAAGTTTGGAGTCCAAACTTCACAAGCGAGGGGAAGATATCATAGGATAGAAATTAACAATATTGATAAGCAAATTCATATCATACATATTAGTACATTTCATAAGATATATTTATTTATTGTGAAGTAAAACGCTTCAAGTTATCTGGAATAAGTAAAAAAAAAGACTTGATACTCAGTCACATAGATTATCTTTAGGCATTAGCAGACATCTTATACACATATTCTTTTATTATCATTCTTATGGCAAGCTTTAATCCCTAAGGCAAAATTAGGACAACTCATTTAGACACTTTGATAAGTTTAACTTCGTTAATCCTCAAGCTTCTAGACATGTCAACACATAATAACAATGCATTGTCAACTACTGTTTATCTATTGCCAATTTAATCATTCATGTATCAGCTATATAAACTGACCAAATGATAAAACAAGTAGATTCCATTTGGGACCTCATCGAGGTTGGATCTCTCATCCTAGCTCTGGCTTGGAGCTGGGGTGATCCAAAGTTACGACTGATGATACGACAAATACATCAGCTGTTTCAAGGCACAGACTAGCAGACATACCAAGTGAAATCGGCAAGATAAAGATGAAAGATCAAAAAGTGTAAGTATATTTTGCATTGTTGACTTTTGTCTTAGTCTTGATCCACTGAAAGTAATTATGGTTTCACGTTTGGAGGTCTGTACGGAGAGTAATTATGACAATGAAATCCCAGTCGTGTTCTGTCTCCCCAAATGTTTAAAGCAATTGCTGAGAACATGTTGTGTTCCACACTTGTGGATAAGGAGCTTGGATCAGTTTTCATTGACCTCTAATTTTGTGTCTGAAGTTTTCAAACAGGATTCTACTTTACCTACATTACCAATAATAGTAATATGAGGGTTACAGGTCCTGAAGGAAGATGATGTTGATGTATATCAGTTGTAGCTATTGTTTGTTTGTTTGTATTGTTCATGTTACCAATTGTGAACGAAATGTTCAGTTGATTGCCTGAATGTTCACTTGGCACACATCTTGAGTTTGGATTCAGCGCCACATCTCAAAGGACACAAACAAATGAATAAATGATAATTCATTTCTAATTTTTTTTCTCATGTATGATTATATGACCCACTGATCCATTTTCCTTTCAGGTTATACAGATGACCATTTAATGTATTATTTGTATATATATATATGTGTTTGTCTATGTAAGAAACAGTCACTCATGACTGAACTCTGCCCAAGTGGCTCTAAACAAACACTTTATCACCCACTGTATATATATAAATATAGGAAGTTGAAAAAGCTTCTTACTTTATCACATGTGCTATTCATATTAGATAACAACATATACTGCCAAAATTTTCCCTATTTTTCATATGATGCCGGCTTCAACAAGCATAGCTGGTGACAAATAGACAGAAGAACACCAAGATGTACAGATGTTAACAGAAGGCCAAGCCTCTACAACAGGAGAATCTACATCTGATGTTCTTTGTCAAGGAAACTACAGTGCAGATTCAGTGCACATAGGATGAACAATCAACTTAACAAAAGGACAGCTAAACTAAAGAACAGAGGACTCAGTGTGAAATCAATTTCAAAATGAACTATCATCATCAAATAGAACAATAATCTTCAAAAAGGACTACCATAACTATCATCGCATTTACTACCATTTATATCACATATACCTTTACTTTATCATTTACAAATGAGCCCTTGTCATTCTATCATTATTACTGTGAACTGTCATGGAAATCATCACTGAAAAATAGCATTAACATTATAATTGAAATATCATATCCATCATATCTCTTAACCAATGTTAAAACCTTACATAAGTTTGGAGTCCAAACTTCACAAGCGAGGGGAAGATATCATAGGATAGAAATTAACAATGTTGATAAGCAAATTCATATCATACATATTAGTACATTTCATATGATATATTTATTTATTGTGAAGTAAAACGCTTCAAGTTATCTGGAATAAGTAAAAAAAAGACTTGATACTCAGTCACATAGATTATCTTTAGGCATTAGCAGACATCTTATACACATATTCTTTTATTATCATTCTTATGGCAAGCTTTAAGCCCTAAGGCAAAATTAGGACAACTCATTTAGACACTTTGATTAGTTTAACTTCGTTAATCCTCAAGCTTCTAGACATGTCAACATATAATAACAATGCATTGTCAACTACTGTTTATCTACTGCCAATTTAATCATTCATGTATCAGCTATATAAACTGACCAAATGATAAAACAAGTAGATTCCATTTGGGACCTCATCGAGGTTGGATCTCTCATCCTAGCACTGGCTTGGAGCTGGGGTGATCCAAAGGAGTTGCAGTTTGGGAATCATACCTAACACATCTCACGACTACTCCGGGGGCTGAGTTACTATTTGGATTTTCATGCCCCTGGAGTGGAAACCAACTGTTATCTACATATTGTATCTATGTTGTTATGTAAGTCATTCCTGTAAATAAATGTGTGCATATCTATTCCATGGACTTTGGATTTCTTCTGCCTAGAGTTAATTCCCCGTTAAAACTGGACAGTTAGACCATCAACCCGGAATATCAAAAGTCGGGGCAGATGAGGATTTCAAGGAACCCTGCCTCAACCGTATGATAGAGCTGTTGTGAGTTCAATACAGAGATTCGAAGATAAAATTGACTTGGTTATTTTTGGTGACAGGAAGGCTTGGTGTCGTGTTCACAACAGGAAATATATGGATAAAAATTGGTCTCAGGAAAAAGGATAATTTTTCGGTTGTAGACTAACAGATTTTGTCACTTCCAAATGACACTGAGTAAATGAGTGATTCCAAAAAGATTTTCTGAATGAATATATAAAGTGCATTATGTAAGGAAATGTATCTTGCTTTAATTACATCAGAATTACAAAATTTACAAGGAGTTTAAGGTTTTGTGAAATGGTGCCACTTCTAAATTTTGCAAATTAACTACGGAGAACTCTGTCATTAACCGACTTCACATAATCGGATGTAGATAATTACTTTTAAAAAAAGATGTTAAGTCCTTTACTTATTGCCATAAACTTTACCAATATCATCCCAAAGTTTAAAAAATCAATTACTCATGTAAAATTCATCATAAAAGATAGATTAAGACTTTCAAATAATTTCATCACCGAACAATTCCAAGATATAGGAACTGACAATGACCAACTATGGATAAGATTGGTAATATATTTTATTTATGTGGCAAATTCTCTTGGATAGGTAAGCAATTTCCTTTCAGCATAGGTTGCATAATCCAAAGTCACGTTTTTTCGTGGTCGATATTTCCACTGTTTCCTAGTTGATGCAGAATTCAATGTCTTTCTTTTCAGTTTCAAACATGTTTTGAGGGCAGTCAGTGTGCTTGTAAAATTGTTTCAATAGAAGTTAAACAGGTCTTTTCATTGTGATTTTTGCGAAAATGTGTTTTTTAAAGTATATTTCATCCTAAAAAAATATATTTCCTAACATTCTCGTTTAATGGGATATAGTTAAAAGTTAAAATGGGTATGCAATAATTGATCTCTCGTGACCTTGACTGTGACATTCAAGGTCACAAAAACTATGAACACTATATATATGGATTGAGTATATAATAAATGTAATACTTGTTTAAATAGAAGGTTTCCACAATACCATGCTCAGGTCGTGACCATGCTGTGACCTTGACCTTTGTTTGATTGCTGTGTTAACCTCTTGAAAATTATGCACTTAACCAAAGATGATATATACCTAATTAGAGGTTCAAAGCACAAAAATGTGTGATGTAATCAGTGCTTACAAGGAATTGACCTTGATCTTTGATTTTGAATGATAACATGTAAGAATAAGAGGGGGAGGGGCTGAGGGTGGGGGCTGCCTGATTAATTGGACACATAATTATTTCAGTTCCTTTTAATATTGCCATAAAATTTTGATATAAACTTACCATTGCATTCCTGTCTTCTTCACCACAAACAATACAGGAGGCTGCTGACAATTCAACTGAAACAAATCAAATCAAACATTTTACATGCAGAGGTTTCAGAGTTTTGGAACAGTATCCCCCTTGAGGTACTTCCTGCATAGACAGGTTGTGACTATTTTTGAAAAATAAAATAAAACAATAACAACCACCTTCTGTCCACCAATTGTTCTGATTTAGTAGAAAGGAGGAGATGTGTCGACATGAGAAAGATTAACAATGTGTACAATTCAATGCTTAACCAATTACAAATCCTGAGGAAATATTTGCAAAAATCAGAAAAGATAAATATTATTTAAATTTTGATGTCACCAAAGGTTATTGGCAAGTTCCTATGTCTCAGTCAGCAAAGGTGAAAAAAGCATTTTCTATTGCTGAAGGTTTATTCCATTTTCACATGATGCCGTTAGGACTTGAGAATGTCCAGCAACTTTCAGTAGAATGATAAGAAAACTTTTGGAAGGCACAACAGGCATTGATAATTTTATTGATGAAATTTATTATTTTTTCAGAGTCCTCGGAGGAGCAAGTTGCAAAGATATTTGAATTGCTCTCTCGTCTACGTGAAGCAGGATTGATGGCCAAACCAATTAAGTGCTATGTTGGATGGGTGAAGGTAAACTATCCTTGCAAGATGAGAAGGTCAAGGCCATTTTGGAGATCCCTTTTCATGAACAACAAGCAGACAAGAGTCGTCTATATCCCCCACCATTTGGAATATTTTGACGCAAAAAAACATGACTTTGAATTTTAAGTATCTGGGATTTCTGGTGTTGTAAATTGTCACAAGACATATAACTTACAATTTCAAAGAAACTGCAAAAAAATGATAATCCAAACAAGTTCAAACCCCAAAAAGGCACATCTACACATAATGATTGATCGATACACCAAGTTTGGTTGAGCTAGGTCTCAAGGTTTTCAAGTTCTGCTCCAGAAACAAAATCTTAAGTATAGTTTCCATGTAAACAGCTAATAATAAAAATAGAGCCATTGGCTCTGTAACTCATCAGGCTTCATATCATTTGTGCTTATTGGTGTGGCAAATGTGGTTCCCCCCTTACTCTTTATCCTCTTTATCTAACTTAGGAGACTGCACAGAAAGTTTTAGCTTTCTACTAAAGCCTGATGCTCCTTGAGAAAAAGAGGAAATAAAAATGCAAAGAAGTTGAAAACCCCAAAAGGCACATCTCCACAGGATGCCCGTTGCACATACCAAGTTTCTTCGAGCTAGGTCTCACTGTTTTGGAGTTGTGCTTCGGAAACGAAATCCTATGTTACATTTCCATGGAAACGGGTAAAAATAAATATTCAAAGAAGTTGAAAACCCCAAAAGGCACATCTCCACTTGATGCCCATTGCACATACCAAGTTTTGTCGAGCTAGGTCTCATCGTTTTGGAGTTGTGCTCCGGAAACGAAATTCTATGTTATGTTTCCATGGAAACGGGTAAAAATAAAAATGCAAAGAAGTTGAAAACCTCAAAAGGCACATCTCCACAGGATGCCCGTTGCACATACCAAGTTTTGTTCAGCTAGGTCTCACTGTTTTGGAGTTGTGCTTCGGAAACGAAATCCTATGTTACGTTTCCATGGAAACTGGTAAAAATAAATATTCAAAGAAGTTGAAAACCCCAAAAGGCACATCTCCACATGATGCCCATTGCACATACCAAGTTTCTTCGAGCTAGGTCTCACTGTTTTGGAGTTGTGCTTCGGAAACGAAATCCTATGTTACATTTCCATGGAAACGGGTAAAAATAAATATTCAAAGAAGTTGAAAACCCCAAAAGGCACATCTCCACTTGATGCCCATTGCACATACCAAGTTTTGTCGAGCTAGGTCTCATCGTTTTGGAGTTGTGCTCCGGAAACGAAATTCTATGTTATGTTTCCATGGAAACGGGTAAAAATAAAAATGCAAAGAAGTTGAAAACCTCAAAAGGCACATCTCCACAGGATGCCCGTTGCACATACCAAGTTTTGTCCAGCTAGGTCTCACTGTTTTGGAGTTGTGCTTCGAAACGAAATCCTATGTTACGTTTCCATGGAAACTGGTAAAAATAAATATTCAAAGAAGTTGAAAACCCCAAAAGGCACATCTCCACATGATGCCCATTGCACATACCAAGTTTCGTCGAGCTAGGTCTCATAGTTTTGGAGTTGTGCTCCGGAAACGAAATTCTATGTTATGTTTTCATGGAAACGGGTAAAAATAAAAATGCAAAGAAGTTGAAAACCCCAAAAGGCACATCTCTACATGATGCCCGTTGCACATACCAAGTCTCGTCGAGCTAGGTCTAACCGTTTTGGAGTTGTGCTCCGGAAACGCAATCCTATGTTATGTTTCCATGGAAACTGGTAAAAATAAAAATGCAAAGAAGTTGAAAACCTCAAAAGGCACATCTCCACAGGATGCCCGTTGCACATACCAAGTTTCTTCGAGCTAGGTCTCACTGTTTTGGAGTTGTGCTTCGGAAACGAAATCCTATGTTATGTTTCCATGGAAACGGGTAAAAATAAAATTGCAAAGAAGTTGAAAACCCCAAAAGGCACATCTCCACATGATGCCCATTGCACATACCAAGTTTTGTCGAGCTAGGTCTCACCTTTTGTGCTCAGGAAACATTATCAGGACGGACGGACGGACGGACGGTTGGAGACCATTTCAATATACCCCCCCAACTACGTTTGGCGTGGGATAAAAACAAAGATGAGGTCATATTTGGGGCTGAAAATGTATCTTCATGGACAGTCATTTGTCTTGCAGACAGATCATGCACCGTTAGTATATCTCAATAAAGCCATAGGACAGATTTGATAAATAAGGGGTTGGGGATTTGCACTTCAACCGTACATATTTCGAATTGAAGCAATCAGAGGAACCAAGAATGTAGGAGCGAACTTCTTGTCTATAGGAGTTTGATGTGACTTTGGTGAATCTTGTGAATTGTTGTTAAAATGTCGATTGGGAGGTTGTGTCACAAGCCTCATTTTGTGAAGAACCCAGAACCCAGTGCCCAGAGCAGGTAAACACCTGACCTGGCCTCCTATCCTAAAACTCAGCAGTTAACGAGAGCGAGCGAACACCCGAATGGTGAGTGGCGCAAAGGAAAGCCATGCACGACATGAAGCATGTAAGCATGAAGCATGAAGCATGAAGCTGGTATCAGCCTATCGGCTATTGCATTCATATTCAATCGGGTCGTTTTGCTGCAGTGTGAGTTGGATTTTTGAATGTATATTTGATATTGTTTTCATTTTGAAATGTTGCTGTACAGATTTATGTACTGCTGTTGGGTGAAATGACCTGTCGTCAACTCTCTAAGTCAGTACTGTAAAACGAGTTCTGAGACAATTTTGATAAGTGTCAAATTATTTAGCTACTTAGAGTGCTAGTAGCATATTTTGAAAATGCCTATTTCAAGGTCACAACAGAAAATGGATTGCGAAAAGGCCAACCTTTTAACACAACATAAAAGGTTCCCATACAATTGATTCCTTGTCATTGTGAAAAAGACACATACTTAGTAAAACCTGAGCAAAAAAAACTTCAGAACTTCCTACTTTTTTAATGACAGACTGATAAGTGAAATTGGTGAAAATAAAGTTATCTGCCCTTGAATTAAGGTCTAGGTCACCCAAAGTATCTGGTGTCTGCGTAATCCCTCAATGTAGGCTTTGACCAAATTTGAGGACATTTCATGAATCAGTTCATAAGATATAAGATGTTTCAAAAGTGTTCAAAGAACTGTGGTGACCTTGAAAATTAAGGTCAAGGTCATCCAAAGTATTTGGTATATGCGTAGTCCCACAATGTTGGCTGTGACTAAATTTTAAGACATTATGTAAAACGGTTCAGGAGATATTGTGCTAACAAGAGTTTCAAAAGTGGCCAAAGTGCTGTAGTGACCTTGAAAATACTGTCAAGGTCCCCTGAAGTGACTGGTGTCTTGGTAATCCTCCAATGTAGGCTGTGACTAAATTTGAAGACATTAGGTGCAGCAGTTCATAAGGTAACGCATTAACAAGAGTTACAAAAGTGGTAAAAGTGCCATAGTGACCTTGAAAATAATGTCAAGGTCACCTGAAGTGACTGGTGTCTTCGTAATCCTCCAATGTAGGCTGTGACTAAATTTGAAGACATTAGGTGCAGCAGTTCTTGAGATATCGCGTTAACAAGGATCTGGACGTACGGACAGATGGACAGACGGACGTATGTACGGACGCCGCTGAATACAATGTCCTTCTCTTTCTTATATATCACAACATATCTCAGTATTTTATTTTTAGATCACTCTCCTTGTCCTGTCATAAATGGAAAAGAATCACCAATAAAATCTCCCTTTAAACATTCAAGTCATAGGCCATTGTGGTGCAGAGACTGTTTTCAAATTTGAGACGCTCTAAAAGGCAACAACATTTGCAAATTGGTATAAGACTTTGAAGTTATTTTTTGAAAGACTTAGTTCATCTTAAAGATAACTTTAACATCACAACATATTGATATGGATATATATTGATATTTGAACAAAGACGGATTTGGATGAGAGGGCTTTGTAAGCCTGGATAATAACCGTTTTGGAGGGTGTTGTAAGCCTTGACAAGGTCCTCCTGTCAGAATATTATATGGGCTGACAAAGCCCTCCTGATCACAGACAGGATCTTCCAAGGGATAAGAACTGACTGGAAAGTGTGTCAACACAATCAGGAAGTATATGTTATGAAGTAACTAGCTCAATTCTTTCTAAAAAGAATCATGAATCATAACTAGGAAAGATATTTGCGACATAGCTTAAGATGACAGTTTGTTTTTAACATTAAACTTCTATTATTGAATATTGATACTTACCTATTGAATCCCTCACTTGTTTATGCAATTTGTTTCTCTTTTTGAATGGATGATCTAAATTTTGGAACGACCAATCCTTCAGGAAATGTTCTGCATACTATGAACAGAAAAAAAAGAGAAACACATTATATCATTCTCATGTTAAGTTAAAATGGTTTAAAGTTTCAGCTATTTGTATTAAAGATGTAGACAGAGTCGGCTATATCCCCCGCCTAGAGGGAAGTGTGAAACATTTTATAAAAATCTAAATATTTTAGATATAAAGAATACTCACATTACCTTCAAGATTGCCTTTTACCTTAATTTCTTTCTGATTGGGATAAAAAATGTGAATCAAGATAAAACCCTAAAGTAAACAAAATAGAGGCATTAGCTCTGTAGCTCATCGGGCTTCATATTTAATTTTGCTGTGACATCAATCAATCTTTATTCAGTACTTAAAAGGCCTCAGGCCTATAGTACATTCAGTATATACATATTAGCGTATTTACACATTCATTTGATATATAAAGACAATACATAGCATTTAGTTTGGTAGTACATTTTTGCGATACAACATTGCATAATAAATAAACATAGACAGGTTTTGAATAACAAAACGATTTTTACTATTTAACAAGGATGATAATTTTGACTCGTTTGGATGGACATAATAAAATTCATTAATGTATTTAGAGCGAATGCTATTATACATGGGGCATATAAGAAGAAAGTGGTATTCATTTTCAATTACATTTAGGTTACAGAGCTTACATAGTCTAAATTCTCTTTTGGTGTTGGTATATCTTCCTTGTTCGATTTCTAAATCATGGGATGAACAACGAAATCTTGCTAAACATATTCTAAACTTTTTTACATTTAAACAAGACAAATAAAATTCGGTATTAAAATAAGTCTTAAACAATATATAGGAGTCACATTTTCGTGATAGATTGTTTTTTTCTTTCCATGTCTGCAAATATATATCTTTGAGTCTCTGGGCGAATTGATGAATAAAATATGTATGAATACCAGTATCTTGGTTGAACCAAACATTTCCGAATCCAGTAGAAAATAAAATATTCTTTACATCTGTAACCCAGTTTTTTTGTCCATTTCTATCATATAAAAGCATCATGTTGTAACATTTCCTTGGTAACCGAGAAGATGGCATGTATATTAATTTAATCCAATATTTAATAACCTTAACATATGAAGTTAAATACAAAGGGAATCTGCCACATTCCCCGTAGATCATTACGTTTGGTGTGTTTTGTTTAACTCTGAGGAACGATTTACATGCGAATAAGTGTATTCTCTCTAAATGGGCGAAATGGTTTAGACCCCAGATTTCTGCTCCATTTAATAAAATAGGACTTATTTTTACATCAAATATTTTGAAAAACGAAGTGAAATTAAGATCTGTACCACCATGTGTTATTTCTATTTGTCAGAGTAAATTTCAGACTTTTTAGCGCTATGAGCATACACTTGGTGTATGGAGTTGGCGCCATGCAAATGGACTTATTATTTATTATTATCTCCCAGAATATGCAGTTGTCTTAATATTCCTATCAACACTTTATGAGCCTGTACTGATGCATATTTGGTATGTGTTTGCCAAGATAATTGATTTGTAAAGTGCACACCCAAGTACTTATATGCATTTGTTGTTTCTATTTGACAGCCTCTATAAAACCATTTTTCATTTTTCGATAATTTCCCACCATTCTTAAACACGATTATTTTAGTTTTGTCCATATTAACATTTAATTTTGATTGTTCACAATAATATTCTAATTCATATATCTGCTTCTGGAGGCCACCTACAGTACTAGAAAACATAACAATATCGTCTGCAAAAAGAAGAAGAAAGAGCTGAAATAAGTCTGGATGTAATTGTATTCCGCTTACGCAATTATTCTCAATTTGTACAGCCAAATCGTTGATAAAGAAAGAAAATAAAAAAGGACTCAGTACACATCCTTGTCTAACACCAACTTGAATATCAAAGCATGGTGAAAACTCATGGTTATTTCTAATACATGTTTTAACATTTTCGTACATATTTCGTAAAAGATTATTCATTTTCAAACTTATACCATTTGAGTTTATGAGATTCCAAAGTTTATTTCTATGTACAGAATCGAAAGCTTTTGCCAAGTCTACAAAAAGAGCATAAAATTTACCACCTTTGGAATTTAGGTATCTTTGTATAATACTTTGCAAGATAAACATGTTATCTATAGTTGTGTATCCCTGTCTAAAACCTGCCTGCGATTCATTAATTTTATCCATAGAGTCACTCCAATATAATAGTCTCTTATTGAGGATAGAGGTAAATATCTTACTGAATATGCTTAAGAGTGTAATACCTCTATAATTATTCATATTGTTCAAATCGCCATTTTTATGTAAAGGAACTATAATTCCAACAGACCACGATTTAGGAAAATATCCTTTTTCTAGTATTAGGTTGAAGACTAGTTCTAGATATGGAACTATGAGATCAGCTGAATATTTGAATAGTTCTGGTATTACCTTGTCTAAGCCTGGAGATTTCTTAAGCTTTAAATTATTAATACTGTTTAGGATGTCTTCTCTGGTAATTGGGGAATCAAGTATCTCTTCTGTAAGTGCATGGTTTGGATCTATGTTCAGTGTATTTTCCTCTACGTCAAAAGGGTCATTGTTATCAATGACATCTATTTCGTCATCAAATGTAAATAGACTTTTGAAGTAATCCAACCAATCTTTTGTATCAATATCATTTCTTCTTATTTGTTTTGAATTTAGATTTTTTAGCTCGTTCCAAAAACGTTTTGAATCATTTATACTATTTTCGATTATGCTTTGCTTTGAGCGATAATACTCTCTACGTTTTTGATTGCATACAGAATTATATCGATTTCTTGCTTTGTTGTAATGTTCTAGTGATTGTTTATCTTTATTTCTTCTAAATTTGTTTAAAGATCTACAACGTTCGTGTTTTAAATTCACACACTCATTATCAAACTAATCATTTTTGTTTTTTCTCTCTCTGCCTACTTTTCTTTTCATATCAGAAGCGGCTAGACTAAGAGCATCTACAATATAGTCAATGCTTGTGTCAATACATGTGAATGCACTAAAAGGTCTTGAACATTGGGTGATAAAATATTCTGTCTAAAGTTTTCCAATTTCTGGTCATCCCAAACAAATTTAAACAGATTCTCACAGTGATAGTAACTAGTCTCAGAGGAGCGTGCATGAAGCGCTCGTAATTTCAATGTGAGCGGGAGATGGGTGGATTCAGCTTTAGACGGTATATCAAAGTCACTTACATAATCAAGTATTGTTGCTGAAGATATTATATAATCTATAACGCTGGCACCGTTAGGACTTATAAAGGTGAAATCGCCTATTTCTGAATCAGACCCACATCTCCCGTTCATAAAGTGTATATTAAGTATCGCACATAAATCAAGTAGGGTTTTACCAAAATTGTTTACAATCTTGTCGGCGGATATACGTTTACAATTAAAGCTGTCTAGTATGAAGTCAAAGAAAGAATGGTTCTGTTCTTCAGTGTACTTTAAAATATCATCTTCCACAAAATCAAGATTTGTACCAGTTCTCGCATTAAAGTCGCCGCCGCATAAAATGTAAACATTTGGTGAGTCGGATAATATATCCAATAGACTATCTTGAAACATAATTATTCCATTTTTACATTCAGGTGACTTTTTACAATACCATGTGGAGTTCTCAGGATGTATATAGTTACATGCGTATAAGAGATCAAAATCTAAACCAAAGAGCGCCTTATCAAACAAGACAAATATACTGTTATTTGTAATCTTAGTCCATGTGATGAACTTTTCAAACTGTTTTCGAATCAGTACAATTATTCCTCCAGACAATCTCCCGAAGTCGGATATCTTATCAGCTGCCTTTGTTATACAAAAATAATCAGGGAAATCATGTTCCAGATCTACATCATCAGTCCAAGTTTCTGTGGGGTGTGGCCAATGTGGTTTCCCCCTTTTTAGGGGCCAACAGGTCACAAATCCTAGAATTAATATAAGTATATAGCCTAAATATGATTTCAGATACCTGTAATCAATTCAGGAATACCAACTGTAAATTATAATCCTCAATAGAAGGAGTCTATACAGAACATTTCAGCTTTCTAGGCCTTTGTCTCTGGAGAAGAAAATGAAAATAGGTTTCAAGGGCATGGCCCTTATAAGGGGCCACAGGGCCACCACAGCCATAAATTATAATACTATAATGCTCCAAAAGTGTGTAGGTGGCTCTGTAAGACAGCACTAAGTTGAGGTCCCAAGATGGTGGGAGAAACTTCAAGTTTTTGGTCTTCCAACTTAACGAATTTGAGCATGGCTTTCAGGTCCAGGACCTTGTGGTCCTTGATGAAAAACCTTTGGCCTGCTTTCTGTAAATGATCCAAGCGTGAGGAAGAACCGCTGTGGATCTAGATGCAAATGGCAACTTTTAGAATGATGCAGGATGTGAGGCAATGGAAGCAGTGGTCATGGGATTCTTGCAGTGAAAGTGAAGTCCCTCAAAGATAATTAGATTCTGTAGATCTAGACTGACAAGCCAGTCTATGCGACAGCTTTGAACCCAAATTATCTACAGATATCATGAGGAAGTGAAGTGGTGGCATCAGAGAAGCTTGTTGAATGAGGCATGTTGTGGATCATCCACAACATTTCTGAGTTATTTTTTTGGGACCAGGAGGATGGAAGAGTAGACTGGGCTACTTGTATCTTGTTTTAAAGATTTCTGTCAAATAATTATCTTCCAGGAATTTCCAATGGGCCAGAAGACCTTTAGTCTTCCACCTATGGGATGTTGTTCGTCGGGAGGGCTCAGGGACTGGTGCGCTGGCAAGAGTTGGAGGCCTCACCTGCGAGAGATTGTCTTTGTGCTCTGTCGCCTATGTTGTTGAAGAAACTACAAGGACCTGCCTAACCCTCTGGTGAGGAAGAGTAATAGACTGGAACTACAAGGTCTCTTGTGGACCTGCCTAACCCTCTGGTGAGGAAGAGTAATAGACTGAAAATACAAGTGTTTTAGTGAAACAAAATTAATAAAATATATTGAAGATGTGTGATGACACCACGAAGCAAAATATTATGGCAGAAAACCAAGCCAACAGCAGGTGAAGTGCCAAAGCAAGATGCAAGGTAAGTGTGTAAACTTTTTTTACATGAAGTGGAGATTGTTCAATGGGGAAAAAATAACATACCAAATGTTTAAACAGAAGTTTAGGTAGAAATGGTAGGCCAAAACGTTCAGGAAATAAGTGAACTCAAAACACCTCCTGCAGGCAAGGCACTGAAATCGAAAGGACTTAAGTACTTCATGACTTATATGACTTCACAGTTTGTCTTCTTCACATTTGGATTGATCACTTCCTCCATGAGTCAGTGAGATGTCAATTTCAACTAGACCATTTCACTTTAGGCTTCCATCTTGATTCATGTTCTCAATCCCCATTCCCCATTTGTTTCACTCAATATTATGTATTATAGTTTAACTGTCATGCCTTTTGAGCTGAAGTCATGTAAGTACTCGCCACTCCAGATCTAGTTGATATTAGATTTCAAGTGTATATTTAGAAGCCGGAAGTTGTGAGATGGCCACATTTGATTTGCCTTTATGTCGGCTCCTGTTTCGGTAATTTTGATAAATTATCTTACTGGTAATAAATTTTGGTCCGATTTTCCCTCGGATGGTTGCAAAATTTAGAAAAAAAACTAAGGAAAACAGTAAAATTACTTTTAAAAATATTGAACTCTGATACTGTATCTTTAAGAGTGTAGTTTCAGCCTTCTTGGCCCTGTGTTTCTGGAGAAGACCTGCCGCTATTGGCTGAAATATTGCCCAAGCAGCGTTCAGCATTAACACACTCACTCTCCAACTCTGTCATAAATAAGCAAAGTTTATCGGACTGACGGACGGATGGATGAACAACGGACATCATGCCATTTCCAGGCCTGATGAACTGAAATATTTTAATCGACCAACCCAAAATTAAGTAAGATATCTACCAAATGATAATTATGGATATACGGTAGGATCCAAAGGTACAAAGGGCTTTTAAGGGCTTGGCTCTGTGGCCCGGGACGGGTTGGTAATGAGTTGAACCCGGGTACCCGTCACATTACCTGGATCCGTTTTGATCATGTGACAAACATTGAAATAAGTGAAGAGTAGATTAAAAGTGTGTCAGTGGTTGTTATAATATTTGTTGACAACAAAATGTACTTCTAGCGACTTAAGAAGCATTTATATTGTTGTAACTTTTGTCGATACAACCAACTGACAATCTATAATAAGGACTTGACCCATAAAATTTCTAAATTTCCTTGTGGCTGAGACAATTTGAAACACAATATATTTAATTCTGGCTAGATGATTGATTAAACAGTGTTATGGAGGGTACCCGGGTAGGGTAGGGTAATAGGGGGTCGGGTACCCGGGTAGGAAATTTAGACCCGTCCCAGCCCTACAATGTGCCATCAAAGCTTTAAATCATAATCCTCACTATTCAATTAGTCTTATCACAAAGTTTCAGCTTTCTTTCAGGCCAAATTTGCTAACCATTAGACCACTGAGGCCTGTGGAAATATCAAAAAAAAATTTCATGACCTAATTATATTATATTATATTAGTATGCTTATATTGCGCTGTATTCCATTTTAAAAATGCTCAAAGCGCAAGACAAAGTTATATACAACAGAGAGGGGGCAGAGAGAAGGATCATTCCACAAACGCCAATCGAAAGAAGAGTGTCTTTAGAGCTGATTTAAAAGTAGTACAGTTCTGTACAGTCCCTGAGATGTTGGGGTAGCTGGTTCCAGGCCGTCGATGCTGCATGCTTGAAAGATCTTTATCCGTATGTAGATGTGCTCACGGAGGGGATGACAAGAAGACGTTTGTCCTGGGAGCGTAGAGCACGAGGTGGACGGTGGGGTGTGAGGCAGTCAGCAAGGTACAAGGGAGCAGTACCAGACAGGCAGCGTAAAGTGATATACAGAAGGTTGTACTGAATCCTGTAGTGGATAGGCAACCAGTGGAGTGAGCGAAGCAGTGGGAGAACATGATCGTATTTACGGGATTGAGTCACAATACGTGCAGCAGCATTCTGGACACGCTGTAGTCTCATTACCTGTGATTTAGTGGCACCAGCAAGAAGGGAGTTGCAGTAGTCGATTCTACTCATGACAAGGGCTAGAACGAGAGTGGTGGTTGTTGCAGTTGTGAGAAGCGGAAGTTCGCAACTGGGCAAAGCAGCTCTGGACTAGACGTGAGACATGATCATCAAGTGACAAACATGAATCAATTATCACGCCAAGGTCTTTAACATTGTTTGTCAAAGGAATGTTTGTTTTGTCAAACTGAAATTCTGTGATATTGCACTGTATCCTTTTTCTGTGGCCCGAGGAGAATGCACTCTGTCTTGTCGCTGTTAAGTTTCAGTTTGTTGCGGAACATCCATGCCTTGATATCCTTACAACATGTGCTAAGTTCACTCAAACCTGCTATTGCAAGCTGTGGGTTAGCCTCAAGGAATCTGTAGACTTGCGAATCATCTGCGTAGTGGTGCCTATCTACATCATGATGATTAACATTAATAATTTCCTGATTAGAAAGATTACTGTTAATTATATTTTATATATTGATCATTGGTACCAAAATGTGTACATATACATATCAGATTTGTCTTTTTCTGTCAACTGTGGTCATATCAACAATCTCCATGCATCCTATTTTACTTGAGCATAAAATATCCTGCTTATAAATTTCAGCGGATCGAAGTGCAGCACATGCTAATGTCAATGTCAACTACATGTTTCATTATTTGGGAATTTTGATACATATAAGAAATTCACTAAATGCACTACTGAAACTTTTGCCAAGAATATTTTGATTGATGTTGTTTAGCTAATGTGCAAAAAGTTGCTGACCTCGGGTACGTAGTAAATAGTAGTACAGGTATTATTTTATACCCCACAGTTGAACGATGGCCTGTCATTGTATATTTCAGTGGCATTCCACACTAAACTCAACAAAATTAGCAAGATCGATTGCGATTTGCAGCACAAACTGGAAACACTTCGTGCGGTAAGTGACATACAAATGTTTTCCCTCATCTATTTTTAATGATGTGCAACCACAAACATATTTTGACTTTCAAATTATCTTATATATTTCAATTGAGCACACATATCTGTAATAAAACGATGCGATGTCTAAATAGAAACTGAGAAATACAGCCTCATTCTACTCAGTATTTTGGTGACCTAAATTCACGCATAGTTTTTATGACTGCATGTTGTCACAACGTAACTAAGGTATTTGATTTGATTGGTCAATGCAAGGGACGTAACTCTGTTTGTCCTACAGGGGGCGCTGATAGAGTCACAACTTTCCCGTCGAGTTGTCGCAAGGGTGAATATGAATTTCTTGTAAATGCATATCTCGCCCGATGCGTGCGGAAGATGGCACCTACCAGGATTACGAAGATCACCCCATACCTGCGCACTAACCGCAATCGCGCCTGTGGCTAAAACCCAACTGTTGTTCGTTCAGGAACTAATATCCGAGTTGACAATGTAACGTTTTCATGAAAGAATAAAATTGAAACCTTCATGTTCTTCATATGAAAACAATCATAAAGCATCACCCAAAGTCTATCATATTGACTTAGGGAGATATCAGATATCAACCTTAGTGTCATCTTCCGACCCCATAACCTTTATATGGAGGTGTTTTTGTAATATTACTCAAGGCGAAGACGAGAGAAATATTTAAAAAACACTGACGTGTTTTTTAACCGAGGGAGGATACTGAACGTCAAGGCGAAGCTGAGATTTTCAGTATCCGGACGAGGATATGATTTAGCTAAATGTATGACGTCACAAAAGGTTGGATATCTCTTAACTCCATAGGTCGATATTTAGATATCAACCTCCTATGATGTCAATATATATTCAATATGGGATATAAAATGTTAGCTGTTCAATAGTTCATATCATCCCTAGGTGTGTATAAGTTAAATGAACCCTTGCTCACATGAATCATGAACACTTCAGCCAATTCATATGTGCGAGGGTTCATCTAACTTGAACACCTTGGTCTCAGTCTGTAACTATTACTTCAATAAATCTACTGTAAAATCATTTATTTTCGATGGGCAGTATTTTCGCGCATTTATCAAAAGTGACAAATTCGCGCGGTGTATTTTTCGAGAAAATCATACCTACAAAATATTGTTTTATATCTCATCCTACGAAAGTCATTAAAATCATTTATCTCATTTATAATGCGACCCTCTTCCAACACGAGAAAGGAACCAAGAAAGGACATATATTTGTAATGAAAATTACGTTCGTTTACTTACGGTGTTTGTTAATTGTTTAATGCAATGTCATTTTCAGCTTAGTAAAAGCGATATGACAGTCCAGTATTTTGTGTCATTTTGTCAAAAGTTGCTTCGCTTTTACCGATTTACACGTACATCATTAGCATATCTAAACAAACGTTCAGTGAACGTAGCGGTAATTATGTTTTTGTTACAAGCTTTTCCATTGGCTCATTAGTTTATATCGACCAATCAGTAAGTCTAGCACTAAAAGCTTATTGACAAAGCTGTAGATGACCTAACCGGTGTATAGGATAATGGACGCCTACTTCAAAATGTAAGAGATGAGGTCTTATATTTGAAGAAAATTATTTTTGCAGTTGAAGGTTTGGCAAGATACTCACAAATTAATAAAGCAATAACAAAATCAGTAATCAAAGAAAATATTTAAATGAGTATTTCATTAATTATATCTTGTAATTTTTCATCATGTAAAAAATAACTACTCTTTTGTCATGAGGTTCCATCTCGTGTAACACCGTCACTAACAAACACATGTTATCGATCGTTATTGCCAGCTAACACGTGTTGAATATTTCCTGTAGTCCAGTACATAAATACTTTTCATTGAAACATTATTTTGCATTTGCCTTTATTATATCTCTCTATATTTTCATTATAATGCAACATTTAGACTAAAGTGATTTATTTTACAAGATTCCTTTGTAAACATCGACTCGCTTGACTGGCTCTGCCGGCAGATATTAACCCTCTTACTTGCCTGTGATTGTTTCAATGTGTTTCTATGATCATGTCATATATATCTGCATATATTTTCGCGAAAATTAAACCCCCGCGAAATATATTGATTTTACAGTATATTTCTTTGCAGTGGAGGCCATAGGCCCAGTCTACATTTTTTAGATTTACAGAGCAGAACATGTATATAATTACAAACAATACGATAAACAAACAACTTGCAATATATTATTGGCGTAACAATTTATCTCTAAGAGTCATTGCACTGTGTATAAAAATTGATAAGTCCGGACAACATCTTGTTTGTCTTCAGACATAAGCATATTGAATTTATTCATAGTTGGGCTTGAATAGAAATAATACAGTAAATAAAAACACCTGAGATGTTGGTAGCATTTACATACAAGTAGGAAATGAAATTCATTTTCAATAAAGTTATCTTTGCATAAAGTACATAATCTATTTTGTCTTGGTTAGTATAACGACCGGTTTCAATTTGGAGGCAATGTGAGGCACATCTGAATCTGGCAAGAGATGAACGAAACTTTGATAATGATAAATTTGTTAAATTCAACACGAAACTTGAATTTAAAACAAGAATAGAACAAATACTTTGAACTATTTACAAGTGATGAGTACCATTCTTGTTCATAATTTACTCTAAGTCTAAACAAAAATTCTGATAAGAATTTATCAACATTATTCAAATTTTGTTGTTGTTCCCAAATATATCCAAATCCAAAGGTGTATAGAGAATATTCTTAAGTTTTGATGCCCAGTTTGTTTTACCATTTAAAGAATCTAAAAATAACATATTATAACATTTCTTTACAAATCTTGAATCTGGCATTTTACATATTTTACACCAGTATTTAACAGCTTTTGTGAAAGCACATATGTACATTGGATAACGTCCACATTCTCCCCTAACAACATGGTACGATGTGGACCGTTTCTCATTTAAAAATCGTTTACAACAAAACATATATGTACAATTTCCACTTCCTTGAATTTATCAACTCCCCATATCTCAGCTCCATACAGAAGAATGGGATTGATTTTAGTGTCAAATATTTTGAAAAATAAGTTATGGGGTAATGGATTTAACATGAAGAGAGATTTGAAAATACCATATGCAATTCGTTTGGCTTGCAAAACCGCGTTACTGACATGGGGAGACTAGGATAGAGAACAAGAAAATAAAATACCTAGATACTTGTAAAAGGAAACAGCATTCAAAATTATTCCATTATAATACCATTTTTCATGTTTACTTTGTTTACAACCATTTTTGAATACAACAATCTTGGTATTTTCCTAGTTGACAATTAGCTGATGGCTCTTAGTGAAGCTTTCTAATATATTTATACGTTTTTTTGTAATCCAAATACAGTGTCAGCAAATAGTACAAGATCATAAGCAACAAGATGTGTTTGTGAAACACGAATGCCCCCGGATGCATCCTGCTCGCTGTGTCAAGGTCAAGGTCACAAGGTCAAATGTCATGGTATCATCTGAAAGGTCTTATCACAAGGGATCCATAGGTTAAGTATCAAAGAGCTAGCTCTGACCAATCAAAAGTTATGACAAAGGTTAAAGTTTTTGTGGACAAACGGACAGACGGACGGACGGACGGAAAAGGTCAAATATCATGGTGTCATCTGAAAGGTCTCATCACAAGGGATACACATGTCAAGTATCAAAGACCTAGCACTGACAGTATAGAAACTATAGCCAAGGTTAAAGTTTTCGGAAAAGGCTCGCTGTGTCAAGGTCAAGGTCACACGGTCAAATGTCATGGTGTCATCTAAAAGGTATCATCACAAGGGATCCATATGTCAAGTATCAAAGAGCTAGCTCTGACCAATCAAAAGTTATGACCAAGGTTAAAGTTTAAAATGCTCGCTGTGTCAAGGTCAAGGTCAAAAGGTCAAATGTCATTGTGTCATCTGAAAGGTCTCATCACAAGGGATCCATATGTCAAGTATCAAAGAGCTAACTCTGACCAATCAAAAGTTATGACCAAGGTTAAAGTTTTTGTGGACAAACGGACAGACGGACGGACGGACGGAAAAGGTCAAATATCATGGTGTCATCTGAAAGGTCTTATCACAAGGGATACACATGTCAAGTATCAAAGACCTAGCACTGACAGTATAGAAACTATAGCCAAGGTTAAAGTTTTCGGAAAAGGCTCGCTGTGTCAAGGTCAAGGTCACAAGGTCAAATGTCATGGTGTCATCTGAAAGGTCTCATCACAAGGGATCCATATGTCAAGTATCAAAGACCTAGCTCTGACCAATCAAAAGCTATGACCAAGGTTAAAGTTTTTGTGGACAAACGGACAGACGGACGGACAGTTGAAAAACAATATACCCCCGGAATCTCCGATTAGGGGGCATAAAAATAGAGCCATTGGCTCTGTAGCTCATCAGGCTTCATCATCAACTATGATGTAGAGTGTGGCCAATGTGATTCCCCCTTTGTAGAGGCCACAGGGTCACCAATCATAACATTAAGTATATAGCAGTGTATAAAATAAATTGGAATTCTGGAGAAGAAGATGAAAATAGGTTTTTAGGGTGTGGCATATGTGGCACTTATTAGGGGTCACAGGGCCACCAAAGCTACAACTTATAATCTTCACAAGTCAAGGAGTCTGTACACAAAGTTTCAGCTTTCTAGGCCTCATGGTTCTGGAGAAGAAGATGTAATAGGTTTTTAGGGCGTGGCATATGTGGCACTGGAGAAGAAGACCAAAATGCATTAGGTTTATGGATTGACGGATGCACAAACAGATGCCAGACACCATGTCATTCCATAAGCCCATCTGGTGTTACAAGCCTGATGAGCTAGATATTATGGTTTGCTAAAACTGTTGTTGAAAACAGCTTTTTGAATATTTAAACTTGAATATATTGTCTGAACGTTGGTTAGTTTGCTTTATATCCAAGAATACACACTAATATATAGTCCTTACAACATTATACAGGTTAAAAATAGAGCCATTTGCTCTAAAGCTCATCAGGCTTTACATTTGATTTTGCTTAAGGGTGTGGCCAATGTGGTTCGCCCGATAGAAGGAGCCACAAAGTTACAAAATCTACAATTATTAATCCTCACTAGTCAAGGAGTCTGTACACAAAGTTACAGCTTTCTGGGTATATGCTTCTGAAGAGGAAGATGGAAATAGGTTTTTAGGGTGTGGCCGCTGTAACCACCCTTATTAGCAGTGTATGAAATAAGCCTGAGAAGTTACCAGCCCGAAAGAATGATTTTACTTAATTTCATGGTCAAATTCAACAAAAACATTAAAACGTTACCAGCCCAGACCAGAAGTTACCCATTTCGGGCTGTCGGACGGGTCTTATTTCATACACTGTTATTAGGGGCCATAGGGCCACCAAAGCTACAATTTATAATCTTCACTAGTCAAAGGAGTCTGTACACAAAGTTTCAGTTTTCCAGGGCTTATGTTTCTGGGGAAGAAGATGAAAATAGGTTTTAAGGGTGTGGCCCATTTGTAATCCTCACTAGCCAAGGAGTCTGTAGACCAAGTTTCAGCTTTCTAGGCCTTATGGTTCTGGAGAAGAAGTCGAAATTCCACAAAGTTTACGGAGGGATGGACAGAGGGATGGACGGATGGACGCACACAAACACCATGCCATGCCATAAGCCCATCAGGCCTAAACAGGCCAGATGAGCTAAAAATCACGAAAGTATTGTTTTCATTTCATTGATAATTTCTCTGAGGATTTTTTTGGGGCTAAAAAATAAAAGCATGAATGTAAAACTTACCATAAGACAAAATATTCCACAGTTATGCCCGTCCTTTTGTTTATCCGGCAGTGCCTTGAAATGCTTCCAATCAATTGTAGCATCATCTTCATAACCAATAGAGATTCTTGCTTTCAGGTAGGCCCTTAATAAAATGAGATTCGAACATATTGTTGACATTTTAAAGAATACAGGGTGAGGGTGCTTATTGGGAGGAACTGACTACTGGGAGAGAGTGCTTACTGGGAGAGGGTGATTACTGGGAGAGGGTGATTACTGGGAGAGGGTGATTACTGGGAGAGAGTACTTACTGGGAGAGAGTGCTAACTGGGAGATGTGCTAACTGGAAGAGATTGATTACTGGGAGAGAGTGATAACTGGGAGAGAGTGATAACTGGGAGAGAGTGATTACTGGGAGAGAGTGATTACTGGGAGAGATTGACTACTGGGAGAGAGTGACTACTGGGAGAGAGTGACTACTGGGAGCGGGTGCTAACTGGGAGAGAGTGATTACTGGGAGAGAGTGATTACTGGGAGAGATTGATTACTGGGAGAGAGTGATTACTGAGAGAGATTGATTACTGGGAGAGAGTGCTAACTGGGAGAGATTGATTACTGGGAGAGAGTGATTACTGGGAGAGATTGATTACTGGGAGAGAGTGATTACTGAGAGAGATTGACTACTGGGAGAGAGTGCTAACTGGGAGAGATTGCTTACTGGGAAAGAGTGACAACTGGGAGAGAGTGCTTACTGGGAGAGATTGACTACTGGGAGAGAGTGCTAACTGGGAGAGAGTGCTTACTGGGAGAGAGTGACTACTGGGAGCGGGTGCTAACTGGGAGAGAGTGATTACTGGGAGAGAGTGATTACTGGGAGAGATTGATTACTGTGAGAGAGTGACTACTGGGAGAGAGTGACAACTGGGAGAGAGTGCTTACTGGGAGAGAGTGCTTACTGGGAGAGAGTGATTACTGGGAGAGAGTGCTACTGGGAGAGAGTGACTACTGGGAGAGAGTGCTTACTGAGAGAGAGTGCTTACTGAGTGAGATTGCTTACTGGGAGAGATTGATTACTGGGAGAGAGTGCTTATTAAGAGAGATTGCTTACTGGGAGAGAGTGCTAACTGGGAGAGATTGATTACTGGGAGAGAGTGATTACTGGGAAAGAGTGCTTACTGGGAGAGAGTGCTTACTGGGAGAGATTGACTACTGGGAGAGAGTGCTTACTGGGAGAGATTGATTACTGGGAGAGAGTGCTTACTGGGAGAGAGTGCTTACTGGGAGAGAGTGCTTACTGGGAGAGAGTGATTACTGGGAGAGAGTGCTAACTGGGAGAGAGTGCTTACTGGGAGAGATTGATTACTGGGAGAGAGTGCTTACTGGGAGAGAGTGCTTACTGGGAGAGATTGCTTACTGGGAGAGAGTGCTTACTGGGAGAGACTGCTTACTGGGAGAGAGTGCTTACTGGGAGAGAGTGCTAACTGGGAGACATTGATTACTGGGAGAGATTGATTACTGGGAGAGATTGATTACTGGGAGAGAGTGCTTACTGGGAGAGAGTGCTAACTGGGAGAGATTGATTACTGGGAGATGTGCTAACTGGGAGAGAGTGATTACTGGGAGAGAGTGATTACTGGGAGAGAGTGCTAACTAGGAGAGAGTGATTACTGGGAGAGAGTGCTAACTGGGAGAGATTGATTACTGGGAGAGAGTGCTTACTGGGAGAGAGTGCTTACTGAGAGAGAGTGCTAACTGGGAGAGATTGATTACTGGGAGATGTGCTAACTGGGAGAGAGTGATTACTGGGAGAGAGTGATTACTGGGAGAGAGTGCTAACTAGGAGAGAGTGATTACTGGGAGAGAGTGCTAACTGGGAGAGATTGATTACTGGGAGAGAGTGCTTACTGGGAGAGAGTGCTTACTGAGAGAGAGTGCTAACTGGGAGAGATTGATTACTGGGAGAGAGTGCTTACTGGGAGAGAGTGCTTACTTGTAGAGATTGATTACTGGGAGAGAGTGCTTACTGGGAGAGAGTGCTTACTGGGAGAGAGTGCTAACTGGGAGAGATTGATTACTGGGAGAGAGTGTTAACTGGGAGAGAGTGCTTACTGGGAGAGAGTGATTACTGGTAGAGATTGATTACTGGGAGAGAGTGCTAACTGGGAGAGATTGATTACTGGGAGAGATTGATTACTGGGAGAGATTGATTACTGGGAGAGAGTGCTTACTGGGAGAGAGTGCTAACTTAGAGAGAGTGCTTACTGGGAGATGTGCTAACTGGGAGAGAGTGACTACTGGGAGAGAGTGATTACTGGGAGAGAGTGATTACTTGGAGAGATTGCTTACTGGGAGAGAGTGATTACTGGGAGAGATTGCTTACTGGGTGAGAGTGATTACTGGGAGAGAGTGCTTACTGGGAGAGAGTGACTACTGGGAGAGATTGCTTACTAGGAGAGAGTGCTTACTGGGAGAGAGTGCTTACTGGGAGAGATTGATTACTGGGAGATAGTGACTACTGGGAGAGAGTGCTAACTGGGAGAGAATGCTTACTGGGAGAGATTGATTACTGGGAGAGAGTGCTTACTGGGAGAGATTGATTACTGGGAGAGATTGCTTACTGGGAGAGAGTGCTTACTGGGAGAGAGTGCTTACTGGGAGAGAGTGATTACTGGGAGAGATTGATTACTGGGAGAGATTGCTTACTGGGAGATGTGCTTACTGTGAGAGAGTGATTACTGGGAGAGATTGATTATTAAGAGAGATTGCTTACTGGGAGAGAGTGCTAACTGGGAGAGATTGATTACTGGGAGAGAGTGATTACTGGGAAAGAGTGCTTACTGGGAGAGAGTGCTTACTGGGAGAGAGTGCTTACTGGGAGAGAGTGATTACTGGGAGAGATTGATTACTAAGAGAGATTGCTTACTGGGAGAGATTGCTAACTGGGAGAGAGTGCTAACTGGGAGAGAGTGATTACTGGGAGAGAGTGCTTACTAAGAGAGATTGATTACTGGGAGAGAGTGCTTACTTGGAGAGAGTGCTTACTGGGAGAGAGTGATTGCTGGGAGAGAGTGATTACTGGGAGAGAGTGACTACTGAGAGAGAGTGCTTACTGGGAGAGAGTGCTTACTGGGAGAGAGTGCTTACTGGGAGAGAGTGATTACTGGGAGAGATTGATTACTGGGAGAGATTGTTTACTGGGAGATTTGCTTACTGGGAGAGAGTGATTACTGGGAGAGATTGATTATTAAGAGAGATTGCTTACTGGGAGAGAGTGCTAACTGGGAGAGATTGATTACTGGGAGAGAGTGATTACTGGGAGAGCGTGATTACTGGGAGAGATTGATTAGTGGGAGAGATTGATTACTAAGAGAGATTGATTACTGGGAGAGATTGATTACTGGGAGAGAGTGCTTACTGGGAGAGAGTGCTTACTGGGAGAGAGTGCTAACTTAGAGAGAGTGCTTACTGGGAGATGTGCTAACTGGGAGAGAGTGACTACTGGGAGAGAGTGATTACTGAGAGAGAGTGATTACTTGGAGAGATTGCTTACTGGGAGAGAGTGATTACTGGGAGAGATTGCTTACTGGGTGAGAGTGATTACTGGGAGAGATTGATTACTAAGAGAGATTGCTTACTGGGAGAGATTGCTAACTGGGAGAGAGTGCTAACTGGGAGAGAGTGATTACTGGGAGAGAGTGCTTACTAAGAGAGATTGATTACTGGGAGAGAGTGCTTACTTGGAGAGAGTGCTTACTGGGAGAGAGTGATTGCTGGGAGAGAGTGATTACTGGGAGAGAGTGACTACTGAGAGAGAGTGCTTACTGGGAGAGAGTGCTTACTGGGAGAGAGTGCTTACTGGGAGAGAGTGATTACTGGGAGAGAGTGATTACTGGGAGAGAGTGACTACTGGGAGAGAGTGACTACTGGGAGAGATTGCTTACTGGGAGAGAGTGCTTACTGGGAGAGAGTGCTTACTGGGAGAGATTGATTACTGGGAGATAGTGACTACTGGGAGAGAGTGCTAACTGGGAGAGAATGCTTACTGGGAGAGATTGATTACTGGGAGAGAGTGCTTACTGGGAGAGATTGATTACTGGGAGAGATTGCTTACTGGGAGAGAGTGCTTACTGGGAGAGAGTGCTTACTGGGAGAGAGTGATTACTGGGAGAGATTGATTACTGGGAGAGATTGCTTACTGGGAGATGTGCTTACTGTGAGAGAGTGATTACTGGGAGAGATTGATTATTAAGAGAGATTGCTTACTGGGAGAGAGTGCTTACTGGGAGAGAGTGCTAACTTAGAGAGAGTGCTTACTGGGAGATGTGCTAACTGGGAGAGAGTGACTACTGGGAGAGAGTGATTACTGAGAGAGAGTGATTACTTGGAGAGATTGCTTACTGGGAGAGAGTGATTACTGGGAGAGATTGCTTACTGGGTGAGAGTGATTACTGGGAGAGATTGATTACTAAGAGAGATTGCTTACTGGGAGAGATTGCTAACTGGGAGAGAGTGCTAACTGGGAGAGAGTGATTACTGGGAGAGAGTGCTTACTAAGAGAGATTGATTACTGGGAGAGAGTGCTTACTTGGAGAGAGTGCTTACTGGGAGAGAGTGATTGCTGGGAGAGAGTGATTACTGGGAGAGAGTGACTACTGAGAGAGAGTGCTTACTGGGAGAGAGTGCTTACTGGGAGAGAGTGATTACTGGGAGAGAGTGATTACTGGGAGAGAGTGACTACTGGGAGAGAGTGACTACTGGGAGAGATTGCTTACTGGGAGAGAGTGCTTACTGGGAGAGAGTGCTTACTGGGAGAGATTGATTACTGGGAGAGAGTGACTACTGGGAGAGAGTGCTTACTGGGAGAGATTGATTACTGGGAGAGATTGATTACTGGGAGAGAGTGCTTACTAGGAGAGATTGCTTACTGGGAGAGAGTGCTTACTGGGAGAGAGTGCTTACTGGGAGAGAGTGATTACTGGGAGAGATTGATTACTGGGAGAGATTGTTTACTGGGAGATTTGCTTACTGGGAGAGAGTGATTACTGGGAGAGATTGATTATTAAGAGAGATTGCTTACTGGGAGAGAGTGCTAACTGGGAGAGATTGATTACTGGGAGAGAGTGATTACTGGGAGAGCGTGATTACTGGGAGAGATTGATTAGTGGGAGAGATTGATTACTAAGAGAGATTGATTACTGGGAGAGATTGATTACTGGGAGAGAGTGCTTACTGGGAGAGAGTGCTTACTGGGAGAGAGTGCTAACTTAGAGAGAGTGCTTACTGGGAGATGTGCTAACTGGGAGAGAGTGACTACTGGGAGAGAGTGATTACTGAGAGAGAGTGATTACTTGGAGAGATTGCTTACTGGGAGAGAGTGATTACTGGGAGAGATTGCTTACTGGGTGAGAGTGATTACTGGGAGAGAGTGCTTACTGGGAGAGAGTGACTACTGGGAGAGATTGCTTACTAGGAGAGAGTGCTTACTGGGAGAGAGTGCTTACTGGGAGAGATTGATTACTGGGAGATAGTGACTACTGGGAGAGAGTGCTAACTGGGAGAGAATGCTTACTGGGAGAGATTGATTACTGGGAGAGAGTGCTTACTGGGAGAGATTGATTACTGGGAGAGAGTGCTTACTGGGAGAGAGTGCTTACTGGGAGAGAGTGATTACTGGGAGAGATTGATTACTGGGAGAGATTGCTTACTGGGAGATGTGCTTACTGTGAGAGAGTGATTACTGGGAGAGATTGATTATTAAGAGAGATTGCTTACTGGGAGAGAGTGCTAACTGGGAGAGATTGATTACTGGGAAAGAGTGCTTACTGGGAGAGAGTGCTTACTGGGAGAGAGTGCTTATTGGGAGAGAGTGATTACTGGGAGAGATTGATTACTAAGAGAGATTGCTTACTGGGAGAGATTGCTAACTGGGAGAGAGTGCTTACTGGGAGAGAGTGATTACTGGGAGAGATTGTTTACTGGGAGATTTGCTTACTGGGAGAGAGTGATTACTGGGAGAGATTGATTATTAAGAGAGATTGCTTACTGGGAGAGAGTGCTAACTGGGAGAGATTGATTACTGGGAGAGAGTGATTACTGGGAGAGAGTGATTACTGGGAGAGATTGATTAGTGGGAGAGATTGATTAGTGGGAGAGATTAATTACTGGGAGAGAGTGCTTACTGGGAGAGAGTGCTTACTGGGAAAGAATGCTTACTCGGAGAGAGTGATTACTGGGAGAGAGTGCTAACTGGGAGAGAGTGCTTACTGGGAGAGATTGATTACTGGGAGAGAGTGCTTACTGGGAGAGAGTGCTTACTGGGAGAGATTGCTTACTGAGAGAGAGTGCTTACTGAGAGAGAGTGATTACTGGGAGAGATTGCTTACTGGGAGAGAGTGATTACTGGGAGAGAGTGCTTACTGGGAGAGAGTGCTTACTGGGAGAGAGTGCTAACTGGGAGAGATTGCTTACTGGGAGAGAGTGCTTACTGGGAGAGAGTGCTAACTGGGAGAGAGTGCTTACTGGGAGAGAGTGCTTACTGGGAGAGATTGATTACTGGGAGAGATTGATTACTGGGAGAGAGTGCTTACTGGGAGAGAGTGCTAACTAAGAGAGAGTGCTAACTGGGAGATGTGCTAACTGGGAGAGAGTGACTACTGGGAGAGAGTGATTACTGGGAGAGAGTGCTAACTAGGAGAGAGTGATTACTGAGAGAGATTGATTAATTGGAGAGAGTGATTACTGGGAGAGAGTGATTACTGGGAGAGGGTGCTTACTGGGAGAGAGTGCTAACTGGGAGAGAGTGCTAACTGGGAGAGATTGATTACTTGGAGAGATTGATTACTGGGAGAGAGTGCTTACTGGGAGAGAGTGCTAACTAAGAGAGAGTGCTAACTGGGAGATGTGCTAACTGGGAGAGAGTGAATACTGGGAGAGAGTGATTACTGGGAGAGAGTGCTAACTAGGAGAGAGTGATTACTGGGAGAGATTGATTAATTGGAGAGAGTGATTACTGGGAGAGAGTGATTACTGGGAGAGAGTGATTACTGGGAGAGGGTGCTTACTGGGAGAGAGTGATTACTGGGAGAGATTGCTAACTGGGAGAGAGTGCTTACTGGGAGAGAGTGCTTACTGGGAGAGATTGATTACTGGGAGAGAGTGCTAACTGGGAGAGAGTGCTTACTGGGAGAGAGTGCTTACTGGGAGAGATTGCTTACTGGGAGAGAGTGCTTACTGGGAGAGAGTAAGCAGAGAGTGCATACTGGGAGAGAGTGCTAACTGGGAGAGATTGATTACTGGGAGAGATTGATTACTGGGAGAGAGTGCTTACTGGGAGAGAGTGCTAACTAAGAGAGAGTGCTAACTGGGAGATGTGCTAACTGGGAGAGAGTGACTACTGGGAGAGAGTGATTACTGGGAGAGAGTGCTAACTGGGAGAGAGTGATTACTGGGAGAGATTGATTAATTGGAGAAAGTGATTACTGGAAGAGAGTGCTTACTGGGAGAGGGTGCTTACTGGGAGAGAGTGATTACTGGGAGAGAGTGCTTACTGGGAGAGAGTGATTACTGGGAGAGAGTGCTTACTGGGAGAGAGTGCTTACTGGGAGAGAGTGCTTACTGGGAGAGAGTGCTTACTGGGAGAGATTGATTACTGGGAGAAAGTGCTTACTGGGAGAGAGTGCTTACTGGGAGAGATTGCTTACTGGGAGAGAGTGCTTACTGAGAGAGAGTGCTTACTGGGAGAGAGTGCTTACTGGGAGAGATTGCTTACTGAGAGAGAGTGCTTACTGAGAGAGAGTGCTTACTGGGAGAGAGTGCTTACTGGGAGAGAGTGCTAACTGGGAGAGATTGATTACTGGGAGAGAGTGCTAACTGGGAGAGAGTGCTTACTGGGAGAGAGTGCTTACTGGGAGAGATTGCTTACTGGGAGAGAGTGCTTACTGGGAGAGAGTAAGCAGAGAGTGCATACTGGGAGAGAGTGCTAACTGGGAGAGATTGATTACTGGGAGAGATTGATTACTGGGAGAGAGTGCTTACTGGGAGAGAGTGCTAACTAAGAGAGAGTGCTAACTGGGAGATGTGCTAACTGGGAGAGAGTGACTACTGGGAGAGAGTGATTACTGGGAGAGAGTGCTAACTGGGAGAGAGTGATTACTGGGAGAGATTGATTAATTGGAGAAAGTGATTACTGGAAGAGAGTGCTTACTGGGAGAGGGTGCTTACTGGGAGAGAGTGATTACTGGGAGAGAGTGCTTACTGGGAGAGAGTGATTACTGGGAGAGAGTGCTTACTGGGAGAGAGTGCTTACTGGGAGAGAGTGCTTACTGGGAGAGAGTGCTTACTGGGAGAGATTGATTACTGGGAGAGAGTGCTTACTGGGAGAGAGTGCTTACTGGGAGAGATTGCTTACTGGGAGAGAGTGCTTACTGAGAGAGAGTGCTTACTTGGAGAGATTGCTTACTGGGAGAGAGTGCTTACTGGGAGAGAGTGCTTACTGGGAGAGATTGCTTACTGAGAGAGAGTGCTTACTGAGAGAGAGTGCTTACTGGGAGAGAGTGCTTACTGGGAGAGAGTGCTAACTGGGAGAGATTGATTACTTGGAGAGATTGATTACTGGGAGAGAGTGCTTATTGGGAGAGAGTGCTAACTAAGAGAGAGTGCTAACTGGGAGATGTGCTAACTGGGAGAGAGTGACTACTGGGAGAGAGTGATTACTGGGAGAGAGTGCTAACTAGGAGAGAGTGATTACTGGGAGAGATTGATTAATTGGAGAGAGTGATTACTGGGAGAGAGTGATTACTGGGAGAGGGTGCTTACTGGGAGAGAGTGATTACTGGGAGAGATTGCTTACTGGGAGAGAGTGATTACTGGGAGAGAGTGCTTACTGGGAGAGAGTGCTTACTGGGAGAGATTGATTACTGGGAGAGAGTGCTTACTGGGAGAGAGTGCTTACTGGGAGAGAGTGCTAACTGGGAGAGATTGCTTACTGGGAGAGAGTGCTTACTGGGAGAGAGTGCTTACTGGGAGAGAGTGCTAACTGGGAGAGAGTGCTTACTGGGAGAGATTGATTACCAAGAGAGATTGCTTACTGGGAGAGAGTGATTACTGGGAGAGATTGATTACTGGGAGAGATTGATTACTAAGAGAGATTGCTTACTGGGAGAGAGTGCTTACTGGGAGAGAGTGCTTACTGGGAGAGATTGATTTCTGGGAGAGATTGATTACTAAGAGAGATTGCTTACTGGGAGAGATTGCTTACTGGGAGAGATTGATTTCTGGGAGAGATTGATTACTAAGAGAGATTGCTTACTGGGAGAGAGTGCTTACTTGGAGAGATTGCTTACTGGGAGAGAGTGCTTACTGGGAGAGAGTGCTTACTGGGAGAGAGTGCTTACTGGGAGAGAGTGATTACTGGGAGAGAGTGATTACTGGGAGAGATTGATTACTGGGAGAGATTGCTAACTAGGAGAGAGTGATTACTGGGAGAGAATGATTAATTGGAAAACCCTCTCTCTGTACAATACCTAAACTAACAAAAGACATCTTTGAATATTTAGTGATAAGTTTCAAATAATAATTTAAAGAAAATGAATAGAAATACCTCCAATTCTCCAATATTAATTGTTCCTTTGAGTCCATAGATCGGCCAAGAGGGTTGAGGACTACCAAACTGCGTTCTCTAACATTCACTCCCTTTCAAAAGATTAAAAACATTTAATTTGAATATAAATAAGCTATTTAAAGAGGGACTGAAATGGTATTTGTCCATTTTCAGGATTAAAAGAAAAAGGGATTGCAGTAAGACATAGACTCGACTTTGTATTTCTAAAATCAGTTATCTGCGTAAAACAATTTAAAGTAATCTGCCTAATTAGCCCCGGCAAACAAAATCTGTGGTCACTCAAGCTTGTCTGCCAAGAATGTCCTTTCATGACGTGTCAGAAGGGCTGTCACTTCAGCTAATAATAATTTTTCAACGTGTCCCATCATGTTCAATATTATGATATGAATGACCTCTCATCGGATAATCTATAAATATAAGAATAATTAACGAGTTGTCACTGTATGGGATCTGCGTTTGCAGAAAACGTTTTTGAACAGGTAAATGTTACGATGCTTCAAACGGGTAGGCTGTGGTCGGAAACGTTGTCACTGTGGATTAATTTGAATTAGAGGTAATGCATTCTTTCTTAAACAAATTTTAGTTGCTTTATATAGATGTATGATCAAGACAACATTTTCAGGCATAATGTCTCAACTTTTGAGGGAAATCTGTCAATTATTTATCGAGATTTGGCAAAATATAAAACATGATACTCGGGACAAGGGATATTTTAACTATTTTAATTGAAATTCATCAATTATTACCCTTGATTACAAATATCAAATTTGTTCAATTGATTTCATTGCTAAAAGGTATTTGCTAGAGCACATTAAAGGCAATCACTCTAACACAATGCTTTCATATCAGTCGGATGATAAGAAATACAATGATCTAGTAAGTCCTCGGGCAAATTGCCGAAAGAACATCTTTTGCACTTTTAATCCGTCAGCTCAACAACTGCAAAGCAAATTGGATACTTAATTAATGGTTTTTCAGATTTTCTATTTGAGATTTTGTGCCTAAAATCGTAACACTATCATTTACTAATGTTAAAAAATTGTGACTGCAACTTAAAAAATAGAGCCATTGGCTCTGTAGCTCATCAGGCATCATATCAAGTTTGCTTTGTACAGGCAAGATGCGCTTAAAATGAATGAATAAAAATGACTGTCATCTAACGGAGAAAAATAGGTTTTTAAGAGTGTGACCCCTGTGACCCAATTTGGGGTCATGGGGTCACAAAACCTACAGTTTAGAATCCCAATTGGCCAAGGAGTCTACATGCAGTCGTTCAGCTCAATAGACCTTTAGGAGCTAAAGATGATGATGAAAATAAGTTTTTAAGGTTGTGACCCCTGTGACCCTATTTGGGGTCATGGGGTCACGAAATCTACAATTTAGAATCCCCATTGGCCAAGGAGTCTGCACATATAATTTCAGCTCTCTAGACCTTTTGGAACTTGAGAAGAAGATGAAAATAGGTTTTTAAGGTTGTGACCCCTGTGACCCTATTTGGGGTCATGGGGTCACGAAATCTACAATTAAGAATCCCGATAGGCCAAGGAGTCTGCACATATAACTTTCAACTCTCTAGTCCTTTTAGAACTGGAGAAGAAGATGAAAATAGGTTTTTAAGGTTGTGACCCCTGTGACCCTATTTGGGGTCACAGGTTCACCAAAGTTACAAATTAGAATCCCCATTGTCCAAGGAGTCTGCACATATAACTTTCAACTCTCTAGTCCTTTTAGAACTGGAGAAGAAGATGAAAATAGGTTTTTAAGGTTGTGACCCCTGTGAACCTATTTGGGGTCACAGGTTCACCAAAGTTACAAATTAGAATCCCCATTGTCCAAGGAGTCTGCACATATCATTTTCAACTCTCTAGTCCTTTTAGAACTGGAGAAGAAGATGAAAATAGGTTTTTAAGGTTGTGACCCCTGTGACCCTATTTGGGGTCATGGGGTCACGAAATCTACAATTTAGAATCCCCATTGGCCAAGGAGTCTGCACATATCGTTTTTATCTCTCTAGTCCTTTTAGAACTGGAGAAGAAGATGAAAATAGGTTTTTAAGGTTGTGACCCCTGTGACCCTATTTGGGGTCACAGGGTCACCAAAGTTACAAATTAGAATCTCCATTGTCCAAGGAGTCTGCACATATAATTTTTAACTCTCTACTCCTCTTGGAACTGGAGAAGAAGATGAAAATAGTTATTTAAGGTTGTGACCCCTGTGACCCTATTTGGGGTCACAGGGTCACCAAAGTTACAAATTAGAATCCCCATTGGCCAAGGAGTCTGCACATATCATTTTTAACACTCTAGTCCTTCTGGAACTGGAGAAGAAGATGAAAATAGGTTTTTAAAGTTGTGACCCCTGTGACCCTATTTGGGGTCATGGGGTCACCAAAGTTACAAATTAGAATCCCCATTGTCCAAGGAGTCTGCACATATAACTTTCAACTCTCTAGTCCTTTTAGAACTGGAGAAGAAGATGAAAATAGGTTTTTAAGGTTGTGACCCCTGTGACCCTATTTGGGGTCACAGGTTCACCAAAGTTACAAATTAGAATCCCCATTGTCCAAGGAGTCTGCACATATAACTTTCAACTCTCTAGTCCTTTTAGAACTGGAGAAGAAGATGATAATAGGTTTTTAAGGTTGTGACCCCTGTGACCCTATTTGGGGTCATGGGGTCACGAAATCTACAATTTAGAATCCCCATTGGCCAAGGAGTCTGCACATATCATTTTTAACTCTCTACTCCTTTTGGAACTGGAGAAGAAGATGAAAATAGGTTTTTAAAGTTGTGACCCCTGTGACCCTAAATTGGGGTCCTGTACCTGTACACACAATTTCAGCTCTCTAGTCTAGAGTAGTTGGTTCTGGAGAAGAAGACGAACATAGGTTTTAAGGGCGTGGCCCCTGTGGCCCTTAATTGGGGTCACAGGGTCACAAAAGTTACAAATCAGAATCCCCACATGCCAAGGCACCTGCACACAAAATATCAGCTCTCTAGAGTCATTTGTTCTGGAGAAGAAGACGAACATAAGTTTTAAGGGCGTGGCCCCTGTTGCCCTTAATTTGGGTCACAAAAGTTACAAACTAGAATCCCCATATGCCAAGGTGCCTGTACATAAAATTTCAGCTCTCTTGAGCTTCTGCCTTTCAGGCCTGATGAGCTATAAATCGTATCAGTAAAATTTAAGGTAAATGAATGTTATCATATTGTATGATTAAAATTCATTCCCCCCAATATTTTCATGAAGATAATAGATTTTGGACGCTATATCTTAATCGTTGGTTGGTTAAAAATTGTACTTGATTAATGAATATGAGATTCCGAAAGTTAGAATATTGTAATTTTACATTGAGTTTATTATTATATCAAATATTTGATGACCATTTGTAGGGAAATTTCACCCACTTGTATACCAATGTATAACAAATCCGTGAGTATCATATTTTCCGTTGATGGTCTGGCATTGGCACTCAAGTGTTTGTTTTGCATAGGGGTACCCCAATGTTGCAGAATCTATGTACCAGTTCTAAGCATCGTAACATTTACCCCTTCAAAAACATTTTCTGCCGATGCAGGTCCCATACAGTGGTTGTGAGGAATTATGAAATATCTGTTGTGAGTTATTTATTATGATAAAATCAGAGTTTCAGCAAGAAGTTTGTCAGAATAATTTAAGTGATACAGATAATCACTAATTGTCATACAATGGATGGTGTTGTCGGGATAATAAAGTAAACAGATACTTTGGTATCTGTTGGGGTCATATACGGACACTAATGCAAATTTCAAAAGTCAAGGTCAGACTTCCTTTGAAAATTCTGATGACGTCAAAAGCCTTATCATTTGAGCACCTTTAGTAACGGTGAAAGACATTGAAATATGAATGATATATTGTAAAGACATCAATCAATGCTCAGCCAGTAAAGTACAAATAATACTCGATGTCATTCATGATTTTTCTCACTTCTTCAGGATGCGCTGCTTTAAATAGTGCGTAACATACGCTCTAATTTGAAAAAGTTAATTATTCAAAAGTCACAATTTAAAGCCAAAATGACAAAAACTTTCATCACCCAATCAAAATGCAAGTTATTTTTTTAAAACTGTAATTCCTTTGACCTTTATGAAATCTTTAATACCCAAAAAATGTTGCCCACTTGGGAAAGGAAATGTCTTCTAATCTATTTCTGTATTCTTGTAAAATATCTACTGAAAAACTCATTAAACATATACATTATATGCCCTAGTAATGGACTATCGTTTCAATTCGTATTGATAATGTATCCTATCAATATACTTTACATAGAGGTAAAAGTAACATTCACAAAAGCAAATCTGACAACCTTTTTGAGATTATGATAATAAATCAGACTTGATGCTTGGGTAACTTTTAACACTTGTTTAAGAATTAATTTCACAATGTGTTTGTCCACATGGTGATAAACTCTTTGAAATAAGCTGTTTGATAATAAACTGTTTGTAAATAAAATTTGCAGTGCTTATGGGGGTGTCATCACTGCAAACTACATTGTTAAAATAGCATTGTAATACCAGTACCCTTTTAGCATCTTATATCGAGAGCATGGATTAAACGCTATATAAATTGATTATGACTATGACCTTTATAAAAAAAACTTTAAATTTCAGTCAAAATGATTCCCTGCTTACACTGCAACTTGTGGTAAGGCAGTATCACAGATTCTTTCCGTGGACAGGCCTTACCGAGCCTAGCTGCCTAGTGTGGAAGCATGGGTGAGGAAGTGTTTTACTCTATATTTAGATGAGCACATGTCAGCTGAGCCATGCATGTGCATAGGACAGGGGTTTGGGACTCAGTTCGCCTAGTCAAAGAGTTTTGTAATATAGCCTGTACTTCACTTGCAGGAATCTCCTTTTTGAAAACATTGGTATAAATATCCTTTCCACTATGAATCACACCTATTCTAAGTGAATCTAGCCACAGAAGTCTGTATGGCATGCAGTTAAGCAACGGTACAATAATTATTATTTTTTTATTTCCATTTTTTGGGTACATAACCATCATACAAGTATAATGAGGTACAGTTGTCACAGTGTACTAAGACATTCCATGTGTACATAGGTAAATATCAGATAACTAAACATTATTATACATTTGGGTCATAGATTAAAGTCTATAGGTTTTTTAAGAGCATGTGAAGAGAACTCCAGAATTAAGCTACAATAAGCTACATTAAAGTGGTTATACATTCAATTTAATAGGGAGTAATTTTCTTCTGCTACAAGACATGGTGATGAACTTTTTGTTTGTTAAGTGTGTCTGTGTAACTAATACCCAGCTAGCACACCTACATCGGGCCGACGTTGACCAAAGAGCGGCACCATCGGCCCTTTAAAGGGGGACTGAAATGGTCTATGGCCACTTTCTGGATTCATAAAGAGCGGCATGTAATTTGAATCAGAGTCAATTTTGAATTTTCGAAATCGGATGGCAACTTGCCTAAATACGGGTTTTAAAATACACTGCCTAATTAGCCCCGGCGAACAGAATCTGTGGTCACTGAAGCGTGTCCCGAGCGTGTCTACCTACTGTGACGTAGCAGTAGGCGAGTAGTTTCACCTAATGATCATGTTTCAACGGGAAATGACACCTTTTTAATCATCCATTTAACATACAAATATTCACAATAAACACTCAATTTTTGTATATTCCGAAAGCTTAGTTATCCGACGACTCAATAACGATTTATTCAAGCCAATAATTATTGTATAAACATGTAGTATCGTATATTTCAAAACCCTATCAAATGACGCAAAACGGCGACTGCCTCGTTAAATTGGCGCCTCTATGGCTAGACATGTCCGTTTTAAGTGATAATCTGATGGTCTGTTGTTTGCTGAATCTTACATAACATACACTGACTATCATTTCCGACGGTGACAAATAACAAATCGTTTATATTTTCAGTGAACAAACCAAATATTTTCCACAATCGAATACCTAAAATGTTAATTTTTTGTGAGTTTATTGCAATATAAAGATATGTTATACGGTGGATAATTTTACCATAGTGGTTTGAAAGGAATGGAAAAGTGTGAATTATAGGTGAGGTTATATGTTATTTATTATATTTTTTCTCTTATGAAAAGATAGACGCCACCGTGGATACTCTATAGTACGTTATGATCAATCTCTGTAGTTTTTACAACACATATCAATAATAAAATAGTTAAACATTATTTACCAATGGTTGATCTATTCAATATACCTGGTATATAAGATTTCAATTCGTATTGAAAATGAAACAATTTTATTTTTGGGATCACACTGTTTTGCATATAACATTCCTCATAATGATACAGTCACATCCATCAAAGTGATTCCAACAACAAAAGTAGTACAGAGTATTTCTTAGATATAATCGTACTTGCTTCTGGCCTTCTTTTATAAATCAGAATTTAACACATAAATCGTTTGGTTTGAAGTAGGTTTGTCTCCAGACATTATGGTAGATACGCAAATGGAGACAGGCCCGGTGGGCGGGGCGTCACCCTCTAATGAGTTTTCAAAACATTCTCTGTTAATTTCGGCGACGTTCTAAAAACCGGGTATAAAATGCTGATTAAAAGTCTAATTCATGTGTGTATTGTCTCAATTATATGCTCATTGCATTCTCATAGATAATGGTACTTGAGATATTGATATATTATTCTTAGAAAAAGTACATTACATAACCTCTTTAACATTGGCAAACTGCATCGGACCGACGTTGGACTGATGAATGGGATTACATTTAGTTGGGGAATATATATGCACATACTGATACTTACTTGGTGCAGCAATGGCTCCGAAGATTTCTACCGAAAGCATTGTGTGAAAAATAAACTTAAAGATGCTGTATCATACTTGCAAGCGGTTCAGGATGAAACTTAGCTATTGAGAAATGAAATAAATCACTTTGTAGAAAAATCTTTCGTCGAAATTTTGATATCATATTTAGATTGTTTAATCAACAATAACATACTTATTTCGACGCTCAAAGCACAGTACCCCTCTAGAAAGGGCATGTCATTTAACGAACCCGCTTTCGGTGACGTACGTAATCGTTATGCTTGTAGGATTTACACAGTGTCTCAACTACCGTAATTGCGTTCGATGGGTATCAACTTTGACAGCAACGAATACCTAATTCGGAGAAAAATAAAATAAAATCTAGTTTAGCGCGACAAAGACGGTTTTCAAGCGTACATTTAGAAACCGGAAGTTGTAATGACCACACTTGATTCGCCCTTATGTCGACTGCCGTTTCGGTATTTTTTGGTAAATAATTTCCTATTTAATGAGTTTTGGTCCGATTTTCTCAAGGTTGGTCGCTAAATTTTTCTAAAAATACAACGTATACATTAAAAATACTTAAAAAAACATTGCAAGTATGATACAGCATCTTTAAGACTCCAAGGCGATCCTCGTGTATGGGCCGAATACAGATCCGCGGCACTTCTCTGAAGCCCGGAATTGTAGTGAGAAGGTATCATATTCTCTAAGAATATTTTATGAATAAAATTAAAATTTAACATTAAAAATAGTTTCCTTATTTTGGGGTTTCTATCCCTCATTCAAACCATTTCAGATGAGTATATATAACTTATTTTGATAAGAATGTAATATTATCATGATTAATGCATTCAGGTCCGTAAGCTTTGCGCCCAAAAGAAAGCCGTTAGATCCTGCCTTCTCTCACTCCTGCGTGCTAGCACCTTGTATCGTAGCTTCTCAAAGAAAAACCTGAGGATTGGAATTAGGACTCTGAAGGCAAAATCGAGTAAGATATCAATTTGCTATTTCATATTTTAATCCTATCTTTCACTTTTCTCTTAGTGTGTTTTTCTTTTGAGAAGAAATAGTTACGGTTATTCTCCTATCGGTAATTGATGCTGCGGCAAGATCTTATATGTAAGTTGCAGAGAGTTCAGAACTCGGCTGCTAGACTGATTTGTAGAGCCAGAAAGCGAAGCCATGTAACACCTTTGCTAGTTAGTCTTCACTGGCTTCCCATTAAGCAGATCAGAGGATGGACTACAAGGTGCTAACCCTGACGTACAAATGCATCAATAGGAATGCTCCGGATTACCTCATTAAACTGTTAAGTCAGTATACTCCAGCCCGTTCGTTGAGATCTAGTTCACAACAACAACTGTGCATACCAAAAGTGAGACTGAAGTCATTTGGTCACAGAAGCTTTTCCTACGTTGCACATGTCCTGTGGAATTCCTTGCCCCTTACCATCAAAGAGGCAGAGAGTGTCACCTCATTTCAGTCACAACTGAAAACATTCCTATTCAAACAAGCTTATGATATCTAAATGCAATATTTACATACTACACCTAGTATATCCAGTTGTGTCTCGTGAACGTTTGTAGCGCCTAGAGAATTTGCTAAGTGACTTGATTTGTACGCGTTACAAGAACACTTATTATTATTATTATTATTATTTAGACTAAGCTATTTACTTAGTAATAAAGCGGACAAATTAATGAATCTTTCTTCGAATACAGTGCTAATAAGTCAATGTTACATCTGCACTTGATAAGTTTCTCTTTTAATCATTCAATTGACTGAGGGTATTAGAGTTATGAATCTGTAATGCACACATAACATCGAATCAATTCATTTAGCACTCCTATAACAAGGCAAAAGTGAGCGCAGCTCACATACCCCCGCCTGTAGTTTGACCGCCTTTCTTTGACGAAAATAGTGAAAAGTCATATGTTCTGATAAGTCCTAGGATTGTTACTGTATTTTTCCATCACATGATATAGAAAATAACATTAAAATTTAATTTGTCTGAATAGGTGTGAACTGGTATAGCTATGATAATAAATGTTTTTTCAACAAACTCTCACCTTCCATTCAGTTCCATGTAGGTCAATTTATATTCCAATATATGTATTCTTTGCAGTGGTATCAACATTCCAAAATATGCATTCTTTGCAGTGGTAACAACATCAGTCATGTTCTATGTTCATACAGTGTCCATATGAGTATCACAATAGGTCACAATCCCTTTCTTTTGGTTACTTCCCAAAAGATAACTTGAAGGCAAAACAGTCATATTTACAATGTTTATACGGTATGTGTTTGTCATTAGGAAATAAATAAATGTCATTTGCTATCCATGTATCTGATTCGCTGAACACTGTTACAGAAATTCAGTTCATACCTGCATAAACTAAATTTTGTGACGTCACATCACATTTAGCCACGCCCATTCACACTTAGCCATGCCCCAAATGATGGAACTATTCGTAAACAAGTAACCTTTTTTTTATGCTGTACCAGTTCGTGAGAGTTCAGTGAAAAGACACAAATTACAAATAGCTAATATCAAATAAATATTTTATAGTTTGTTTGATAAATGGCACAGCTTCATAACAATACACCCGGTCGTTTTCCCTCTCCCGCAGTCGCGTCTGTTGCAAGGGGTCGGCCATTGAAATGCCGCAGTTTCTGCCTTTGTTTCTCAACAAGATTAGAGAACTGTGCCGTTTAACATAAACTTCGATTTGATCTGATTGCTTGTCGTCAAGCTTTTAAGCCACATGTATGACACCTGGGATAGTCTAAACGGCTATTTTCATCCCGAATCCAACAGTCGCGAGTTTGTGTTTATGTACAACGGTTGACACTAGGAATGTCAATGCCACGTGACAAGACGTTGCGTGATTCCGTTTTCATTGGCTAGTGAACTAGTCGTAGGCGGAGCTAAAATAATAATGACGTTTTGATTGACATTTTATCTCTCTCGTTTTGTTGAGAGTTTAATTCTCTTGCGTAAATAGTGCAGTCCTATTTGTTGTAATGTGTTTATTTGGAACAAACAAACATATTATAACATCAAATTTGTGTATATTTATTTATAAGAATTGACTTCAAAATTTATTAAGTTCATGGAGGTATAAACTTAAAAACCGCTACGCGGATTTACACAGTTTGCACAGCGGCTTTTAAGTTTATACCTCCATGAACTTAATAAATTTTGAAGTCAATTCTTAAATATATTTACAAGCTTAATCCTCAACCTACTGTTTTCGGACTGTTTTGGTTCCAAATTTCAAAAATTATTTGAACTTTGGAATTAAAACCCCTAAAAGGCACAACAGCATCATATAGGTTACTGCCATACCAAGTTTGAAAATTCCAAGTGGCATAGTTTTTAAATTATGATCCGGAAACGACACAAAGTCCGAATATCTGACCGTTTTTGGTCAAAATTTCAAAAATTATTTGAACGTTGGAGGTGAAACCCCTAAAAGGCACAACAGCATCATATAGGCTACTGCCATACCAAATTTGAAGTTTCCAAGTGGTATAGTTTTTTAATTATGCTCCGGAAACGAGACAAAGTCCGAATATCTGACCGTTTTTGGTCAAAATTTCAAAATTATTTGAACCATTGAGATGAAACCCCTTAAAGGCACCACAGAATCATATAGGCTACTGCCATACCAAATTTGAAGTTTCTAAATGATATAGTTTTAGAGTAATGCTCCGGAAACGATTTCGGATGGACGGACACACACACGCACGGACGGACGGACGGACACGCGGAGCGCTATATACCCCGACTACGTTATGGCGGGGGTATAACTACGTCGTAGCGGGGGTATAATAATGAATAGAGAACTCGGATCATTTAGAAAGACTCGCATCTGTAATTTCTATTAACAAACAATGTTTTAAAAAGACTAAGTTGCCAAGAACATTCTCGCCAACTAGTGTAATTTAATATATATGGCCGACCTCACATGTATCTATAAACAAGAGCCTGATAATAAGGGTCACAGGCTGCCCCACATTCTCGCTGCCTCTATTTTTAGGTATTGCTGGGATATCCTTTCCCTTGCTTCTGTTAATCTATACAATGGTTTACCAATCACATTGAGTGTGTTAATTAGCTTATACACTGTTGTTAACAGTATATATAGCATCATGGAGGATAACATACATGATTTAATATATGTATACAATAAATCTGTCATATATGTATATATATTAATATTGCAGAAATATATATTAATTATAAATATTGCGGATGAAGGAAGATTGTCTGGTGTGAATATTGACACATCCTTTTTAAAGCGTGAAGTCGTAACATACCAGACGATGTTTTCATTTCTTAAATACATGTAGACAAACATAAGAATTCATCAAAACTAGAAAACTTTCCTTGGTTGGTAAATGAGTTATTAAATTCCCAATATTACATATAGGGTATAGTGTCAAACATGATTTGATGCGATTACTGACTGGTAAGAATATAATATCCTACTAACTCAACTCAAGTATTGAATAAATAGTTTCTGACTTCTCAATCAATGGAGAAAAAAAATTCAATTATATCCATGATTTGTCGAGAAATTTTAGTTTAGTTTTAATTAACTTTTGCGCATCGTGCGGTCCCTACATTAGATCTTCACATTTAGTCCTCGTCAGAGCATTATTTTATCATAAATATATCTCCTTACATATAGCTAATTAATATTTTCATTTAATTCAGGTGCTGTCAAGAAAAACACCGATACAAGGCAAACTTCTCAAAAGACATTGAATATGCCAGTAAGGAAATGCTCCACGGTGAAGCGAACAGGAATGTGGAGGAAATAGGACGAAACAATGAACTTTTGATGTCCAAATTTTAGCTCTGATGCATTTACTTTTTTCACTGATTAAAATGTTGATATCAAATTAAACCATTTGTTATTCTTTAATTGTATTAGTATGATATGAACTTACAGATAATTGTCAAAGAAATAGTTTTATTCTAGGTTTTAGTTACGAATTAATTTTTATGTGAAAGTGTCATACTGTGTTATGGAAAAAGTGGCCTTGTATATGTAATGAAGTTAAGATTTAGGTAAAAGGGCCATATATTACCTTGCGATAGTTGTTTTCTTAATTATTAAAGTGATCTTTAGTTGTAGAATTGATAATTTTACGACTTTATTATACGATAATTTTAGTGATCCCAAGCCTGAATTTTGAAAATACTTAACAACAAGAGTTTAGTCTAACTTACACTGATGATTGTATTAATCAAAGTAAGGTGTGCTCAAGTTCAATGCCCTAGGAAAATACTACTAATTACCAAAAAGTAATTAATGATTCAGATACGGACCGCTGCCGGGCCGATGCTAGCCTGATAATGTTATGCCGACATCAGGCCGATGTAGAACCGATGAGCAAAACTTCATCGGTCCGACAGAGTTGGCCAACGTCGTGCCGATAATGTTAACAGCGTCAGGCCGATGTAGTTGTGCTACCTGAGTATAGACGTACAATTTATAAATATGAATTATGAATGTTATCACCTGCTAATTTCCAATTTATCTTTGACACAGCTTATTTCATATGACAGGTTTCAAACCTCTGTATCTCAATAATGTTGACAGATAATAACACCAATTTTGTTCTACATCTAGAAATAGGTCATAGCTGATGTTGGCCTTAGTGATTTTTCTGGGAAAAAAAAACACTTTATCTTCGAATATCACATGAAATTTGGTAATTTTGATGATGTATTTCATTTCTGTTTACCTCTTTGAAAAAATGCATGTGAAGGTCAAACACTGTATGAAGGTCAAAGAGGAAGTCTTGAGTACCGAAAGTACTGCTGCAGCAGTCCTAGTTATCATTATCATCAGTGGTAGTGGTATATACTATTATCAAATTGCTGCTGCTAGTTTCACACTTAATTTTCCAATGCATATAGAAAGTTTAAAAGAGGTTTGAAATTAACAATCTGTCTTCATTCAATATTTAACAGAGAGAAAGGAAATCAAAAAGAGGTAAAGCCGTAAGAGGTTACCACAAATATCCAATGGTTCTGGTTCACGTGGATGACACCGATAATCTTATTGAAGCTCAGGAACTTTAACTGAAATTAGATTTTAAAATATCTGTAGAAAACCATGCATCAAGTACCAATCAACGAAACAAAGACATGTGTTCCTGTAATTTTGCTGTCCCATTAAAAGCTAAACAAATAAACATGATTTTTTTCCAACAGTGCACCTTTTACAAACAATGTCCCCAATGCTAAGTTCCACTAAAATTCAACTCAAATGTCATGACATGTTTAACTAAATTCAATTTGAAAGCTGAAAGCCATGATATCTTTCATGACAATTTAATTTGAAACCTGAAATTTATGGCAAAGTTTAAATTCCTTTCAATTTTAAAAGTGAATGCTAACACAAGCTTCATATATAGTTCAATTTGAAAACTGAATGCCATTACAAATTACATTAAATTTCAAATTGAAAGCTGAATGCTATGACATGTTTTTACTATGTGTCAATTTGAAACCAAGGGAATACTCCTGACAGTAAGACTTTCTTTGGCCTACTAAGAGATTATGAAAAGACCTGTTAAATTTTGTACTTATGTTATACTGACCTCTGTGTGCTTCATTGGCAAATGCACAGCTTGTCCGAGCAAAATACTGGTCCATGATGCAGAATTTACATGATAAACATCATGTTCGTTTGCCATTCCCAACAGGATTGCATCCAGTATCTTCAAAAATACATAATGTTATTTGATCTCAATGTTATCAGGGTAAAACTAAACATAATATCAACAGACACTAAATTGTCTGTCACCTTATAGTCTTTTAGTATCTCGACTTACACAGTAATGTCAGCTTACCATTGGTCAAACCGTTCAACTTCCATAGGTATATTTTACTATGTTAAGTTCGGCTAAGCGCTCCCCCAGAAACAAGCAACGACATAGTGTCAAAAGTTATCCCTTTGCCCTTTGTTCAGTAAATAAAGGCTATGCTACGCTTGGTTGCCCTAACGTCATGTATGCTTGGTTAATGACTATACATGCTAAAGTCATCTATATTTTATAACTTTACAGATATAAGTAAAATGTTATCCAACTAGATAAGCCACAAAAGCAGAGCAGCCCGGGTTCGCCTTCCCGGTTTCCCTTTCTACAGGTTACAGCAAATAAGACATTTTCTTGTAGGGCTGTGCAATATTACCGGTATACCGGTACAAACCGGTTCTGAACCATGCAATACGATTACCGCAATATGGTATAAAATCTGCAATATATTGTTTTATCCAATCAGAACGTATTATACATACAGTGTCATTGCTTCCCAGTAATGGCTGTCCCTTCTCTTACCGAATAATATGACTAGGTAAATGAAGGTAGTTTTAGTTGACAATATCTAATAATCAACTGATATTCAAGATTTAACTCCATCAATATCATTCTAAATCCCTAGTTGTTTTTTATTATGTTGTCAGTCGTAAATTCAAAGTCACAGTCACATACTTGGCAGATAAATACTATAAGAATAATCAATGAGTTGCGAGGAATTACGGATTATCTGTCCTGAGTTAATTATTGCGATAAACTCTGAGCTTTAACGAGGAGTTTGACACAATAATTCACGAGGGACAGATAATCCGTAATTCCGAGCATCGAGTTGGTTATTCTTTTTCTTACACAAGATAATTTTGATGCGTAAAAACGGTAGAAAAAGAGAAACATTAAAAAACTACACTCGGCCGGTAAAGTACAAATTGTATTCATACGCCACTCATAAATGTGCACACTACTTCAGGATGGGCGTCTCTAAGTAGTTCGCAACTCAAGATGTTATTTGAAATAGTCTACTATATTTATGTCACATTATATCAAAAAAATATTGTTTAATATCATAAAAAAGCGCTTTATTTACCGCACACAACCGAAAAGAAAAAGTAAGACGTCGTTAGCTTTCGTTACGTTTGACAAGCCTAGTGAGGAATGTATGACGTCACTGTTTGACGTCATGATTAATGACGTCATAGAGCTATGACGTAACGACAGTTCGGCCAGCGACTCTCCCACCTATCGCCGCCTTGAAGTTTTAAACTTGTATTTACGGCAAAGAAAACATCAGAAGGTCTTGATTTCCCATTAAAAATGTTTTAGTAATGTGTGACTTTCGCAATTTAAGTATAAGATTTTTCATCTATATCTCTCAAATGAAATAGAAGATCCATGCGATTCATGAATGGATGCCAAAAAGTTCTGTCAACCAATCAAAATGCGAGTTATTTTTAGAAAAACTGTAATTCCCATGACCATTATGCAAACTTTAATAACCGGCATATCCTTGCCCGCTTGGGTAAGAAAGTAGATTTTCTTTCAAATATGTTACGTAAATACGTGATTTCCTTTAAATATTTATTATGTCTTTTGACACATGTTTGGAGGATTTAATTTTTATCAATCTAGTTTATGCATTTGTCTATCATGTTTTAGTAATTGGTTTAATCGTTTTTCATTTAGTCATTTGTAAACGTCAAAGTCCTAATTTTGATACAACTAAGGAGGCTGAACAGGCCTCGTTTTTCTGTAAGACTTGCTAAAGTTTCCGAAATGTAAGTTTGACAAGTTACATATGAATAATAATTGATTTTTTTATATATAATTTTGAATATATGAGTTGAATGTTTATATTTTGTTCAATTGTTTTAAGATAAAATATTTTAAAACATGAAAACAAATTCATTTGAATCATTTATTTTTTCATGCATTTATAAAAAATAGAGCCATGGGCTCTTTAGCTCATCAGGCTTTACGTTTGATTACGCTATAGGGTGTGGCCAATGTGGTGCCCCCTTAGTATAATCCTCACTAGATAAGGAGTTTGTACACAAAGTTTCAGCTTTCTAGGCTTTCTGCTTCTGAAGAAGAAGATGAAAATAGGTTTTTAGGGCATGGTCCCATAGGCCCTTATTATGGGCCACAGGGCCACCAAAGCTACAATTTATAATCCACACTAGTCAAGGAGTCTGTACACAAAGTTTCAGCTTTCTAGGCCTTATGCTTCTGGAGAAAAAGATAAAAAAATAGAGCCATTGGCTCTGTAGCTCATCAGGCATCATATCAAGTTTGCTTTATACAGGCCAGATGAGCTAAAAATGAAACTGATGTTACCTATTGCAAGAAAACCTATAAAAATATTACAAAACAAATGTAACAATTTCGGAATAAATTTCCTTATCCAAATGATTTATTATTATTCAACACTTTCTAGATTGCCATATATGAGACAGTGAAAGAATAAAATATCCAGGGGAAATAAATTTGCCATAAACTGTCATCTAATGGAGAAAAATAAGTTTTTAAGATTATGACCCCTGTGACCCTATTTGGGGTCATGGGGTCACGAAATGTACAATTTAGAATCCCCATTGGCCAAGGAGTCTGCACATATAATTTCATCTCTCTAGACCTTTTGGAACGTGAGAAGAAGATGAAAATAGTTGTTTAAGGTTGTGACCCCTGTGACCCTATTTGGGGTCACAGGGTCAACAAAGTAACAAATTAAAATCCCCATTGTCCAAGGAGTCTGCACATATCAATAATAACTCTCTACTCCTTTTAGATCTGGAGAAGAAGATGAACATAGGTTTTTAAGGTTGTGACCCCTTTGACCCTATTTGGCGTCACAGGGTCACCAAAGTTACAAATTAGAATCCCCATTGTCCAAGGAGTCTGCACATATCATTTTTAACTCTCTACTCCTTTTGGAACTGGAGAAGAAGATGAAAATAGGTTTTTAAAGTTGTGACCCCTGTGACCCTAAATTGGGGTCACAGGGTCACCAAAGTTACAAATCAGAATCTCTATATGCCAAGGTGCCTGTACATAAAATTTCAGCTCTCTGCTTCTGGAGAAGAAGATGAAAATAAGTTTTAAGGGCGTGTCCCCTGTGGCCCTTAATTGGGTTCACAGGGTCACCAAAGTTACAAATCAGAATTCCCACATGCCAAGGTACCTGCACACAAAATATCAGCTCTCTAGAGTCATTGGTTCTGGAGAAGAAGACGAACATAGGTTTTAAGGGTGTGGCCCCTGTGGCCCTTAATTGGGGTCACAGGGTCACCAAAGTTACAAATTAGAATCCCCACATGCCAAGGTACCTGTACATAAAATTTCAGCTCTCTTGGGCTTCTGCTTCTGCTTCTGGAGAAGAAGACGAACATAGGTTTTAAGGGCGTGGCCCCTGTGGCCCTTTTGGGGTCACAGGGTCACCAAAGCTACAAATCAGAATCCCCACATGCCAAGGTACCTGTACACACAATTTCAGCTCTCTAGTGTATATGGTTTATGAGGAGAAGTTAAAAGTGTCAAAAGTTTACGGACGACGGACGACGTACGACGGACGACCGACGGGCCATGCCATAAACCCATCTGGCCTTTCAGGCCTGATGAGCTAAAAATTATTTGACAAATTTACATCAAAGATATTTTGAACTAAGAATTTATTCTGATCCAAATATATTTGCTAATATCTTCAATTCAGTATTTGAATTATGCAATATGAAAAGAATATTTATTTACTTGACATGATGTTACAATCAACTCACAAGCAAAATCTGTTAAATTGGGAATGCTATAATGTTTGTTGCATTTAGAAAAGGAAACAGTGCTGACTGGTATGGTTTCTTTTCTCTGACAATTTATCATTTACATTCCTATGCTGTGATGCTAACATTATTGCAGCTGACAGGGTTAGTCTACAAGTATGATCCAAGTTCAGTTTGTAAGATTATTTCTCTCTATTTCAAACCCTATTTGCTATCATTTTGGCCAAAAACTTTCGGGTCAATATATTGCAATCGCAACATTTAAAATTTTTATGCAATATATCGCAATATGAAATTCAGGGCAATATCCAGCCCTATTTTCTTGTGACCTTGACCTTTGACATTAAAGGTCACACAATCAATGAAAATTTTGATTCAGTATAACAAAAATAGAGCCATTGGCTCTGTATCTCATCAGGCTTCATATTCAATTATGCTGTAGAGTGTGGCCAATGTGGTTCCCCCTTTATAGGGGCTACTGGGTCACCAATCCTTAAATTAAGTATATAAGCGAAAAGTTGTTAGGGCGTGGTCAGTGTGACCCTTATCAGGGGCCAAAGGCCCAGCAAAGCTACAATTTTAAATCTTCACTGGTCAGGGAATTTTTAAACAAAGTTTCAGCTTTCTAGGTGTGGCGGTCCCCTCGCAGCCGCTTACTCAGAAAAAACAGGCATGATGTCTCTTTACTGAAGTTTATTCTTAATTCTCCGTAAAACACCATGCAGGCATTACAACATGTTTCAGCAACATTAACGCAACCTTAAACAGCGATGGACTGACCGACAGACGCATGAACCGAGCATTCAAAATAAAACACACTTCCAAAAGGGATGTCACTCCCAGGCCTAACATAGCATACCGCTAAGAAAAATTTAAATGATAGTCTTTACACAAGGCCTTTTGCTTCTGGAGAAAAAGTCGAAAATGCACAAAGTTTATGGACAGACAGACGGACGTCGGACACCATGCCATGCCATAATAGATACAACTCTGAATGTATTTGAAGTGTATGAATACTGCTTTTATCAAAGTTCATTGGCATTGTTGTTAACAAAGATTGCATTTTTGAGATATTTTTATAAATCTGATACTGTACGTGGTAGTACAATTTATATTTATATAATCATCCTATTCTAAATTCATCATGACATTTTGTTGTATTTTTGTATCCGGAGAGGTATTAATATAAGCATTTGCTTGTTTACCAATCCGGTTCCTTCTTTTGGGAAAAAATATGTTTTAACCAAAGATATAATATAACAGATATACATTCATCTGCTGCACTTCACATCTTTATTCTGGTTATTTAATCAAGTCCTCAATCTTTGTTTGTACATCTCATCAGTCTTCAGTTTGTCAACATTTTGTTTACTTAACAAACAATTTTAACAAAGTTGGTACTGCTGATTTGACTAAGCTGACTGAGTGAGTTTGTTGTTTACAATAATGCGGACGCCGACAATGTTGATCATACCGCTAATTGACTAAAGCTGTGACTGTTAAGTTTACTATAAGTAATGTTAATTGGGCCTCTGGGCATGAAATTCAGCTTGCTATATCCCTTAATTCTCTTTATCCGAATTAGCTATACGAATATAATTTTAATGATAATTGTACGGGGCTTTTGACGGGACTTAGAAATTTGTTCGCTATATCGGATTGTTTGCTATATCCGTATTCTACTGTATATTACAATGTACTGATGGGAACAATTAAAACACACAAAAAAAATCACACACACATAACAACAATAGGAAACTGAATGAAGTAAATATTGTTCTGAATGACATATATTTCATGTTTCCATTTTTAGCAAATTAACGCATATTGTCCCTAACAAATAAGATTGCTAAAGACACATTAGACAGAGATATTACTATTTGAATTGGCAAGTCGCCATGCTGTTGGTATACCCTATGGCGTGTTTCTGACGACACAGTGTTGTAACAGAAATGTAAAAAAACTGTCAATTTTCAAAACTATTACTGGTCAAAGTAACAATATCTTTAAAAGAAACTTTCAAAGAATGCAGCAAAACTACTTTGTGTGTCATGATAATCTTGTAATCTGAAGTTTGAACAACTTCCTTTTGACATTGTTTTCATTCATTGCCAATATTAAGAATAATAACTCTTATTTAATGTTTATATTACTGTCTGTTACTCAGCCTTGTTCCCAGGGCTGATAAACTATGTTGGTGTAAACAGCAAGGCTCACATACCCCCACTGTAAATAACCCCCATTACATAACAATGATAGAATTAAAAACAAACATTCATTCATGTGAATGAATCGTAACTTGTCAATGGATTGAGGCTAAAGGTAAACAAAAAAATAACTGAAATCTACAAGTCAAAGCTTTGAAAATTTTAAGAAGGCAGGACATTTTATTATTTTTAGTAAAACTTGTTATTGCCATCTGAAATTTAAATCCCTTAAAGGCAAATGAGTGAGAAATGGAAATCTCTCATTGGGACTTTAACTTAGACAATTAAAGAGTATAGTTCACATCAAAACCAAATTTGAGGTTTCTCAGTCAAATAGTTTTCAAGTTATGGTCCAGAAACGTAACAAAGTCAGAAATTATGTTTTGGAAATTTTGGCACTCTGGAATTAAAAGCCCAAAAGGCACATCTGCAACACATAGGTAAGATCCATACCAAATTTCAGTCAAATAGTTTTCAAGTCAATTACTCTGGATTTAGTCGGACACACGGACGCATGGACGCCGGACACCATGCCATGCCATAAACTAAAATTTGAGCTATAATTTGAAAAGCTGAGTTTACTTTCAATATTGAAACCATTCCACGTGAGATAAAAATTTAATTGAAAGTAGAGAATACGTAGTGGCCATTTTATTTAGGGGATTGGCGGGTCAAAGGTTGGGGACTAAATTGGTATTTGAGCTACTCAGCAACCGGAGGGCCAAAACCATCCGCAGCATTTTCATTGCAAAGGATAACAAGCAGCTGGCATGGTCGAGCTATATCCCCCGCAAATTGCACAATATGTAAAGGTTTTCCTCATCATATTGCTGATTAATTTTTGTTGAACAAAATAACATAATTTTTCCAGGATATGAAAGAAACTATTCTAATAAAAAACTAAATCATACCAACTTAATGTTCACTGTTGATCATAATTCGAGTAAACTGACAAAATTAAACTCAAATGGATGAATTTATGTATTATGTATTTGGATCTCCAAGATCAATTTGATCATATTTAAACAAACATATTTTCAAAACTGTTCTTCATGACACACCAACATATGATTTTGTATCTCCATAACAAATTTGAATAAAATGTGATGATAAGTTTAGTTGTGAGATAGACAGGACTTGTAAAAAATTTCCAACAGAGTCCTCATTTTTTGCCAAAAAAGGCAAAATTTTATAAAAATATTTTCAAAATTGTTCTTCATGACACACCTTCAGATGAATATGTATCTTCATATCAAATTTGATCAATATGTGATGATTAGTTCAGAATTTATGAGCCGGACATGACTTGTAACAGTTTTCCAACATCCTCATTTTTTGCCAAAAAAGGCAAAATTTTATAAAAATATTTTCAAAATTGTTCTTCATGACACACCTACAGATGATTATGTATCTTCATATCAAATTTGATCAATATGTGATGATTAGTTTAGAAGTTATGAGCCGGACAGGACTTGTAACAGTTTTCAAACAGAGTCCTCATTTTTTGCCAAAAAAGGCAAAATTTTATAAAAATATTTTCAAAATTGTTCTTCATGACACACCTTCAGATGATTATGTATCTTCATATCAAATTTTATCAATATGTGATGATTAGTTTAAAAGTTGTGAGCCGGACGGGACTTGTAACAGATTTCTTACAAAATTTACCACTTTTTCTCCAAAATCCTAATATTTTATGTAGATTTTCAGAAAATTGTTTCTCATGACACATTATTACATGTTTCTTCATGTCCATGACGAATTTGAATTGAAATGGTTGATTAGTTAGAAAGTTATGAGCCGGACACAAAGTGTAACGGACGGACGGACGGTACCCATTTTAATACCCCCCGCAACTTCGTTGTTGCGGGGGATAATTAAAGGTCAAATAACAAAAGGTTGCTGTATATTTACCCTGTCTGTGAGGAAGTTCTTTTTTGTGAGTGAGGTAATATCAAAGTCAGTCACGTTTTGACCATGAAGTTTTCCAACAATATAGTTCCACTGTCGAATTGGGCGTGAATAGTCCTCTTGAAAAGGAGACAAAAACATAAAGATGGATAAATGGGAAAAACAGCATTCAAAAAAAATAAATATACCACTTGAATCTCTGATTTGGGGTATAGAAAAGAAATATATTAAACTCAATTATCAGGACTTTAAAAAGATTTCACATTGGCAAAAGAGCGAAATAAAAAAGACCTTCTTTTTTTCTTGCAATAAATAAACATAGGTTTTCAGGGCACAGTGTGAGCACTGAGTTCAAATTCTGAAATACAATTTGGAATTAAGAATTCCCTATTGATACAAGTTTTAAAATCTCAAGGTCATTTCACTCTGGAGTAGAAGCCAAAAAAGGCTTGATTGAGACCAAAGAGTTACAAATGCATGAAACCAAACCCCAATATAAATAACCAAGATACACGTGCACAAAATTTTAGCTCTCTGAGGTCAATGGTTATAAGCTTAAGAAGAAGATTTAGGTTCATGTGATTCTTCATACAGGACATCTGAGGTATTACAAAATGTAAAAGAGTCAATGAAGTACTTTGTTGCTTGTTCAACTTCAATTCTCTTGTAGGCTCTTCCGACTGAAGATTGGACGTTTTCTTCTGTTGTTGACCTGTCAAAAAAAAGAAATATTCAATGTTCCTTAACTTTCGTCAAAATTCATTTATATCTTCTTGTTTTTCTATGGCAATGTTCTTTCCTGGCAATGATGTGAATTTTAGTCCTTTATTCAAATTCCTCAAAATTATGAGGGTTCATAAGCAACAAATAAGGACCCAAACACCCTCTGTATTCCCCTGAGTGAACACTTACAGCATCTATGTGCAAAAGGAAAGAAAATTAAATTTACCATCTTCCCATTCTATCAACTCTCAACAGATGATCCTATGGTATGCAAAATAAAGGGAGAATTCTTTATTAAAGGGAGGCTGATCGGATCTGTGCAAAACCTATAAGATCGAGTAAAATCCGGGACGGGCTCTTTGATTTTGTTATTGTGTTGCAGTTGTATGCTGGGAAAATTTCGACTGGTTATACGACTACAATGCACTGGAATTAAATGTGCTCTTCTGCTCAACGAATACTATAGGGAGTAAAGGCATATTTACCATTATGTGTTACCAGGGGTAATAAATATTTTTTCAAGAAAAAAGCTAAAAAGATTTACAAATTCACAGTGTAACAAATGATCTAGGTGAGATTAAATCTTATTGGATAATTTCAAATCTCGTTTTTCATAAAGATAAGATAAATTTGTAAACGAAAAGTTTTGGAGTTAGGATTTATTACTCAAAGACAGATACCATAGCAAAATTTGGAAGAAAGAGTAACAAGATGTGTTTGTGAAACACGAATGCCCCCGGATGCATCCTGCTCGCTGTGTCAAGGTCAAGGTCACAAGGTCAAATGTCATGGTGTCATCTGAAAGGTCTCATCACAAGGGATCCATATGTCAAGTATCAAAGACGTAGCTCTGACCAATCAAAAGTTATGACCAAGGTTAAAGTTTTTGTGGACAAACGGACAGACGGACAGGTGAAAAACAATATACCCCGGAATCTCCGATTCGGGGGCATAAAAATGCTTTCAATGAAACAATAGTAAAATAAACATAGAACGAGGTTAATTTAGATCGGCACCACGTAAAACATGTTTAGTGAAAGAAAACAACGAACCTGCTTACTCTGAGAGTTAGCGAGCGCCTCCGGCAGGGCTAATAACGAACCTGCTCAGATGATCCATGTAGGTAATCTATGTTCATAATGTATAATCTTACAGTTTGGGAGTGGTTCCTGAGGAATAGCTTTCATTCATTAAAATTTTCATTGGTCAGATTTAATCTTCTACAGCTTCATTGGTTCATTAAACTAGGCATTGTGCCGGAGAAAGAAATAACATTTTCATTGGTCAGATTAAATGTTCTACAAATTCATTGGTTCATTCATTAAACTAGACATTGTGCCATAGAAAAAAATAACATTTAATTACACAATAATTAGCGGCGATTGTGTTGTACATATTTCTTGTCCACTAAGCCAGACACGACGGCGCCATCAAGCAATGGCCCGGCAGTTATATGACCCGTTACGACACATGACTAGAGTGGCACTGGACGTCAATAAACTGACACCTCACACCTGTTATCTGTAACATCCGTCTCTTTGATACACAACTTCAAATGACAGATTCCTTGTCGTCTTCAAAGCACCTTTTAACGTGTATTAGATGTAACTGCAGGCTGTTAAATTTATAACTTCTTTGAGAGGCATTTTAGAAATTGGAATGACAAAGACGTTGTCATCCATATATTCCTCTGCATTATTGTTAAATTTATTATACAAATTTAGAACGATGTTATTTAACAAAAAAAATTAATATCATATTTCACTCTTTGGTTGAATACTTTATCTGCTTAAACTGTGAGAAATAGTATGTTCTTTTTAGAAGATTGAGTGAAGAAAGTACTCATATTATTTAATCATATTTTATTCGTGAAAAAAAATAAGCTGATGAATGGATTGATCAAAAGTTAAAAAATTATTTCAAACCGTTCCAGTATAATTATTTTTGACTAAATGTAACAGATATAATGATAGGGGTCTCTTTATGTTCATATTTTGTTATATAATTGTTAGATCACAAACCTATTCATACTTTGAACAAAGTTATAATATTCATAAAATAAAGAATAATATTGCATCTAAATATCTGTGTGCGCTCCTGCCTCAACGGTGATCGGGGTAAAAGTCACACTCCTAAACTACCGAAAACAACTGACTAAAAGCACTGTCATGAAAGCATTCTTGTATTTCTATATAAACTTCCTTTACTTGTGAGATCACCATCCATCAACTGTAACATAACTGTTGTATCCCGGAGCGCTAACCACTAAAAGCTCAGAGAAAATTGATCCTTTCGGGCAGTGAAATGAAGAAAGGGGACCAATGCTTGGTTGTTTTATATAGTGCAATAAAAGTATGGAATTTGTTAAATCCTGATATCCAAAATAATGATATACATAAAACGGTTTCAAAAATACAAATTTCGGACAACTATGATATTCAATATTTATTAAATAATTAAATGATAAATATTTTTAACAAAGACAACATAAGATAAGTCATATCATGTGACCTATCATCAGTCAACTTTATTTCAACTGACACAGAACTTATTTGAAATACCAAACATTTCAATAAGCATTACTATCATAAAATATTGTGACTTTTCCCCTGAGGCACATTTGTGACTTTTTTTCCGATTACCGTATCAGATGCGGTCATGGAATTGAAAACGATGTACACTATTTTCAATAAATCATACAAGATAGAAATCATTTTTCTATTTGAAAGGGTTTGGTAAAAGCACTGTACTTAGAACGGGGATTAAAACGTTGTTTTATATCATTAAGGCTTAAATTGAGACAGTATTAAAATTATGTAAAATTAAATAAGATTGACAAAATGAGAATTTTAGCCACGCATTTATGCATTAGCGAAATAAACCTACTAACGTTACAAAGAAAATACTATTTCAAAACCAAGACGTTGTATTTATCATATATTGTGAAAAGTAGTACACAGACGAAACGTAAATGCAATTTGTGATGCTATTCATCTGAACATATATATAAAAAGTTTCATTCTCTACATTTATCCTCTTTGTAATAAATCATTTTATTAGCTCAAAATGACCATTGAGAATAAAGCTTAGTGTGTTACGAGGCTTTGTCTATGCTAAAGGCTTTATCAAATAATAGTACTTTCGTTTATTCCTTATGATATTCGGGTAAAAATCACGCTTGCAAGCATCGAAGTTAAGAATCATCTACAGCTGCCAGACGGCGCCCAGTTCGTGTCACGTGACCGCGTTACGCAACTAAAAAAATTTCCTCGCACTCTGATTACCTCAGGTGATTAGTGTTGTCAGCCCTAAGATTAGTCTCCCTTTGAGAAATACTGTCCATCACTTAATAGGTAGAGCGCAACCTTTACTTCAGCTCCTTGTAATGTCAAGCATTGTGATATCATAACGACGTGACGTCATAGATAATGTAATCATTCTCCCTGAAGAGTAAATCAAAACATGTAGGAGAAAATGTATATGTAGGTATATTGTAAGGATATATTCAAAATGGTAGTTTAATTTGACTTCACAACATAAAGATCTCACCAGTGTTTGTAAATCAAATGACCTTTGATATCATTCAAATCCAGCCAATCAATAACTTCGCCCTGTCAGCTTTGGTTCGCTGGTGAGATCTCGAGATCTATGCTAGAATAGTGAAGCAATATAGATCTGTCTTTATTTATTAAGGTTATTAAGGGAATTAATTTGTCAACAGATGTTTACCTTTGAGGATAAAACAATGACCTTTCTCTCTGATTTGCTGTAAAGTTTCCAGAAACTTGGTAACTTCTGAAAAATAAATAACATAATTGCAAAACACTGTAAAATCTTAATATAACATTGTATGAAGCATTATTTTTCTGTTTAACTCTTAATCAGTTAACTTATTGTATATCTTAAATTTTGATTAAATTTATAGCCATGCCCCTACACTCATTAAACACAACACTGAATATCTTTGGTGCGAAAAGGAAATTATGTATAGGAATGAAACAAAAAACAATTATCAACCAATTAAAAGGTTATTTGCAATTTTGTGGGAATCATATGGCACAATACTAAGATTCTATAGATAAGTAGTTTACAACCAAGGATACAACCTCAAACAACAGCAAAGAAAGTTTTGGTTGAGATTTTTGACAAACATAATACTAAGAGTACTTGTAAAGCGCACACCTCCACAAACAAGGTTTATGCTCAATGCCCATACATAACAATATGCAGAATGTAGAAGATATATACATTTATAAACCTCCAGTGACGTCACTCTATTGTTCTATTAGGTTCTTCTTTTACCGGATAAACCTCTTTGCCGGGCATTCTCCAAGAATGCCCAGGCTTTCTCTAGGAAAGCCCGGGGCTTACTCTAGAATTTATCGGAAATTTATTTTGATTGGGATTATACACGTTTTGAAATACTTTGTTTCAAAGTCCTTCTTCGAATAAATACCATCACAAAATATCACATTTTTTGACAAATCACAAATATAATGTTCGCATGGCTGGTTTCGAACTCTGCACCACTCGCTTACTAAACTGGCGCCTTTGACAACTCGGCTATAAAGGCCAACGAAAACAATGATGTATTTTCCACAGTGACAATCATGTGAACTTCACGAGGCAGATAGCGCATGCATTTCACGTTCACGGCTTGGGTAGCGAGCGCAAAGCATGTGCAGGGCGCGGATGTGCTCTCCGTTTGCTCATGGTGATTCCCTACCAGTAAAAATCAATGAATCCATTTTTATACTTATTATTGAAATTATTTTGTAACTACGGTTTATCTCGGTTCATAAGTTAGATCAAAACCTTGCCCTCGGTGTTGTTTGATAATGTAAGCCCTCAGCCTCGGGAAATTGGGGCGGGCCCTTTCCAATTTCCCTCTGCCGCGGGCTTACATTATCAACAACACCTCTGGCTCGGTTTTGATCCTACACATATACACTGAAAAGACAAGCTTGTTAAATTATATTATTTGTAAAGATAAGTCTTGTGCTTGGATTTGAATGCAATGAGGGTAGAGCCACATTTCAGTTCATGAGGTAGGTAATTCCAAAGTGAAGCAGCATTATATCTGAAGGATAGTGCACCAAAGGACTTCAGATTTGCAAGAGGGAACCTGTAGTAGAAGCTGAGTGAAAGACCACAGACATCGAGATGGGGCATATACTGTGACTACATCCTGAAGATATTGAGGAGAGAGCTTGCGGATTGATTGATGGGCAAGGGAGAGAACGTTGAAGTCAATTCTCTGTTGAATTCTCGGACAGTGTAGTGAGTTAACCCTTACGATTCTTACGACGTATATTCCGGGTCAGTGATAACATTGCCTGTTAGCCCTCTAGGCGAACCCCAATAGATGAAACTAACTTTCCCAATAATTGACTGCAAGCACTCTAGTTGAATCGCGGAATTTTCTGCACCAAGACTTTTCTCTGTTCGAGGCTCGCAATTGTTTTCCGCGCCTCGCTAAGACGCCGTTCTTTTATGAAAAGTGGTCTAAATGGTGAAACAAACGGTGTACGAAGTTTCATAACATTATGTCACCTGTAACACAATGAAAAACACTTGTAAAAATGCTTATTTTTCCTGGTCTCTTCCGAGAGCGAGAATCATGATGCCTCACTTATTGCCAACGGGCGCATGCATCGCCCGGGCACAGGATTACATTGTTTGCACAGATTAGAGAAGCACACCTTATCTCTCACACGCCATGGCAAACTAACCCTAGAGCAGATTTCAATGAAAAAGGCATTGTTGAAAAGGGCATTGAAATTTTCATGCGCTATAAGAAATAATGAAACTACAAGCAGTGAAAAACAGTGATTTTCAGGTATTTTCAGCTATGTACCACTTTTCAAACTAAGTTATTTCATGAAATACGTAGCGCATTTTGACAATTTATACGTCAGATATATTCAATAGATCATATTCAATGTAAAATTCATGCATATGCAATGAATTCTTTTCACAAAACGAGGCCCACACAAACAGGTATTTTCTCTGTTGAACTGGTGATAAAGCACATGCTTTCGCGCTTGATATTTTAATAACTAAGTGGCGCTCTCTAACACATGATATATCGATGGAAAGAGAATAAAATTCCCTTCAATTTGGTATATAAGTTGTATATCCGCACATGCAAATAATAGAAAATACTACTAGAGGTCTCATTAGAAACAAATTATAGGAAACGAGTGTCCTTCCGGCGGTATCTGACCGAGCGAAAGGGAGGTCAGATACCATAGGAAGGTCACGAGTTTCGTATGATTCGTATCTAATGAGACCGAATGTGATATTTTATTTTTTACACACGTTTAGAATAGACATGTTTGTTAATAATCCTCATTTTCGTGTAAGGCATCAAGGAAACAATTCCGAAAAAAACAAGCAGACAGAGTCATCTTTTTCCCCCGCCAAAGGGAAAGTGTAGTTAAGGATACTAGTTGTGGAATATTGAACAGTGATCGTGTTGTTTTCTACAAGCAACCTTCAATTTCAATTCCATGGAAACCCCAAAAGGCACATCTCCACATGATGCCCGTTGCACAGACCAAGTTTCGTCGAGCTAGGTCTGACCGTTTTTTAGTTGTGCTCCGGAAACGAAATCCTATGTTACGTTTCCATGGAAACGGCTAAAAATAAATATGCAAAGAAGTTGAAAACCCCAAAAGGCTCATCTTCACATGATGCCTGTTGCACATACCAAGTTTCGTCGAGCTGGGTCTTACCGTTTTTTAGTTGTACTCCGGAAACGAAATCCTATGTTACGTTTCCATGGAAACGGCTAAAAATAAATATGCAAAGAAGTTGAAAACCCCAAAAGGCACATCTCCACATGATGCCCGTTGCACATACCAATTTTCGTTGAGCTAGGTCATACTGTTTTTTAGTTGTGCTCCTGAAACGAAATCCTATGTTACGGTTCCATGGAAACGGTTAAAAATAAAAATGCAAAGAAGTTGAAACCCCAAAAGGCACATCTCCACATTATGCCCGTTGCACATACCAAGTTTCGTCGAGCTAGGTCTCACCGTTTTGGAGTTGTGCCCCGGAAACATTATCAGGACGGACGGTCGGAGACCATTTCAATATCCCACGTCAACTACGTTGGGCGGGGGATAACAAAACCGGTTTTAATAACCGAATGCGTAATAATCGATGTTCGTGATGTGACCAAAGTCTATTTGCGCAGTTACTCATTTAAACCATTGAAGAGAGAAAAAAGTTTGGAATTTCGACTGAATTAACCAACATTAAAATGTCAATAAAAAGGTCCAATTAATAGATGATGAGTTTTGATTGACGATTAATTAATGATTGATATAGAAAGTGTAGAATGTAAACATTCAGAGTAAGAGTAGAATCTGTCAACGCTCTCCTCTGGGTCGACTCTTCATGTTCAAGCGTCAAGGCTGACGTGTGTCGGTGTGGCTGGGCTAGCAGATATATTGGTTCTGTTGAAAACAGATTTCTAACCAACGGGTCATGTGATGGAAGATATTTAATTTGAAACAAACACTATTTCAAACTCTACTAGGTACTTCAAATGAAACGATAGAATCGTTATGGATGAAAATGAAAACATCGACATGATCAGAGAGTGACGGGGACCCGACATGTCAACGGGAAGGGCAAGGTCATCGCCTTGCGAAGCTAAAGCGTGTTTGGGGATTCCCTGTGATGTGTTCCTGACTCAGTGACTGCATTTTAAAGTTGTGTATTCCCAGTGCTTGTCACATTTGATAGTATTTGGCTTATGGACTACCCACATGCTATCACTGACAATCCAATGCGTGCAAGATGCGATGTTTGGGCATGTTAGGGTTGTAATGTGAGTAATAATATTATTAATGCATTAGCTGAACTATTAATTTTTGATGAAATCGATTTTGCACACTGATCAAATCGTAAGCTTTCTAAGTATGTAATCAACTCGTTAGAGATACATAAAGCTGTAAAATTAAAGAAATGACAATGTTTGTTATTAATTCGAAAAAAGTTCCGTTTTAGTTTACCTTAAATGAGATGTCATTGGTTAACCATTCAAAACTGTGGAATGCGAGGTCATGTTGATACGACACAGGTCAACGCAATACGACACACGTGTGTCGTACGAGATTAGTATGTCATCACTTGTATGTTACGTACGTGTGTAATAAAAATGGATAGAGCATAAACTAGCCTTCAATTTGGAGTATCATTTGTATATGCGCACCTGCAAATAATAACACTATAAAGGCCGCAAAAATATATAATTTTGTGCTTGATATTTCACTAACCAAGTGGCGCGCTATAAAGCATGATGCATCGATGGAAAGAGAATAAAATTGCCTTCAATTTGGTACATCATTTGTATATGCGCACAGAGAAATAAAGATGTAAGAGGCCCTGCAAAATGTTTTGATGTCTTTTTGACATTAGCAAATTTTTTTGGGATGTCGCCATGACATAATGGGAAAGTTTTCCCATGAAAAAACTTACATGATCGGGTTATGATGAAGTACAAGGCTTTTGACCACTTCCAGGCATCGCCTTGATGTATGGTTTTTTTTTTCCATAAAAAATTGAGCATGATCGGAATTATGTTTTAAGAATTTTTTATATTTTTATTGCGCCATGAGATATAAGCTTAATTAACCTTAGCCCCCAAACTTCAACATACAATATCAGGTTTACTGAAATTCAAAAATAAAGTTTGGTGTTATTCCAAGGTGTGACACATTTAGCATGTATGTCGGGCGAGGTGTTCCTTTCGAGAACACCCTATGTCATGGCTTACGTTGTCCAGTACTGGGGACGTCTCAGCAAGTAAGTTGCAAAACTTTTGTAATCCACAAATGACAATCAGAACTTCCCTGACGTAGATGGTAGTTGCGTTCGCGATTCGCCACCTCGTCGCCTAGGAAGTCAGAAAACGCATCAAGGTGAAAAAAAGTGGGGGGAAATTTCGCAGCTGGCGATGCTGTCGGCTACGGCGGCATATCTGGTGAAAAGACATCCGAGTGTTAGAATGTGTCTGGAACTTAGAAAATGTCCAGATTTTGGACTTTGGGGGAGTTGTATGAAAGAAAAACGCCTTTAGCCGGGACAACATCCAAATGTGTGAAATTTGCCGATGGTAAAATTGTTTCAAATGCTTTGAATGACAGTCAATGAATAAGCATGAAGCTCGCATTGGATTCCTCTGGAAAATGCTCTTGAGTTGTCTTTCTTTCTTGCATAGGTCTAAATCTTTTTCAATCAATTACAGATGATTTAGAGGATGCAAAGACCGAAACCTTGAAGGCCGAGGACTTGGAGTTTTGAGGGGCCGTTTTCCTCCAGCGACGACGAGTTTATTGCCGAAGTCCATGCTGACGAAGCCTCTGATATGGAGACTACAGACAAGAGTGATAGTGATGATAGCGGGGGTATAAAAAAATAAAATATTCTTTTTTATTTCGTAAAACAGACAGAGAAAGTCAATGTGAGCTGTCCGTGGAAGTTCAACTAGAGCTGCATCATGAACCCCCAGCCTTCTTTGGCACTATATATCTTCTGAACGGGGTGGCGAAATTTCAAATCATTTATATCATTGTAAAGGGCGAAGAACAAGCTTCAATCCAATGTGTCATTTGTACATGCGCATGAAAAAGTAAAGAAACTGCAAGCGCCGTGACATCTGTCGCAAATATCCAACTTTTAATTAAAAAAGATTGAGGGTACCCACCTAGCGGCATTACACGAACAATTAGAAATAATTTTATATTTTTTTCACTGTCGTGTAGAGGAGAGAATTGTCTTTATGTAAATGTTTCATTTATAAATGCGAGCACAAAAATAAAGAAGCAGCGAGTGTTGCGACAAGTGTCGCAAATTTTATTTTTTACCTCAAAATGAGTGACGGTACCCACCTAGCGGCATTCATATTTCACGAACCATGAGAGATAATTTCATAATTTTTTTCACCATCATGTAGAGGAGAGAATTGTCCTTATTTACACGTATCATTTATATATGCACACAGAGAAATAAAGAAGAGGAAAGCGGTGCGCGGAATAAAAGACATCGCTCCAAGCGCTAGTTGCGCTATCAGTCCGGCTATCGCTAATTGAACTTGCATGTTTCTCGCACACTGGCAACCCCGGGCATAACGGTACCGAGGTGCCTGTCGGTTCCATTGTACATGCAAGGGAATATGTTCCCCCTAAAAATATCGTGCGTTTGGAAATTTTCGTGTAACTTATCCAGTTTTCATCCTTTGTATCTTTTGCGCCGTTTTGCAAATTATCATGATTCTTTGCAATCATGAAAACAAACAAATTCTCTACTTCTTATATAAAAATCGTGAATGCGTGTTGAGTTTTCTGTATTTTATCAACTGGAAATAAAGACTTTCTTTTGATGACTGTGGAAAACTAACTATGAGGTGCATCGTAATATTTTTTATATATCTATAAAGAGGAATAGTGTATCTAGAAGTCCAGGTAAAAAGAATTATTGCGCGTACATAAAGAAAGATTTAACAAGACTCTAAATAAAGACAATATTTAGATTGTTATAAAAAACGTTACAGACATGCTAAAAATTTCATTCAAAGTCGCAGTTATGTATCAACTATTCGACTACATGACCCGCTAGGTATTTTTGTTTGGAGCACGATATTACGACCGGAATTCGCGAAATAGATACACTAGTTGTTGAAAAAACGCACACGGCCCACTTCAGAAAATAATTCAGCCAACTATTTTGTTGACACTTTTTATTTCACAGTTTTGGGCCAAAGAGTAGAACTTCTGTTTTCTCACCATTGAGTTTTAATTCATTTTCTGTCATCTAAGATTTGATTGTGCTGAAACACTTTTCCATCTTTGCCTTTGCTTGTGATCGACATGTTGGTAGAATGTTAAAGCTGTCCATTAGAAGAGACTCATCAGCATAAAAGTGCTTTGGTACTTGTTGTTCCGATATCAGGGAAACCAGAGAATGTGTGTATATAACAAAGAACAAGAAGACATGGACATCAACATCCCCCGCCAAATAAGTTTTCATTTAAGCTCCCAATATTTTCCAACATGGGCTGTAACACTGTAATATGTAATTGCATACATCTTATTTTAGAACTCCATCGGACGGATGGACGGACGGAGCCAAAACCTATATCCCCCTTCCTCTTTGTGGCACCGTATTATAATGGGGCTTTAAATACTTCATGAAACATGCTCCTGAACAAATCTAAGGCCGATTCCGCACAGAAGGATCATGTCATGGACTTTCACACCAGAGGAAGCAGCAGCTAAATTAAGGAAAGAGACGATGAGGTCACCAAAGTAAGCTATAATGAAAATCTAGTTAATGGTTCTTGAGATATCCCGCTGACAAGTTTGAAATTCAGGTTTAAATGCTGAAATTTTCAAAGCCTCACTGTGACCTTGAAATTAATGTGAATGTCACCAAAATCAAAAAGAGAAAGTTATGAAGAGAACCCAGTGAATGGTTCTTTAGATATCCTGCTGCTAAGCTTGAAAATAGGTTTCAATGTTGAAATTTTCAAACCCTTGCTGTAACCTTAAATAAAAGTACCGAGGGTACAGAAGCTCACCTTAAAATGAATGATGTGGTATTGGTTTAATTATACATGTATTAACCATCTTTTATATAATTGATTATATGGCTGCTATCATGATTTTTTTATCTTTTAAAATACTAGTCTTCTTTTGGAAACGACTAGAGCTTGAACAAACATTAATACACGAATGATATAATCATGATAAGTTAACAAGCAGTAGGTTTTTGTATAACTTTTTTGTATATCTATGGCTGAATTGGTGACCATCTTGTACTTTTTAATCTTCAAAATCCTACTTTTATGTGGGCATCCGTATTAATTTCATTATGATATCTTGATTGGTTTAGGTGTATCCATTTAAATGTCATTCATTACTTACAGGATGGTGGGCACTTACATTTGTTTTGTAGTGAATCATTAATATGATTTCAAGATTATTTCACTGATGGTTATGCTGCATGGGATATTGAGAATCCCAAAAGTACAGATTTTTCAAGGAAAATGAATGACTGATTGAGAGGAAAGTCATAAACACAGCAATGCATAAGACACGTTTATTTTGTTCACATAATATTTACATGTCAAGTGACCATGAGATGTCTTTCATTAAAGTATCAATTTATTTAACACTCATACAGTACTATAATGGTAAACATTTCTGCATTGTCAAATCAACAGAGAGATATGACAAATCAAATTTCCTTACTTTTCTTACTAAACCCTTTTCGATTTTCATCTGCATATTTATTCCACATCAACTTATCATGTAGATTGCTAAACACAAAGCTTATTGTAGACAAGTTTTGTGTAAGTTGTTATTCTTAGAAGGAACATATCACTGTCATGAGAATACAAGTTCATAACTTTTATTGCATACACATGGGCCATGGCCATATAGCATAATGCTCTACCATATCAATTGGGTCAGGTTGATTATGCAACAGACTAGCAGCTGACACTGTGATGCTAGCAGCCTGCCTTGGGATGTGTATAAGACAGCATAGTGGAATATCTGAACTCTGGTTGACCCCTTATGTGTGGTATTTAAAGGAATAAAAGGGAAATACCATTGTTTAAAATTTAACATGTTTAATGTGATTTGGTTTTTGCAGCTAGTTGCCATAAAGATTTTAAACAAATTAATCAATTATGTTTGTCTTTCATCTTAATTTTTTTTAGAAACACTTAAAAATATAGAACAACTTGCACGACAATCTTAATAATATTATGATTAGTAAGTTCAAATTAGAGAATTTATATGGTGCCAGTGATCACTTGATGAAAGCTTAAAATTTAATAATAATGATGTGTCATCTGCAGCTGAAAAGTAAATATGGCTGCTATTGCGGCCATCTTGGATTCTCAAAACTGAAACGTCTACCTTTCTGTGCGGAATCACTATAGGTATAACATACTACAATATAAAAATGATATCTAGATTGGTTTAGGAGAAATAGTCTTTGTCATGAAATCTAATTGAAAATTCAATATGGCTGCCATGGCGGCCATCTTGGATTCTCAAAACTGAAACGTCTACCTTTCTGTGGGGAATCACCATGGGTATAACATACTACAATTTCAGAATGATATCTGAATTCGTTTAGGAGGAGTAGTCTTTTTCATGAAATCTAATTGAAAATTCAATATGGCTGTCATGGCGGCCATCTTGGATTCTCAAAACTGAAACGTCTACCTTTCTGTGGGGAATCACCATGGGTATAACATATTACAATTTCAGAATGATATCTGAATTCGTTTAGGAGGAGTAGTCTTTTTCATGAAATCTAATTGAAAATTCAATATGGCTGTCATGGCGGCCATCTTGGATTCTCAAAACTGAAACGTCTACCTTTCTGTGAGGAATCACCATGGGTATAACATATTACAATTTCAAAATGATATCTGTATTCGTTTAGAAGGAGTAGTCTTTTTCATGAAATCTAATTGAAAATTCAATATGGCTGTCATGGCGGCCATCTTGGATTCTCAAAACTGAAACGTCTACCTTTCTGTGGGGAATCACCATGGGTATAACATACTACAATTTCAGAATGATATCTGAATTCGTTTAGGAGGAGTAGTCTTTTTCGTGAAAGTTTACGGACGGACAGACGGACAGACGGACAGACAGACGGACGACGGACGAAGCGCCATGACATAAGCTCACATTTACTTTGTAAAGGTGAGCTAAAAATGTGAAGATAGATCAAATCAATTGGGTTTGGCGCCTTCCCAAGAAGAAGCTTTGTGTAAGTTATGAAGAGAATCCTGCTAATAGCTTCTTGAGATATCCGGCTAACAGCCTTTTATGCAGGCTCCAATGTTGAAATTGTCAAAGCCTCAATTTGACCTGGGAAATAATGTGAAGGTTAGCAAAATAGACTGAACCTCTGACAAGCTTGACATGAGGTTTCAATGCTCTAATTTACAAAGCCTTAATTGATCTTGAAAATGATGTGAAGGACACCCAAATTGACTGGGCCTGGAGTCTTTCAAATAAGAGACAATGTGTAAGTTATGAAGAGAATACAGTGACTGATTCTTGAGATAATCCCTCTGACAAGGGTATAATGTAATATAAATGGACAAATTAATTAAAATGTCAACGTCTCATTATGACATTGGAATGAAGGTCAAGGTTGTGAACCTCTTTAAGGACCTTACTCCCATGGTGATAAAGCAATATGCAAGAAAAAAGAATCCAGTAAACAGTTTTTGAGTTATTTGATTTTGTACCTACGAAAGTACAGAAGGATGCTGCCAAATATCAAGCATTGAAATCGGACAAGAAGATTAAAAGAGAGTTTTAAGGCAGTGTTTTTTTAGTATTTCTCTTTCAGATTTGTAATATGTATTCAATGTTCTTGTGACAGAGGAACAACATTTTGTCAAGTAAAAGTAGTAAACTAGCCTTCAATTTGGAGTATCATTTGTATATGCGCACCTGCAAATAATAACACTATAAAGGCCGCAAAAATATATAATTTTGTGCTTGATATTTCACTAACCAAGTGGCGCGCTATAAAGCATGATGCATCGATGGAAAGAGAATAAAATTGCCTTCAATTTGGTACATCATTTGTATATGCGCACAGAGAAATAAAGATGTAAGAGGCCCTGCAAAATGTTTTGATGTCTTTTTGACATTAGCAAATTTTTTTGGGATGTCGCCATGACATAATGGGAAAGTTTTCCCATGAAAAAACTTACATGATCGGGTTATGATGAAGTACAAGGCTTTTGACCACTTCCAGGCATCGCCTTGATGTATGGTTTTTTTTTTCCATAAAAAATTGAGCATGATCGGAATTATGTTTTAAGAATTTTTTATATTTTTATTGCGCCATGAGATATAAGCTTAATTAACCTTAGCCCCCAAACTTCAACATACAATATCAGGTTTACTGAAATTCAAAAATAAAGTTTGGTGTTATTCCAAGGTGTGACACATTTAGCATGTATGTCGGGCGAGGTGTTCCTTTCGAGAACACCCTATGTCATGGCTTACGTTGCCCAGTACTGGGGACGTCTCAGCAAGTAAGTTGCAAAACTTTTGTAATCCACAAATGACAATCAGAACTTCCCTGACGTAGATGGTAGTTGCGTTCGCGATTCGCCACCTCGTCGCCTAGGAAGTCAGAAAACGCATCAAGGTGAAAAAAAGTGGGGGGAAATTTCGCAGCTGGCGATGCTGTCGGCTACGGCGGCATATCTGGTGAAAAGACATCCGAGTGTTAGAATGTGTCTGGAACTTAGAAAATGTCCAGATTTTGGACTTTGGGGGAGTTGTATGAAAGAAAAACGCCTTTAGCCGGGACAACATCCAAATGTGTGAAATTTGCCGATGGTAAAATTGTTTCAAATGCTTTGAATGACAGTCAATGAATAAGCATGAAGCTCGCATTGGATTCCTCTGGAAAATGCTCTTGAGTTGTCTTTCTTTCTTGCATAGGTCTAAATCTTTTTCAATCAATTACAGATGATTTAGAGGATGCAAAGACCGAAACCTTGAAGGCCGAGGACTTGGAGTTTTGAGGGGCCGTTTTCCTCCAGCGACGACGAGTTTATTGCCGAAGTCCATGCTGACGAAGCCTCTGATATGGAGACTACAGACAAGAGTGATAGTGATGATAGCGGGGGTATAAAAAAATAAAATATTCTTTTTTATTTCGTAAAACAGACAGAGAAAGTCAATGTGAGCTGTCCGTGGAAGTTCAACTAGAGCTGCATCATGAACCCCCAGCCTTCTTTGGCACTATATATCTTCTGAACGGGGTGGCGAAATTTCAAATCATTTATATCATTGTAAAGGGCGAAGAACAAGCTTCAATCCAATGTGTCATTTGTACATGCGCATGAAAAAGTAAAGAAACTGCAAGCGCCGTGACATCTGTCGCAAATATCCAACTTTTAATTAAAAAAGATTGAGGGTACCCACCTAGCGGCATTACACGAACAATTAGAAATAATTTTATATTTTTTTCACTGTCGTGTAGAGGAGAGAATTGTCTTTATGTAAATGTTTCATTTATAAATGCGAGCACAAAAATAAAGAAGCAGCGAGTGTTGCGACAAGTGTCGCAAATTTTATTTTTTACCTCAAAATGAGTGACGGTACCCACCTAGCGGCATTCATATTTCACGAACCATGAGAGATAATTTCATAATTTTTTTCACCATCATGTAGAGGAGAGAATTGTCCTTATTTACACGTATCATTTATATATGCACACAGAGAAATAAAGAAGAGGAAAGCGGTGCGCGGAATAAAAGACATCGCTCCAAGCGCTAGTTGCGCTATCAGTCCGGCTATCGCTAATTGAACTTGCATGTTTCTCGCACACTGGCAACCCCGGGCATAACGGTACCGAGGTGCCTGTCGGTTCCATTGTACATGCAAGGGAACAACATTTTGTCAAGTAAAAGTAGTAACAGGGGCAGTAGCAAGAGTGGGAAATAATAACATTCAAGATAATTAAACCATGCCACTTACCACTTGCCATCTCTGAACCCTGGAATAAATGTGAACAAGAAATTAGTTCAGAAAACATATGACCTTTGCAATATTTTGCCAATAAATATCATCAATGAAAATTATACTTTGCACGTTTCAAGAAGTAAAAACATCTTAATTAACAAAAGAGTTTAGGAAGTTTAAGAAGTGACCCTTCTGGAAGTGTTAAGTACTATTTAGAAGCCAGACTATCCCCTTCATCCCCTTTACACAAATACTCAAATCAAGAGTACATATTCTACAAACCATCAGTTTATGTGTCTTTTGCTTCATCTCAATCAAATCCACATGCGAAAGGATGTAATCAAGGATTGGTATGCTAAGTATATAGCATATCTGCAAAGAAAATAAACATAATGAAATGTAACACAGCAAGCAGAGAAAGCAAGTAATGTAACAACAATAATACATACGGTATATATTATATGAATTCAGTCCTGAGTCATAAATCCAGATACAAATTGAAACCTTTGTGGATATCTCAATTTTGAGTCGGTATCCATACTTTTTGACACCAACCGCTTTTTCAAACAAGAAAAAAGTGAGCAAAGCTCACATACCCCCACTATGAGCTTGTCTTTCACAGAAGGAAAGAGGCCAACATAAGTAATCATAAGAGACATGTTTTCAAACCCATAAGGATTATGCACCAGGCTCATGCTAAGCTAAGAGATACGGGGTAAACAAGAGTTTCAAAAGTTATCAATGTGCTGTGATTACCAGGTTGAAAATAAGACAAGGATTATAATAGTTCATGAGATATCAATTTGACAATAAATTCAAAAGTGGTCAAAGTGATGTGGTGACCTTGAAAATAAGGTCATGGTCAGCCAAAGTGACTGGTGTCTGCAAGTTCCCTAATTGAAGGCTGTGACCAAATTAAACCGATGGGATAAAAAATATATTAGAAGAAGATGTCTTTTCTATCCAGCCCTTATACAAGTACCTTATGAAATTATAAATTTTCAAGAAAACCTCTAATTCCAAAATAAACTAGAAAGTGTTTTTACCCGTAAAAACAAATGTCTCCCCCTTCCTCAAATGCTCCAAACCTCTAAACAATACTATCATAAAGCACCATTAATGAGATCTGCTCGGGAAACAAACACTACCCTTTAAAAAAGACTCAGTCCAAATTGTTGCATGGAAATAAACAAAATAATTTGTTTTAAATCTCAAACCTCCAAATTGCACATTTACATGATATGGAGAGACAATATACCAAGTTTGGCTAGATATCTGCTCCAGAAACGAACACTACCCTTGAAAAAGACCAAGTCCAAATTGTTGCCATGGAAATAAAAAAAATATAAAAAATTTAAGAAATCCATAACCTCCAAAAGGCACATCTACATGATATGGAGAGACAGTATACCAAGTTTGGTGATGATCGGTCACATAGTTTTAGAGATCTGCTCCGGAAACCAACACTACCCTTGAAAAAGACCAAGTCCAAATTGTTGCCATGGTAATAAAAAAAATATAAACATTTTAAGAAATCTATAACCTCCAAAAGGCACATCTACATGATATGGAGAGACAGTATACCAAGTTTGGTGATGATTGGTCACAGTTTTAGAGATCTGCTCCAGAAACGAACACTACCCTTGAAAAAGACCAGGTCCAAATTGTTGCCATGGAAATAAAAAAAATATAAAAATTTTAAGAAATCCATAACCTCCAAAAGGCACATCTACATGATATGGAGAGACAGTTTACCAAGTTTGGTGATGATCGGTCACATAGTTTTAGAGATCTGCTTCGGAAACCAACACTACCCTTGAAAAAGACCAAGTCCAAATTGTTGCCATGGAAATAAAAAAAATATAAAAAATTTAAGAAATCCATAACCTCCAAAAGGCACATCTACATGATATGGAGAGACAGTATACCAAGTTTGGTGATGATCGGTCACATAGTTTTAGAGATCTGCTCCGGAAACCAACACTACCCTTGAAAAAGACCAGGTCCAAATTGTTGCCATGGTAATAAAAAAAATATAAAAATTTTAAGAAATCTATAACCTCCAAAAGGCACATCTACATGATATGGAGAGACAGTATACCAAGTTTAGTGATGATTGGTCACAGTTTTAGAGATCTGCTCTGGAAACGATCACTTACCTTGAAAAAGACCAAGTCCAAATTGTTGCCATGGAAATAAAAAAAATATAAAAATTTTAAGAAATCCATAACCTCCAAAAGGCACATCTACATGATATGGAGAGACAGTTTACCAAGTTTAGTGATGATTGGTCACAGTTTTAGAGATCTGCTCCGGAAACCAACACTACCCTTGAAAAAGACCAAGTCCAAATTGTTGCCATGGTAATAAAAAAAAAAATATAAACATTTTAAGAAATCTATAACCTCCAAAAGGCACATCTACATGATATGGAGAGACAGTATACCAAGTTTGGTGATGATTGGTCACAGTTTTAGAGATCTGCTCCAGAAACGAACACTACCCTTGAAAAAGACCAGGTCCAAATTGTTGCCATGGAAATAAAAAAAATATAAAAATTTTAAGAAATCCATAACCTCCAAAAGGCACATCTACATGATATGGAGAGACAGTTTACCAAGTTTGGTGATGATCGGTCACATAGTTTTAGAGATCTGCTTCGGAAACCAACACTACCCTTGAAAAAGACCAAGTCCAAATTGTTGCCATGGAAATAAAAAAAATATAAAAAATTTAAGAAATCCATAACCTCCAAAAGGCACATCTACATGATATGGAGAGACAGTATACCAAGTTTGGTGATGATCGGTCACATAGTTTTAGAGATCTGCTCCGGAAACCAACACTACCCTTGAAAAAGACCAGGTCCAAATTGTTGCCATGGTAATAAAAAAAATATAAAAATTTTAAGAAATCTATAACCTCCAAAAGGCACATCTACATGATATGGAGAGACAGTATACCAAGTTTAGTGATGATTGGTCACAGTTTTAGAGATCTGCTCTGGAAACGATCACTTACCTTGAAAAAGACCAAGTCCAAATTGTTGCCATGGAAATAAATAAATAATTAAATTTTAAGAAATCTATAACCTCCAAAAGGCACATCAACATGATATGGAGAGACAGTATACCAAGTTTGGTGATGATCAGTCACATAGTTTTAGAGATATGCTCCGGAAATGAAATGGGAACGCCAACGCCGACGGGAACTCAGCTCAAACCAATATGTCTCCCCAAACCTTCGGGGGGAGACATAACAAGAATACTGAATGAACTTCTTGTAATGATTAGTCAGGAAAACTGGTTGTGTTAAGTCATGGAAGGAATTAATTTGAAAGTTGATCATATTGAAAAATTATAGTCGAGAAAGCATTAAAACCCTGAAAAGCACGACCTCTAGTGATGATAAATACCAAGTTTCATGGAGATATGTTTTGTGAAATAAATTTCTAAGTAGTGCTTCCAGAGTAATTTACAAAACTCAAAATCTTCGAAAGTTGAAAACCCAAAAAGATACAATTGCATGTTTTGATTAATCAATATACTCTACAAACAATGATCACAGACAGAGAGCCAAGAACTATATATGATAATCCAAAGTACAGCAGTGAAAAGGCTAAAATATTTTTTTTAATTTTATTTATTTGGTAAGCATATTTATTATATTTTCCTTTAAAAATGCTTATTAAATACACTTTTAAGCATATTCATATTTATTTTCATTATCTATAATCTATTACTTGTCTAATTCTATAATTTGGCTAACTAAAATCTGTAATCAAACCATTAATAATGCTCCTTGATGTTGATCAAAACAAAATGCACATGTCAATGTTTATAAACAAAAGGTCAGCTGACCTTATTTGCATATCATCACAACTTGTGCCAGTTTGCAACCAAGACTCATTTTCACATTATTTTTCAATCTTGTTTAAAAAAATCAAACGGTAGAATCTCTTCTTATTTTCAATTCTGGATTTTTACTTCCAAAAGTTAAGTTAATAAAATCAAGAAACACTTTAATTTGTTAAAAATATGTATTATTATTTGACCAATAAGAGTCTTGCTCAAGTCTAGATGGCTTAGGCTCTCATGGTGAGTATCATGTGACTTGGCTATCTTTGCATGATTTTTTCATGCCGCATACAACTAACCTCACTTTGCATGATTTTCTAGCTTTTTTTGCCCCACAGGCCTGTTCTTAGGCATTCTACCAGTCTCAAGCTAACCTGTTACTATAGAAAAAGCCAGCAAGCAGGAGGTGGGAATTTTTAATTTTTTGACAATAACTTTACTTTTTTTTAGGTTATTGTGTATCAATATATTTGAATATGAATTTGTCAAGTAAAAAATGAGATTTTCAGTAAGAATTATTAATTCTAACTTTGGAATTGCTTTTTATTGCAGTGATAACATCTATCACAAATTAATGCTTCATTTGCAGATATTTTCAGTGGAAGTAATCTTTTACCTTCAGTTATTGTGTTATCAAGGTAAGCTTTATATTATTTGCTTATTGATAAAATATTCATATTTAATTGTATTTGTATAATTTATTAAAAAAAAATCTTGGTAATATTCATTTACTACTTGAGACAATATCTTGTATTTTATTGTCAATGAAGTTGTATAGTAAAATGTATCTTAATTAATGTTTTGTTTGTTCTGTAATTGTAAAAAAAGTAAGGAATCTTTTTTCTGTTTCTTTTGTAGTTTTTCAACGCCACCATTTGACAACAACTTGGTCACTTGGCTAAAGAATTCAAACTTGAAGCAAGGCAACATAATGGGAGCTGAATAAAACTTGGGCCCTTTTATTGCCATGATGTCCCCTGTAAATAATGTTGCCAACCCTTATTGCCAAACTATCAGTGCATGATATTGTCACCTCTGAGAGAAAAACTGTCAATGGAAATAAAGTGTTCATAATATGGTTCAGATGAATAAACTATAAATCTTGTGTTAACATTTGTCTGTTCTTGCTACAACAACCATGCATATTGAATAATTTCTTGAGATAAGGTTAGCTGTAAGATGAACAAAAAAACAGAAAATTGCATTGTACAAGTTAAAATACTGAGGACAAGACATAAGACACATTACTCATAACCATACTAAAAAAACCTGAAAAATGTGCCCAAAACCTTTCTCACAACAATATTAACCACAGAGCTCTTTTCTTATACATTTGGGTAAATATAAGGGACAATCTCTTGAAGGCATTGATAGTAGCTGCAATACATCTTGAATATAGTTAAATTTGTCTGTTTTAAATTCATAGAATTGTGACTTTTCATAAAGTAAAAATAAATAACTTATTTTAAAAGTAGCAAAATTCAGTTGTCTTATTGTGCAAAAACAGTCAGGTATTCTTGTCTCGGTTCTATGCATTCTAAGTCTCAAAGATTGAGACATATTTTCTTGAATTATTGATATGTGTCTGTCTTTAGAATTTGATTTTCAAACAGACAGGTAGATGGAGCAATTTGTAGGTAGGTATGTAGCTAAGATATGTCTGGCAAAGGCTTTATGAAATATACAATATTAACCCGAAATGATGTTATCATCAAAGATTTTCAAAAGTCTGTCCCGTACAATGCACTACATAACCTCATACACAATGCCAATAAATATTTCCAGAATTTTTAAGAAGGCAGCACGTTCAATAAATTTGAAGTAGGGTCTAAAAGACATGAAATAATGCACAGTATGAACCTAAATCCAAATAAGGTCATGAATTGTTTCAGGGGAGGTAAAACGAAAAGCTCTAGATGGCATTGTTTTAAATTACTGATAAATTCTATATGCAAATTAAATTCATCCATAAATAAAATGTGGAAGACTTCTACAGGTTATCTTGACTAATGCTCAGACATACACATAGAGGGACGGGCAGAGCGTCATATACCCTCAATATTTTATAGATCCGAGAATAATAAAGTTCATCAATAAATATCAATACCAAAATAAAAACCATCAGTTAAACAAGTGGTAGAATTCAATAGTTAATATTGAAGAATGCCCGGACGGACAGACGGACAGACGGACGGACGGACGGACAGGCGGAGCGCTATATACCCCCACTACTTCGTATAAATATGTATAAATATGGGTATTCTATTCAAATAACAAGCTTAATATGTTATATGATTTTAATCAACAATACATGCAAACTGTATTCACTCCTTTAGTTTATTGTCATCAAAGTATCAAATAAAAACATTTGGAAAACACATTCTGAAGCATGAGTTACTGTGTTCATTAGGTCATTATGTAGGTAACAAGCAGCTGACATGGTCGAGCTATATCCCCCGCAAATTGCACAATATGTAAAGGTTTTCCGTATCATATTGCTGATTATTTTTTGTCGCACAAAATAACACAATTTTTCCAGGATATGAAAGAAACTATTCTAATAAAAAAACTAAATCATTCCAACTTTATGTTCACTGTTGGGCATAATTCGAGTTAACTGACAAAATTAAAATCAACCAAATGAATTTATGTATTATGTATTTGGATCTCCAAGATCAATTTGATCATATTTAAACAAACATATTTTCAAAGCTGTTCTTCATGACACACCAACATATGATTTTGTATCTCCATAACAAATTTGATAAAAATGTGATGATTAGTTTAGTTGTGAGATAGACAGGACTTGTAACAGTTTTCCAACAGAGTCCTCATTGTTTGCCAAAAAAGGCAAAATTTTATAAAAATATTTTCAAAATTGTTCTTCATGACACACCTTCATATGATTATGTATCTCCATATCAAATTTGATCAATATGTGATGATTAGTTTAGAAGTTGTGAGCCGGACAGGACTTGTAACAGTTTTCCAACAGAGTCCTCATTGTTTGCCAAAAAAGGCAAAATTTGATAAAAATATTTTCAAAATTGTTCTTCATGACACATCTTCATATGATTATGTATCTTGTGAGCCGGACGGGACTTGTAACAGATTTCTTACAAAATTTACCACTTTTTCTCCAAAATTCTAATATTTTATGTAGATTTTCAGAAAATTGTTCTTCATGACACATTATTACATGTTTCTACATGTCCATGAGGAATTTGAATTGAAATGGTTGATTAGTTAGAAAGTTATGAGCCGGACACAAAGTGTAACGGACGGACGGACGGATGGACGGATTGAAGGATGGACGGGCAGGTGGGATGGGAGCAGGACAAAGCCACCCGGACAAATGCCACCTGGACAAAAGCCACCTAGGACATAAGTCACCTAGGACAAAAGCCACCCACTTATTTACTGTAATATACTAATGATAAGAGTATGATAATACTACCGGGGTATATTATGATACTATACGTCATATGATTCATCAACGTTAATTTAACTTACAATATTCTCAAGAAAAAAATAATAATTAGAAAAAAAGTTTTTCTACCGATATGCAACGCCGCAAAAAAAAAATATGGACACAAGCACAAGGAAATATGAAACTTCAAAAGCTAAGAAAAAATGTGTAAATGTTAACATGTAGGTTCAAATGTTGCTTGGTATGCAATTGGCTGCAGCCTCAAAATGGTTAATAGATAATTGCAAAATGTTAAGAGAAATCTATTACTCTTGTTTTTAAACTGGTGTAATTTTTCAAGAATGTTGCTGTTTTAAAATGCTGTGTTCAAAAACATATATTGATTCTTAAATTTTGATATTTCCGACAAATAAACAAATAATGAATCACTTCTTCATAAGAGCGACCACATGAGCACCCGGGGTTTTCGGATATATATGTCCAAGATATCTCTGACAATATTGACGACTAAACAGAATCTAGACCCTGAACTTGAATTATGATCATTCCGTGTAACTGTTTTGATTTGACATTGTTTTGAACTGAGTAATTGAGGGGCCGTGGATGATTTCATTTGGCAGGCAATTCCACAGCATAATGGTACTTGGTAGGAAAGATTGAGCATATCTCTGTCTTCTCCAATTAATTGCTTGAATTGAGGAACGATTTCTAAGATTGTAGCTGTTATGTTTGAATACTCGTCTTGGTATTAGATCGCTTAGGGAGTCTGATACCAGATTATGATACATATTATAAAATAGTGATGACTTTAAACCGACGTCTTCTATCCTTAAGAGTGCTCGCAATGCGTCTTGATGTAAATTGTCCAACATATTGTCTTTGTTTAACGAAGACAGGGGTAAAGAATAGAATTTACACTATCATGGCCGAATTTTAACAATGTTGTCAATATCTGAAAAATAGGCAGGTTTATTGATTTCACATAGAATATGTCTCCTGTACCTGCTTCATCAGGCCGTTTAATGCAGTAACTGACACACAGTACATAGTAGTATGACATCACACAGGAACCCATGACGTCACAATAAGCTTGACAACAAGTGATCATAATGTAAACAATATCATGTTTTGCCATTCAATTTTGGCGCATATTTATGAATAAAATATGATTCTTTCAAAGGTAAATCATTGTCATATGATAATTGAGTTTATATATTGCGAAAACTCTGAACTTGCCCTTTCCACATTTATCTAAATGCTCACTAAGGGGAATAGTTAGATTTTGGGGTTGGTTAATGTGAGATCGATGGAGATTCATTCTTCTCTTTAATTTTTGTCCCGTTTTCCCGATATATTTCTCATTACATCCAGAACATGTGATTACATAAATAACATTTTTAGTATCACAATTAATGTTTTGCTTAACAACAAATGTTTGATTTGATGAAAGTCAATAGAGCACCCTTCACTAATACTTTCACAAGTGTGACATCTTAAATCTTCACATTTTGAGACTTTGGGAATAACATCAACTGAGTCAAACCTGGAACTAGTTAAGATTTTGCGTAAGTTCTTTGGTTGCTTACGGCTGTTAATGAAAGTATATTTATTGACAACCTTTTTCATTTTCTGACTGGGACATAACATTGAACGGTATCGTTTCACAATAGACATTGTGTTATGATGGTTGGTAATAAAAGTAGATACAAGAGAAATATTGTTTTGAATATCAATGTATTTATCCACTTTTGATCTCAATTGTTGTTGGTCCATTTTTAAAGCCTTGTGTATACTATCACTTATCAATTTGTCTGGATAGTTATGTTTAAGGAGAAATATATTCTATATTCTATAGAAATATATATAATATCTATTCACTTCATTTAATGCTTCACCAATCTAAATAAACTAAGATCAACAGGTCTTAACTAAGGCCATACTGTTGACCTAAGATTGGCCCGCAAGGCGGATCATCCCACTGAAATCTGAAATTAGTCGCTCGGTCATCAGAAAAGATAGGCCCCAAAACTCAGCAGCACATCTTTTGAAATGGATGATGTATGGAGCTCTGTCATTCGGGCAGAGTAGAGCGACCATTTTCATGAATAATCTGATTGCTTGGATGTTTTTATAGATTATATTTTTATCCCCCGCAACAACGAAGTTGCGGGGGGTATTAAAATGTGTACCGTCCGTCCATCCGTCCGTCCGTTACACTTTGTGTCCGGCTCATAACTTTGTAACTAATCAACCTTTTCAATTGAAATTTGTCATGGAAATGAAGAAACATGTAATAATGTGTCATGAGAAACAATTTTCTGAAAATCTACATAACATATTAAGATATTGGAGAAAAAGTGGTAAATTTGTAAGAAATCTGTTATAAGTCCCGTCCGGCTCACAACTTCTAAACTAATCGTCACATTTGGATCAAATTTGATATGAAGATACATAATCACTTGAAGGTGTGTCATAAAGACCAATTTTGAAAATATTTTTATAAAATTTTGCCTTTTTTGGCAAAAAATGAGGACTCTGTTGGAAAACTGTTACAAGTCGTGTCCGGCTCACAACTTCTAAACTAATCATCACATATTGATAAAATTTGATATGAAGATACATAATCATATGAAGGTGTGTCATGAAGACCAATTTTGAAAATATTTTATTAAAATTTGCCTTTTTTGGCAAAAAATGAGGACTCTGTTGGAAAACTGTTATAAGTCTTGTCCGGCTCACAACTTCTAAACTAATCATCACATATTGATCAAATTTGATATGAAGATACATAATCATATGAATGTGTGTCATGAAGAACAATTTTGAAAATATTTTTATAAAATTTTGCCTTTTTTGGCAAAAAATGAGGACTCTGTTGGAAAACTGTTACAAGTCCTGTCCGGCTCACAACTTCTAAACTAATCATCACATTTGCATCATATTTGATATGAAGATACATAATAATCTTAAGGTGTGTCATGAAGAACAATTTTGAAAATATGTTTGTTTACATATGATCAAATTGAGCTTTCAGATCCTAATACATAAATTTATTTGTTTGATTTTAATTTTGTCTGTTTACTCGAATTATTCCAAACAGTGAACATAAAGTTGGTATCATTTAGTTTTTTGATTAGAACAGTTTCCTTCATATCCTGGAAAGAATGTGTTATTTTGTGTGACAAAAATTAATCAGCAATATGATAAGGAAAACCTATACATGGTGTGCAATTTGCGGGGGATATAGCTCGACCATGTCAGCTGCTTGTTTCACTTTAAAATGATTTAGCATAGTTGCTATAGTTGTCACTGACAAATGATGATTGCACATTGCACAGATACTTTCTCAGCGAAAAATAATCACAAAGTTAGAGCATGATAAATGTCAATATTTACGAAAAACCACATGCAAGGGAAGATAACTCTTTTATTTCAAACTCATTTGTACTAATTTCTTCCATTTCCATCCGAATAATTAAAAAAATAATGATTTTTTTCAATCATTAAACTAAAACTATTTCGTACAACCAAAATAAAATCAATTTTTCATTTTCAAAATCAATATTTTTCTTATCAGTATCAAAAACAAGATTTATTTCCAAAATCCACACTGTAGAAAACCGGCTATACGCTATCATATATTTCTTCCGTTCACACCTTGAACGAGCGACTTGGAACTGTTTGTGATGCCGAATTTGATGGATCAGTCTGCAAATTCGTTATTTCCACACAAAAGGTCAAAACAGAGATCTCTCACACTGGTCAATCTCAGACAAAATATATATCTGTTGATCTAACTTTATTTAGATTGATGCTACTCACATATATTATTACCGGTATACAAATATTACTTATTAGCTGAAATAACTCCATACTTACCATCAATGACAGTGATATGACATAAGAGAGGAAATCCTGTTTACATGTAGAGAAACAAACTTCCTTGGCTGCAAATCAAGAGAAAAATTATCTTAAAATATCAAACAATGTTATTTTTTCACATTTTGTTTAAACATTTTTCTTTGATGAACTTGATGCATAGCAAGGAAGGGATGGACAGAACACACATAATTTCAACTTTCTGTAGTTAGTGGTTCTTAAGAAGAGTTTGAACATTAGAAAAGTATATGGATGGATGAATTAACAGATGCATCACATGAATCCATAACGCCATGAATATGACATGCTTTTGTATGTCAATCTAGCCTTACACATCTGAGGAGCTAAGGTAGGTGAGAAGACAAGCCAAGTATGGATTATCAAAGTTGCATTTCAGACTGTAAAATGTGAAACAGCATTTTCAAAGTTTTCTGCTTATTTTATCAAATATTTGCTTCACAAATATGAATATTATCAATGTTTGTATTCAATAGCTGAGAGTAGCCTTCTTATTTCATTTCTTTTAAGCCTAGTGATAAATTTAAACATTGTATAATCATAAAGAGGAATAAATGCCTATAGAATTACAGCATCTATAAAGTAAATAAGAAAAATAAAAATAGAGCCATTGGCTCTGTAGCTCATCAAGCTTCATGTATAATTTTGATTTGGCCAATGTGGTTTCCCCCATTGTAGGGGCCACAAGTATAAGTTAAGTATAAGTATATATGATGTGATTTAAGATACCTGTAATCAATACAGAAATGGAAATAGCTCAAATATTCAATTGATAATTTATGGCATAGGATCCAAAGGTTCACCAAACCCTTTTCAGGGGCCATAGAGTCACCAAGACTGTAACTTCAATAGAATGAGTCTGTACATAAGATTCCAGCTTTCTAGGCCTTTTGGTTCTGGAGAAGCAAATGAAAATAAGTTTATAGGGCGTGGCCCTTGTTGCCCTTATAGTCATCACTAGTTCAAATGTTGTTCACAAAGTTTCAGCTTTTCTAAGCCTTATGCTTCTGGAGAAGAAGATGGAAATAGGTTTTTAGGGGCCACCTGGCCAAAAAAGCTATAAATTATAATCCTCACTAGTCAAGGAGTCTGCACACAAAGTTTCAGCTTTCTAGCCCTTTTGCTGGAGAAGAAAATTGTATAAGCAGTATGATTAAGTTTAGGGATATAGAGTTATCACATTTGTAAGGGACCTGATGTATGGATTTGTGGGCCCCATGGTCGACCTATTCACTATCACATTTAAAGCATGTAAGGATTCCTTGGCCAACCAAATATATATTGTTTTTCAAACAACAAACACATGATGTAGCAACAATAATTTTTAACTTGGGAGCTGACTGATAATGAAGGGCATGACAAAGAGCTAGGTTGTGTTATAGGGCCGCTGCGGCGGCTCAGACAATTGTAGAGTCTGCGGACTCTTGATTTCAAAAGTGGATCTGCGGACCCGGTTGAACCTGAGCTCTGGTTTACACTTGGGGGATAAGAAACCACTGTTAAGTGGGTAATTGCCCTGCTTGGTAAGTTAAAGATGGATCTGCAGACCCGAGTATTTTGTAATACTGTTAGGTGGAGAATTGCCCTGATTCGGAAGTTAAATCCTAGCCGCTGCGGCGGTTCGGACAATTTGATACCATATGCGGACAGAACTCATTAATGGTGGATCTGCGGACCCGAGTAAAAGAAGGCATATCAGTCAGCTCCAATACATCGAGGCATAAGTGAAAAGGTATGCAATATGAGGTACATATAAAGGTATACAAGGTATATACATGAAAATGAATATAAAATGAAAATAGGTAATGGCAGACTGACTGATAAAGAAGAGCAACCAAGAACTAGGTTGTTTACACTTGGGGGATAAGGTACCGCTCTTAGGTGGAGAATTGCCCTGATTGGGAAGTTAAATCCTAGCCGCTGCGGCGGTTTGGACAATGAGATACCATCTGCGACAGAACTCATTAATGGTGTATCTGCGGACCCGAGTAAAAGAAGGCATATCAGTCAGCTACAATATACTCAAGGCATACAAGTGAAATGCAATGCAACATTGAAAACATAAATGTAAAAGATATTTTTAAAAAAAGTATATACATGAATGAATGTGAAATGAAGTTGATCATGGCAGAAATTATGGAGTGGGAGGATGGGTAGAAATTCCTTTTGCCAGTTGGTTATTACAATACAAGGGCTTGGAGAAGAAGGAAGTTGGAAGGATTGTGGGAAGTAAATAGAGTATGCGCATGCGCACATGCTATAAATAATGACTGCGCATGATCAGATGCTTATGTACATTATTTAAGGGAGATAAACCCTGGGTTGGAAATATGAGAAAATAATATGAAAAGAGAGTTAGCAAAATTATGATTGTTAGGTAGCAGAAATATTATAAGTTTGCACAAACAAAAATATATAAATTATCATCATGGGGCCACAGGGTCACCAAAGCTACAGTTTATAATCCTCACTAGTCGAGGAATCTGTACACAAAGTTTCACCTTTCTAGGCCTTATGCTTCTGGAGAAGAAGATCAATATAGTTCTTTTAGGCATGGCCCTTGTAGCCCGTATTAGGGGCCACAGGGCCAACAAAGTTAAAATTTATAATCCTTACTAGTCAAGGAGTCTGTACACAAAGTTTCAGCTTTCTAGGCCTTGTGCTTCTGGAGAAGATAAAAATAGGTTTTTAAGGATATGGCCCCTGTGGCCCTTATTAGAGGTCACAAGGCAACCAAAGTTACAATTTTTAATCCTCACTAGCCAAGGAGTCTGTACACAACGTTTCAGCTTTTTGGCCTTATGCTTCTGGAGAAGAAGCGAAATTCCACAAAGTTTAATGACGGCAGATGGACAGATTGACAAACGGACGGACAGATGGACATGCCATAAGCCCATTGGGCCTTACAGGCCAGGTGAGCTAAAAATCTAAATATTTTAGATATTTAAATACTTACATTAACTTAATAATAGACGTTTTTTTTGCCGGCTACTCACAGGTATTGATGATAGCTGCTTCCTGCCCAGTGGGCATGCGCTGAAAAATGATGTCACATCCTAGTGAAAAAATCATTCTTATTGTTCTGAACCGGGAACGCAGAGATCCAACAAAGTTCAATGAGGGGAGGCTGGGTGGGAATATACCTCTTAAGTTAAGGTAGGTACTTAAATATATAAAATATTTAGATTTTGATAATTTATTAACCTACCTTAACTTAGTAATAATAATCTGACAGAAGGAGGAGGGAGGACAAGTCTCAAAGAGCAGGAAACCCAAGGCAACATCCTCCGGACCAGTGGGAAATAGAAACATTGTGTAACCAGAAACGGGTCGCCAACAACGAAACAACGAAACAAGAGCAAGAGTGAGATGAAGCATATAAGAAAAAGGAGCATCCTAATCCTAATGGGACGTTGGTTAGGTGGGCTGCTGGCAACTACCAACGGACCAAAGGATAGAAGTCCCTGGACATCCTCCACTGTCAAGAAATGAAGAACTGTAACAGGCAAATCCTGTGTAAGGCCATTGTCTTCCGTCCGGGTTGCTGGTGACAGGGAGAGGGCGGCCGACAGCATCATATGAAGTAATGATGACGATCCTTAGCCACAGGGATAGAGTGTTTCTAGAGACCTTTTCCTTGGCAGGGGAGGAATTCTCGAAGCACTTCTTCAGGACACTGTTGCCACTGATCCGACAGCAAGAAGGTGAGAGGGCGAGTCACAAAAGCTGCAAACCATCATGACAAGAGCCTCCACGAGTCGGAACGACTGCAGCAAACTGCATAGAGAAGCAGATGGTAACCCCAACAAGTTTCCAACAACGAAACAGCTTAAGGGCATAGGTGAGATGAACGAACTTGGAAAAGCAAACAGTTAACCCTAAAGGGATGATGGGGTTGTAGGTTGCTGGGCAACCACGAACGTTCCCAAAGACTTGAGTCCCGTACATTTTCAACTGCCAGGTCTCTCAGGTAGTGTGTGGCAAAGACTGTGGTGGAACGCCAGAAGCAACCTTCCATAGCTGGAACAGAACATTCCTGTGAAGGGCCAAGGTGGAAGCAGGTGCTCTAATATCATGAGGATTGCTGGCAACAGAGTGAGTTAAACCAGCAGCATTGTAGGCAGCAAGGATGATGGTACGAAGCCACAGCAACAAGGTGTTCTTGCTGACCAAGCCCTTAGCAGAAGGGAAAAGGGGATGGAGAATCTCTTCAGGATGTACCCCGCAAGGAGGAACGATAGATGTATTCCTTAAAGTCCCTTATTCAGACTTGCATATCCAGCTGAGCCTTCCGAAAAATTGTGGCACAGGAGCACATAGTCGGGTAGAAAAATCTTTCAGAAAATTTTTGATACCAAAATCAGATTGTTTGATAAACGGGAAAGTACCTAACTTGAATTTTGAAGTATACCACCCTCAAAAACTTGCCGTAGCCTTAGACGACCCCACAATCATTGACATCACTGTTTCATGCGTAGAATTCACCTCATTTCCTGTTTATCGAAATCATGGCCATTCAGGTTCCCTGAGTGTATTATGCTGCGCTCCGACTGGCTACAGACTCTTAAGTACAAATTTCAAACATCTACATTATTTTAATTACTTGCTGTCATATCACCAATTTTACAGAAAACATGCAACGGTAAATTTGACTAAGCGACCAATACAAAGATTACACCCGATCGTTATTATTTCAATTATTTTCTTAGAAAGTAGTTTTGGTTATGAACTAACCAAAATAAGAAGAGTATAATTCATAAAAGTAAAGAAAAATTCTGTTAAAGGGGCTGAATATTTTTAACCATAAACCTGCCTACATATAAGGAAGTCTAAATCTGCGAAACAAAACAAAATTTGCGTCCTTCTGACTATCATATTATGCCTTACAACTTATTTATGCAAATTAGAAAGATTCTTGTGTTGACAATGGCTAAGGCATATGAACTCAATTTGTTAACGCCTTGCAAAATGGACGAAACATGCAAATGATATCAATGTATTTCAAAGTATTAATTCATTGATAAGTAAAATCGCCTTCAAAGTTGCGTCACGTGTTCACTTCCCACAAACCTTTGCGCGACATTGCAAAAAATACGCCCCTTTCTATTTATAGCAACCTGCCGGTTCGGGAAAGCCGTTTCGATTTCTTAATACTTATTTCACGAATAATAATCTGATTTCAGGTTTGGTTGTATTTATGGATTTCTGAATATTCTTTAAAATTTATCTATATAACTAATATTCTGATTATGGGACTTTAAATGCCAAGACTGGACACAGGGAGAGCTCTTCTACCTCCCAACTTTAGAAATCTATAAAAGTCCCAGAAGATGATGTGAGGATGTGGAAAGTGTTCAGCTCGGACAGGGATATGATTGCTGTCCAACACCTGGAAGAGCTTGAGAGACTGGTCAAGAAGGGGGATTTTGTCGTGCCGTTGGTCTTGATGGTCCAAACTACTGTTGAGTTGTCGGTGGTTAAGGTTGCCGGAAGCCAGTGAGATACGGCTAGGATGACGGCTAGACATTTTAGACTGTTGAAGAACCACATCCAGGCCTGAGGTCATATGGTCTCAGCAATGGGCTCCTGACCCTGGAGCGAAGCGTCCACACGGAGTTCCTGATTGTGTTGAACTCTAACTCCTTATAGCCCATCCTCAGGATGTCGATGATGTAGAGGTCCTCCAGGCTGGGGTGACTGGGCCCAGAGCTCCTAGTCGCTCCTAGTCGCAGCTTCCATTGACATCAGCACAGGGAACAGAGGCGTCAGTCACCTAGCAACTGAAGAGGACGAAGCCGAGGACACTGGAGAGGGTCCTGCAAGTGTAAAAGTGTCAACAGTGAAGGTAGGACTTCGCACTGTTCCGACTTGATGAACTTGACAAAGGGGGCCTAAGCAACCTGACGCTGGAGAGCACCCTCAGTTCCTTCGAGACCATGTCAAATGCAGCAACAATGTCTGGGAGAGGGTTTGGTAGCAACATAAATTCAAGGCAGGGCGAACAGTCCTGGTCAGGTCAAGAGCTGGTGTCCTCTTAAGCCTGTCAGCGATCCAGCCGGGACCGCCTCATTTGTCATGTAGATGAACCTGGAAGAAGAGGGCAGAAAGCACATTCCCTGACACTGATGACGAAATCATGGGGGTGCTGACGTCTGTCAAAATAAAAAAAAAGGGGAAAAACAAGCCTTGAGCGCCAAAAGGACGTCCAAAAGTGCAGGAGACTGCGAGTGCCACTACTGACACTGGTCCTGGTGCAGATCCTGGCGCTAGTACTAACCCTGGACAGCGACGTGCTGCTTGTCCTGGCGCTTGTCCTAGCGCTGGTCCTGACACTGGTCAGGCAGGCCCTGTTGGGCGGGGACAAGGTGGACATGAAACCCTAGAGAAATCCAAGACAGCAGGCTACTGAGATAGAGAGGGTGACTCAGGGGCTGTTTCAGGGGCTGGCTAGATTGCTGGTGCTGGTCAGGCATTCCCTGCTGGACAGTAGCGAACTGGGCAAGGGGCCAAGGAGGGAGGAGAAACAGGAGAAACAGAGGAAGACTCTGAACGCTGGTCCTTTTGCGAGTGCTGGTCATGGCCCCGGCGCTGGTGCTAGACCTAGAGCTAGTCCTGGCTAGAGATGGAGAGGAAGGCTCCAAACGCTGGCGCTGGTCCAGGCGCTGGAGAGGAAGTCAATGTCAGAAGCTTCCAATAGCAGGCAGAAGAGATGAAGATGAATACTCCAAAATCCTGCGCTCGTCCGGCGCTTGTCCTGGTGCTGGTGCTGCCGTGATCCTTGTCCTGGCGCTGGTCCTGGCGCAGGTTCAGGAACTGGAGAGGAAGTCAGAGTCAGAAGCTCCCAACAGCAGAAAGAAGAGATGGAGAGGAAGACTCCAAACACTGGCGCTGGTCCTGGCATTGGTCCTGAAGCCGGTCCTGAAGCTGAGGCAGGCCAAGAGGAAGCTCCAAAATCTGTGAGTTGCCGAGGAGAGAGAGGGACACTGGTCCTTGCGCAGGTCCAAAGAAGGCTCTTGGTGCTGGCCTAGCCGCTGGTCCTGATGCTGGTCCAAGAAGAAATCCGGACGCTGGTGCTGGTGGAGGTCCTGGCGCTAATGCAAGGGAGGGTCCTGGCGCTGGTCAAGGCGCTCAAGAGAAGGCTCCTGGCGCTTATCAGGCGCTGGTCCATTAAACGGTCCGAGTGCTGGTCCTGGTGAGGGTCCTGGTGCTTATGGGTCATAAGCCTAGTCATCACTCCAAGGAAGATGTTGGGTCGAAGACGAGCCAGGGAAGCGAGACGCACACTGCTCACAGCGAGGGAGGGAGGGAAGGCAAGGGCAGAAATTCGAGCAGCACAGGTGAGAGTCCTTTGCCGACTTGGATAGGCCACAATCCGTGCAAAACCCTTGGCATAAATCAGCTGTATCACAAAAAGTAAAATGCCAAGACACAAGGCATACCAAACCCCAATGATGACCAATCAAAAAGGGGTAGATTACCAAGCTAGGTTAAGAATTAAATATGAGATTTGATACTAAGCTAAATGTAATGATGTAGAGGAAAAAATCCCATGGAGGAAACCAATGACAATTATAAACAAGTAATTGTCACAAAGGTGACCATGTCCCCCGCCACAATCAAGAATGTTTCATTCAATTGTTATTATTCTTATGAGAATGTCATTGGTTTCCAGCATCTTTGACATGAAAGGTCACCCAAATTGATTGGCGTTTGCATATTCTGAAATAAAGATTAGTACAGATTGGTGCATGCATATTCTCCAAATGATTGGTACCAATTTGAAGATACTTAATGCAATGGTTCACGAGATATCGCGCCAACAGTCAAAATGACGTCATGGTCACCCAAATCGATTGGTGTTTGCGTATTAAGAAGGCCCTTAAAACTCATCTTTTAAAACTCAACCAATAATATCTCCCACAGACTCTATCTTTCCTCTTCTCAGCGCCGTTGAGCAAAAAAAATTTGGAAACAGGCGCTATATAAATTCATTATTAGGTCTTCAAGACTACGTCTGGAAGACCTATTGTTAATATCCGGATTATTAGGTCTTCAAGATGAAAGTCTGAAGACCTATTGTTATTATCCGGATTATTATTATTATTATTTGGACGTTTTTTCTGTCAGCATTTCATGAAACTTTCAGGGATTGTAGAGTATGACCTAATTTATTGCTTAACGTGGGTGATTTTTTAATTTCAACTTTCTTTTTGAGTTATCTCCCCTTAAAGTCAAAACTTCAAACCTAAATTTCTCGGTAACAATGGGAGATAATTGCATGAAACTTTCACCAAAATGTGGGCAACATCATTCACCATCGATTATGCCCATAGCGGTTTTCGGCCGTATAAATAGATTTTTTTCTATTTTCGAAAAACTTAACATTTTCTTAAATTTCGCGGTTCTGACGGTACGCGTCTTTGAAAATCTTCTCCTCACTAACTGCAATACATACAGACTAGTGTGATAGCTCGTTAAAAAGCTCAATGAGCGTGTTAAAACGTTATCAGAGCGAATTTTTAATTTTTGACCTGTTACTTGAGTTATCTGTCCTTGGAATTCGAAAAAATTTTGAAGTGTCATTTTTCGTGTTACGTTCAGAGGGACAGAACTCTGACAGGAAATGTCAAAAATGAAATCTGTTTAATGCATTCTGCTCTACAATGATAGATGAACATGTTCACTACAGGTCATTATTATATAAATAGAGGATATCTGTCTTTTCTTGACTAATACCATGTTTATCTCATCGAGTGAGGTAGAAAGGTTATATTTTCACGAGTGGCGCAGCCACGAGTAAAAATATATAACTTTTCTACCTCACGAGATGAGATAAACATGGTATTTGTCAAGAATTGACGGATATTCTATTTTTAATATGATTTTACCATTGTAATTACGTCCGAAAAGGGTAATTTTCACGCCGAGCGGCCGCTAGGAACAGCCCGTCACCACAGTAACACTGTGACGTCATAAGCCAATTCGCCGCGTGAGACCATTGTTTTATGACGTCAAATTATATCAGTCACCGTTCGCAGTAAAAATATAAGTTATTTTCACTGTAGCTTGATAGACAGTTTATTTCACTGATAAATCCCAGTATTTCACTGCTCGTCATATAATAAAAGTTGATATTAAAGGAAATATGTGGACATAAAGAGATTTTTTACATTTTTCGGCGATTTTAACATTTTTCGAGGGTTATTTTACTTTGAGAATTTTAGTTTCAAAACTGTTACAGATAGAAATTTTATCATTGATGTTTTGTGAAGCAGATGTAATGAGTAGACGGAAAAAAATATCAACAAGTGATGATAAAAAAATTCTGTCCATGACCGGTCCTTGAATATTGCGATTTTGGGAAAATCCTCATTTTTAGCACATTTCAAGGTTCCACAGTTTCTTTATTAATAAAGATATATTTTAATTGATTGTATTTTCACATACGCCATTCCAAGCACAACTTTTGCTATGTTGTACTTTATCATAAAAATGTTGATAGTTAAGGAGATAGAAGGACCAACATGGAGTAGGGGTAAAAAAATCTTCAAATTTCAGTGTTTTCTTTACATTACAACGTTAAATCACATGTATCTCTAAAACGGTGAGAGATAATGTAAGCAAATTTTTTTCTGCTACTAGGAATAATATTTTCTGAAGAATGGTGTCATAGCTGACATTGGCCACCATGATGAATTTTTCTGAAAAGTCTTTAACACTGAATATCAAGTGGAATTTGGTCATTTTGATCATGTATTAGCTACTGTTTACCTCTTAGACAAAAAGTCATGTGAAGGTCAAACACTTTGTGAAGGTCAAAGAGGAATCTTGAAGACCTAAGTATTGACGCGTCAATCCTAGTTATTATTATTATTATTATCCAGATGAAAACTGGTACCAAGTTTGAAGACTCATGGTTGAAGGGTTCATGAGATATCACGCTAACAACATTTTCAAAACTGGTCAAAGTCTCACCGTGACCTTGAAAATGAGGTCAAGGTCAGCGAAAACTTTTCAGGTCTGTGTATTCCCCAGATGAATACCAGTACGAAGTTTGAAAATTCTAGGTTGAGCGGTTCATTAGATATCGCGCTTACAAGAAGCGGGACGGACGGACGTACGGAGCTGAAAACTATGTCCCCCGCTCCGCGCTTCGCGGCGGCAGGGGACAACATGTATTTGTCATTTGTCGCCGGAAATTGATGTTAACAAAATGAATACTGTATACATAGAAACACTTGTCTACACTTGTCATGCTACTAGACCACAACAAATTGACTGGTCCCTGGGTCTTCCAAATAAGAAGCCTTGTGCAAAAAAAGAAGAGAATATAGAGAACAGTTCTTAATAGATCAGCCTTATAATAAGCATTGAATGCATGTTGGCTTCACTGTGACTTGAAAATAATGTGAAAGTCACCAAAACCAAATTGGCCCGGTGTCTTCTTAAAATAGATTAATAAAAAAACTCCAGTGAATGACTATTGAGATATCACACTAACAAGCTTAACATGCAGGTAATTTGATGATAAATCAAAAGTTCTGCTGTGACCTTGAAAATAATGTGAAGTCCATCAAACTTCCCTTGGTCCTGCGTCTTCACTATAAGATTCTTTGCATAAGTTTTGAAGAGAATCGAGTAAATGGTTCTTGACATATCCCGCTGACAAGCATAAAATAAAGGTTTCAATGCTGAAATTTTCAAAGCTTTGACCTTGAAAATATTGTGAAGGTCACCAAAATCGACTGGGCCCGGCGCCTTCCCAATAAGATGCATTGTGTAAGTTATGAAAAAATCCAGCGAATGGTTCTTGAGATATCACGCTGACAAGGGCGCTGACAAGGGTAAAATTTCAAAGGCTCGTAATGACCTTGAAATGAAGGTCAAGGTCATGAACCTCTATAGGGACCTTACTCTCGTGGTGATGAAGCTACCGGTATATACAAAAAATAGAGCCATTGGCTCTGTAGCTCATCAGGCTTCATCGTCAATTACAATATATGCTGTAGAGTGTGACCAATGTGATTCCCCCTTTGTAGAGGCCAAAGGGTCACCAATCATAAAATTAAGTATAAAGGCGACAAGTTTCAGTTTTCTTGGCCTTGTACTTCAGGAGAATAAGATGAAAATAGATTTGAAGGACGTTCCTGTTGCCTTTATTGGAGCAACAGGGTCACCAAACCTACATTTCATAATCCTCACTTGTCAAAGAGTCTGTACACAAAGTTTCAGCTTTCTAGGCCTTATGGTTCTGGAGAAGAAGATTAAAATAGGTTTTTAGGGCGTGGCCCCTGTGGCCCTTATTAGGGGTCACAGGGCCACCAAAGCTACAATTTATAATCCTTACTAGCAAGGAGTCTGTACACAAAGTTTCAGCTTTCTAGGCCCTATGGTTCTGGAGAAGAAGATGAAAATAGGTCTTAAGGGTGTGGCTCCTGTGGCCCTTATTAGGGGTCCCAGGGCGACCAAAGCTACACTTTATAATCCTCACTAGCCAAGGAGTCTGAACACAAAGTTTCAGCTTTCTGAGCCTTATGCTTCTGGAGAAGAAGATTAAAATAGGTTTTTAGGGCGTGGCCCCTGTGGCCCTTATTAGGGGTCACAGGGCCACCAAAGCTACAATTTATAATCCTCACTAGCCAAGGAGTCTGTACACAAAGTTTCAGCTTTCTGGGCCTTATGCTTCTGGAGAAGAAGATGTAAATAGGTTTTAAGGGTGTGTCCCCTATGGCCCTTATTAGGGGTCACAGGGCCACCAAAGCTACAATTTATAATCCTCACTAGTCAAGGAGTCTGTACACAAAGTTTCAGCTTTCTAGGCCTTATGGTTCTGGAGAAGAAGATTAAAATAGGCTTTTAGGGTGTGGCCCCTGTGGCCCTTATTAGGGGTCACAGGGCCACCAAAGCTACAATTTATAATCCTCACTAGCCAAGGAGTCTGTACACAAAGTTTCAGCTTTCTGGGCCTTCTGCTTCTGGAGAAGAAGATGTAAATAGGTTTTTAGGGCGTGGCCCCTGTGGTCCTTATTAGGGGTCACAGGGCCACCAAAGCTACAATTTATAATCCTCACTAGTCAAGGAGTCTGTACACAAAGTTTCAGCTTTCTAGCCCCTATGGTTCTGGAGAAGAAGTCGAAATTCCACAAAGTTTACGGACGGACGGATGGACGGACGGATGGACGGACGGACGGATGGACGGACGGACGCCGGACACCATGCCATGCCATAAGCCCATCGGGCCTTACAGGCCAGATGAGCTAAAAATGAAAAGAATCCGGTCAATAGTTTTTGAGTTATTCAATTTCATTCGTGCGGGATGACGTACAGACGGACGGACGCTGCTGAATACTATATCCCCCGCTTCACACTGAACGCGCGGGGCGGGGGATAATAAAGTTTAATTATAATAATTCGAAGAAATTAGAATTAATAATGTACTCAGATATGTGAAAAAGTGAACACAAGTTTAGAAAACATGGCCAATCGTGGAGGATTGATTATTGTCAACAAGGGAAGATTGTGAAAACACAAGCTTGGGAAACGGATGGAAAAGCATTGGAAGCAGCTCTGGTGGTGCTAAAATGGATGAAAGAAAAATAAGCATATAAGAGTAACGACAAAACACATGCACACAGTGATGTGAAAAAAATAAGAACTATTTTTTTTAACTAGGATGTGACGACATTTTCCTGCGCATGCCCACGGGGCAGGAAGCAGCTGTCATCGATACCTGTGAGTAGCCGGCAAAATAACGTCTATCTTTTTCTCATGAAGAAAAGTAAGTGGCTTATTCTTAAGTTAAGGTAGGTTAAAAATAGATAATATGCAAGGAAACTTGATATCTCCATAACTAATTGGTGCGACCTCAAACATTACATATCATTGAAAAGAGGGAAGAATTGTTGTTATTTTATAATATATACTTGCGCCAAAATGAATATCAAAACTGTAATTATTCTATGTTAAGTTTGTGCACATGCAATAATTACTTTTCGCATTTTTTATCAAAGTCTGTTTTCAATAGCTGCGCGCATGAGGTAACCCTACACTCTTTTTTTATTTCTTCTAAACCTAGATACCCAAGCAGCGTTAAACAATATCTCACTGACTGACTCTAAACTTGATAATACATTATATGATCACAGGAGGAGTAAATGCCCTTCAATTCCATATATAATTTATATGTGTACCTATAGAATTAAGTAAGGGGGGGCGATATAACCGGTATACCGGTATATTGCGATTCAAACCACTCAATATATCGTATCGCGGTACAGTGTCCAAGAACCGGTACAGTCGATACGTTCGGCAATTTCCGTGAGAATCTTCGGAATTTTTCGTAACATAATAAAATATATTAAAACCTTGTTAATATAATCATATATTAATTGAACGAAATTATACATCTTTTTGATTGCTGTTTAAACAATGCTAAGAAAAAATTAAGTCTCGTTGTCCCGTAAACAAACCAAAATGGCGGCCGAAAAAGTTTGTTGAACACTTTTCACTTAATTTGTTTCCATGAATATGATAACAGAATAATGATTGAATGATTCAAGTGACCATTTGTTATTTTTTGTAGTAATTTTACAATAAAAAAACTCACTTGCACGTTTGGCAATATATTGCAATACGTATCACAATACGGCATCAAATATTGCAATATATCGCAATACGTTTTTTCTGGTAATAGCCAACCCTAGAATTAAGAGATTTAAAAAAGGTAGAGATAAGAACAATTTCTGAATGAATGACAGTGAATTTTACAGTGAGTCTATCACTTTGGCTGTGAGTACGCCAGGGGGATTCTTTCGCTTATAACTCTGTACTCGACGGAATGTTTTCACACTTGGCAACGTACATATCTTTCATTAAAGGGGCAGTAGCACATTTTTAGGGGGAATATAAGGTGATGTCAGGAAAATGAAATTGAATAGTTCCAATTGAAAGACAATGTATTCAAACTAAATGAAGCAGTAATAATTCAAATATATAACGTAAAGTTCAGCCATGAGATTCATTTTTCTTACAAAAATGAATTAAAGGTGTTCACACAAAAATGGCCGCCAATGGATTTTATGTGAAGCCTCATACTTTGTCCTCTGACTATGGGTGATTGGCTTGTGTGATGAGATTGTTGACACTGTCAATATGATACATTTAGCATTTACTTACAATTATAAGTGAATTATTTAAAATGTAAAATTATCAAAAAACGTGCTACTGCCCCTTTAAGGACGACATAATCTAGTAAAAAAAATATCATCATAAAGAGCGATTAATTATTTTCATGTAAGTATATCATTTGAATATGTGCGTTCACTTTTTAAAAGATTTTAATAGGCTTGAAATAACGCCCTTTTTTAAACAATTGTAAAACTTGTTCTAAAGAATTTGTCGTGATAATTCTTATGGTTATGAAGCTGTACATTCAGTGATTCCTATTGTAGTAATGAGGCGCATGCAATGGGAAAAGGCATTTTCATATGCGTTCTGTAAATTCAAAGCCAAATAATCATAATTTTGTGTTACTTACCTTTATTCAAACAAAAGGTTATAACTTCTGAAAAGACCGACTTTAAGACCTCCTGGAAGAACCATTTAAAGCTGCTCGGCGTTAATTCTGAAAATATAGAGCCATTAGCTCTGTAGCTCATCAGGCTTTACATTTGATTTTGCTTTAGGGTGTGGCCAATGTGGTTCTCCCCTTAGATGGTGCCACAAAATCTACAATATTACTCCTCACTGGTCAAGGAGTCTGTACACAAAGTTTCAGCTTTCCAGGCCTTATGGTTCTGGAGTCTAGAAGTTGAAATTCCACAAAGTTCACATCCTGTCTCAGGGTTCGAACGCTACGCTTACTCCACTAATCTGTACCCTGGGCTCAGAAGCTGGATTCGCTTGCACGGCCCGACTTGGGATATAGCCAATCAAATACTTTTCTCATTGAAATGTTATCGAGAAGGTGGCGAGAAAATGATTTGATTGACTATATCCCAAGTCGGGCCGCGCGAGTGAATCTAGCTTCTGAGCCCAGGGTACAGATTAGTGGAATTAACGTAACCTTCGTACCCTTAGACAGGATGCAAAGTTCACGGACGGACCGACACCATGCCATGCTATAAGCCTGTTGGGTCTTTCAGCCCATATGAGCTAAAAAAGGTTTTAAGAATTCAGAGAAGAAGATGAAAATAGGTTTTTAAGGCATGGCCCCTATGGATCTTATGACTGTATCCTCAGCCTGGCAAACAAATATCTTGAAAATATGGGGGCTGGCTTAAACCGCGAGAGATATGATCTTTGGTTATATATGATGAATACGTAAGTATGGTACTTAAGGGTGCAACGATACTCCGATATTTCGGTGCATCGCGATATGTGGTATAGGTCGTCTGATTGGTATTGTACCTATGCAAAGTGCAGTTATACTTTAGTAAAGCGCTGGGGGTAGCACACCGTGCACTTTTAATAAAGAGTTTTAACCATTTTGCCCTGTGCCCAAGTCCTACCAGTTATCCCAAATATGGGAGTGATAAATATTATTTTAGGTGATAGGTGGGAATCTCCCGTTGGGAGCCTACATGCCTGTTTGTATAGGCTTGCGCGAGTAGTCCCGAGATAATATATCTCGTGAACCCATCTCACCAACCAGCTCTGTTCGCAGGTCGCCATGACCACACTTACCAGACGAAGGAGGTTTAAGAGATCAGTCTCGCTTGCGTAGCGTCCTTCTGGGAGTTTTACCCATGGGGTAGTTGTTAGGGTTTGGTGACCCTTAAATTGGGTAGGGGATGTGGGGAAGGTAATGGTTAGAAGTTTGGTGTGTTAGGCTAGGTGGTTATTAATTATAATGTTTTATATAATTTAGTTTGTAGTAGGAATACTGAAAGGAATTGGTAATTTTTGGTAGTGGCTAACAGTTCTTGTGGGTTGTTAACACTTACATTTTCCAGGAGTTGTCCCCTGTGTTTTTGGTATTTATCACATTGCAACAGAATGTGATGTATGGTGTCTTCGACATTACATTGATTGCATAGATTATTTGGTGCTTTCCCTATGTTGTGGAGATAAACCCCGTTGCAAACATTGTTGAGCCTAAGTCTAGTTATGGCTACATCAACCCTTCTAAAGTTGTGGAAGTTTTTAACCTTTGTAAGTTTTGTAGGTTGTACATGATAGTACTGGGTATGTCCCCAGTTGCCTTTAAAGTTTGTGTTGTATTCATCCGTTGTAATTGATTTAACAATGCTCTTAATTTATTTTTTAGTAAATGGTATGTTGACATTATTGCTGTGGTTGACATTGTATCCTGCTTTTGCTGCTCGGTCGGCTCTTTCATTGCCTGTTAGTCCTATGTGGGAAGGCACCCATATAAATCTAACATTGTTGTTATCCTGAGTTAGATAATTATATCCCTGGTAAATTTGATGTAGAAGTTCATGACTATTTTTTTCCGTTTTGTTTTGTATAGCTTGCAGTGAGCTGAGTGAATCTGTAAATATAGCTATATTTCTGTGTTTGTAGCCTTTACTGATAATGAGTGCTTGTCGAATAGCTACAAGTTCAGCTGTGAAGACAGAGATTTTGTCTGGTAGTTTAAGGGATATATCTTCATCACCTGTGTGAGTGAAGACTATCCCAGTGCCTACTCTTCCTTTTTCATCTTTAGAACCGTCAGTAAAGATTTGAATGTATCAGTTTGATTGTAGTTTTGTTCTATATAGCCTTGAGTGTTACTGAGGTCACTAGGTTTTGGATTATTTTTGTCTATGAGGTATTTCAATTTGATATCAACTTGGATATCGGGAATGTCTGGAGGTTTTAGGGTATGCTTGGTATATGGGTCAGAAATAACGTCTATTCTATCAAGGTCATATTTGTCTATGTGTTTTTTCATGGTAACACCAAATGGTGTTGGTATATTTTTAAACTCTTTTTGTCATTATTTGTTTCTTTCGTGTGATAATATTTTGTAAACATGGCTTGTGCTTTGATCTAACAATATAGTTGGTAATATTATCTTCCCATTCTTTTTCTAGCGGGAGTTCGCCGAGTTCATGTCTGACAAGTTCCATTGATGTGCCACTTATGCATCCTGATATATATCTGTAAGCTTGATTTTGTATGGTTTTTAGCTTTTGTATGTTGGTTTGACTGGTGTCGCACCAAGCTTCTGCCCCATAGTGCAGTTTGGATTTAATCAGAAATTTATATAGTAAGAGAAACATTTCCTTGCTGCTGCCCCACCTGGTGTGAGAAAGCATTCGTAATATATTGAGATCTTTTTTGCATCTTTGTGACAGTTCAACAATATGTTGATTCCATGTTAGATATTCATCAAAGATAATATGCCTAGGAATTTGACATACTTAACTTGGTTTAATGGTTCTTAATTAATGTATAATCTCAGTGGTCTGCAGTCAGCTCTGGGTGTTGGCCGAAAGAGAATTGATACAGTTTTGCTTGTGGATAATTGAAATCCCCAGTTTTTGGTCCATTCATTTACTTTGATTAAGGCTTTTTGTAATATTTCTGCAGCTACATGTTGATGTTTGTGACTGACCCAAAGGGCCCCGTTGTCAGCGAATTGTGAGGTGTTCACTTGTTTCGGTAGTTTGAGAATTAGATCATCTATCATAATATTGAACAAGGTTACATTTAAAAGGTTTGATGTACATAGTGTTTAGATAAGAAGTGAGTAGTTGATACAAGGAACAGGGTTGATGTACAAGGTCATGATTGGTTGAGATAACATATTATGGAAGCCTGTAGGAGAACAAAGGATTATTGCTGATTGGCGTTAATTAGATGATGATAAGCTTGGGGAATGAAGTAACCTTGATCTCTATTCAAGGAGGGATTAAGGCGCTTAATGCTGATTGCTTCGAGAGTTTTTCTGATCTTGTAATCTGCATGATTGTAGTCTGCACCCTGTTCCTTGTATCAACTACTCACTTCTTATCTAAACACTATGTGACTCAAACCTTTTAATTGTAAAAACATCATATCATTTTATGTATAAATTCTCCTACATCAAATCACTTGTATCACTTGCTTGATAACGGTGTTAGTACCTACACCGAAAAGTCGCATTTTATGCAATAAAGAAGCTGATTATCCATAAGAACTGGTTCTTCTTGATTAATTCAATACATTAGAAACATAAGTGCCAAGCACCTGTACTCCTCTTCATGCAGTTATCTCCCTTGGCTAGCCATGTGGTCTTCATATTCTCTCCCCAAACATGATAAACTTTGAACATGTGTTGGGAGGAATGAGTCAACTCTGGGCGGAAGTAAATTATTGTTCCCAGAGAGAAATTTACTAATAATTACTAACACTATATGTAATTGTTCCTAATTATTGGCGTAAATCTTCAATCTGGGAAAAAATATTCCCAAATTTCACATAATGGAGGAGGGATCCAGGGGATGAACCCTTTTACTTTAAGTGCCAATTATTCTCTTTACTTTAACAATTACATAACCTAGTCTTCAGTTTGCTTAGTCTCTTACGGTATACTAACTCCAAAGGCAATATGAACAACACTAATTCCACATGCTTAATTTCGATAATATTTAGAAACTTCCACCTGACTGAATAATTGTTAAACCAGTGAACGTACAACTTTGTTAATTGTTAGATTTTCATCTGAATGTGATGTGTATGATACTTCCGGTTGTTCACGTCACTTCCAGTTCTTATGACATCACATCTGGTATGAATTACCACTTATCTTTCATTAAAGTCAGACACAGAGTATGTTGATAGGATCACATATGTCAAATTTTGAAATCGATGTTATTACATCAGGAACCACTAACTGTTACTGAAAATAACAAGTTAAAGATCAATCAGTACATTAGAGCGAAAGTTAAAGCAATTCAAATTGTGATCGAAAACCGGACAATGTGGCTCGAGTGGCGCCTTGTCATAAGCTAACAGGAAGATATATTCGATTTGATAGTGTTTATTAGGTATTGTAACTTGTAGGTAGATTAATTGGATGCATAATTTCCAATATTAAACATATTTGAGATGTTTTCTTGATTTTTCCATAAAATCAAGCATTTTAGAGATATTATGCATAAATGGATATATTTGCAAGTCCAGTGATTAGATATGAACTTCAATCAGCACATAAGATATTTTGTAGCTTATCAAAACCAAATAAAATTTTAAGAAAGATACTCTGTGTCACTTTAATTCGATCACGTCATATTCCGACTCTCGTTAGTATAGTGATTTAGTTTTGTGGATATACCAGTCCACAACAAGTGGTGAATTGTACATTAACCTACCAATCCATGAAATCATCACCACAATTCAAGTGATATATGGCCTCACCTTCCGAACTAGTATGATGACTTTCGGAAGAGGTTCATCACTGACACTCCCTCAACGACGACGACCCTCTTTTACTACTAAGAAGCTTAGGCCCCAGTCATATGCTGAGCCGCCACCAGCAGAGCCAACTCACTTATTCCCTCCCTCAAGTAAGAGGAAATAAAGGTATTAGCACCTTTCCATTGACAGGCAGCTATCCCTGAATAGAGACAGTTCCATGAAATTGATAAAGCACCAACAGCCCATGCTCTGGGTCTTGAATTGGACTGACATAAGTTGGAATTTAAAAATTCTGGCTTGTTGCAAAAAGATCAATCATCGGAGATTCCCATCTGTGCACTACAAAAAGAGCGTCTACATGAAGCAGCCACTCTGTTTGTTTGATCTTTCCTGAACAGAGAATCTGTGAAAACTTTCAGCCTCCTTGGGATGTGCCTCGCCTTGAGTATAATCTTGAACTGATCAACCAGTCTGAAGAGACACATAAGATCCTCCGATCTTGTATCTCCCTGTTTGTTGAAGGTTACAACAGTCGATAGTCTGTGACTATCATAACTCATGCCTTGTATAGTGAGCGCCACCAAACATTGAACGCTCTGATTACCGCTAGAAGCTTGAGAGTGTTGATGTGGAGAAGAGATTCTTGATCTGACCACTTGCCTTGCGCTTGGAATCTTTCCATGTGGGCTGTCTAGCCCTCTTGAGAAGCATCTGTGAATATCGTGAACTGGGGTGGGGGATCGTCAGACGGGTGCCCTAGAATGGGAACAGGTCAAAAGGGCCGCATGACAAAAGGGCCGCAAAACGGAAAAGTCAAATGGGCCGCAAGAAAGTCAAATGGGCCTCAAACCCCTAGTAAAAGAGCCGCACCAAAAAGTCAAAATGGCCGCATAAAAAAGTCAAAAGGGCCCCATTCCCCTAGTCAAAAGGGCCCTAGATATTAAACAAATTATTCATTTATTTAAACATTTTCTTAAGTATACATGTTTTCTTTTTATAATAGTTATGTTCTTAATGAGATTTGTCTTGTCTTAAAGACATTGGTGATATAGTTGAGAGGAATGCAATTGTCATTATTTCATTGACTGAAGTTAGGAAACAACACACTAGCAACATCATTGTGTTACATGAAAAACATATTTATATCAAAACATCCTGAACATTTCATTTTCATTAGCAGTAATTTCACTGTTTTTCGAAATAATTTACATGAATAACTATTTTAACACGGACGTGTTCATTAGTGGATATAATTGACATAAAATCTATCAATAATCATGTTTGGAAATCCTACAGCAACAAGTTTTGAAAATTCTAAGTTATTAGAAATTAGAATAAATTCATTGCTATAAACAGTCAGATTTGGTAAACATTAAGTTACATCTGTCACTGGTTCTTAAACAATTGATCTTTTCATTCATTTTCAATATTGTACCCTGTGTATGAAATGTGCTTATGTATATTTTGATGTTACCATCAAAAATTATTCTTGTTTCCTGTTGAGAACATTTATCTGAATGAGCCTTTGGTTTATTTGTGTTTCCTATTACATGTACAATTAACATGAATAAATGTGTTTAAATTAAGACGTAAGATTTAAATGTTTACCAGAAAAATGTTTTCATAAGATGTTGACAACCACAAGGACAATCTTTTAGTATCAAAAATAAATATCGATTCTCATTACTAATGTACTACTAAGTTTACAACAAGCAACATCAAGGTATCACTGAGTAACTGTTTTTGATCATAGCAAAGAGATTAATTAGCATATGCTTCTAATAATCTTGCATGTGTGTACTCGGTAACGTCTCAAAAGACAGAATTCCCAAAAGACAGAACGCTTAAAACAACACTGACCAATGATGTGTGACATGAGCTCTACCCTTTGAAAATAATGGAATGGCCCAGATAAAAGGAGACAGGATTCCCAAAAGACACAATTAAGATACAAAATTATTTATTTTTTTCTCAAGATGTATTGTAAGCAGTTCATTCACTTCACATATCTTCACAAGATCTTTTCCCCCGCCTGAAGTGCTTCCAGAGCCTCGTCTGAACAGAAAACAATGATCTTGTCTTCTTCTCCGTCTGAGAATAGTAGAAATCTTCTCCCATCTTGAGTCTTGCTCCACTGCTCTGGTAGGTCAACTTCAGCCAATGTTCTTGGTAGTGGAGGGATGTTCTGTCGGCGATGTCGATACATGGCGTTCCTAATGCTGGAGAAGGACGGTAGGTGAGGGATGACGTCGTCATCTTCATCGTAGATGACGTTGTTGTAGAGCTGCTGCATGCATTTACAAGAACATAGTGCGAGTCGGGCCAGTTCACTGATTAATTAGGGGTGGTCAGTACTGCTCAGCCAATTAGTGTTGTAATTGATTCTGTCTTTTGGGAATTCTGTCTTTTGGGAATTCTGTCTTATGGCACTGAACCGTGTACTCGGCAATCAAAGCCCTTGGGACAAATCAGGCACTTATTGGATTAACTTGTAATTACTGCTTCTGATTGTTTTCTCAAGAAATACCTAGATGTGTGAGTGAGTGAGTTATTGTTTAGCGCCGCTTGGGCAATATTACAGCCATTAGCGGCGAACCTAGATGTGTATGTTTTATTTCATTTGGTTGTGTCAAATCATAATGTGTCAAATGCATTGCCTCTGACCTTAGGTGAATTTTTTCCAAGGGCTTAAAAATGGTTGGGGATGTTTCTAAAACAACCTTTATGTTAGGCTCTCAACATCAAACACTATTTCACCTGATAAGCTATATTTCTTGTTAAATCATGACTTATATGTTATATTTCCCTACAAGGTATAAACTGAAAAAATTACCTATTTCAAGTATGAATTTTTGAACTATTACATATTGCTAATGAAAGAAGGACAGATACAGATACCTACAGTTTACCACATCTTGCAATCATTGTCCTAAAATATTTAACACAAATATATATGTCAACATATATGTCAACACAAATGCACTTGTTCTATATACAACTTAATTAAATGCACAATCCATAAACAATGATAAAAGGTTTTATTATAAATATTATATTATCTTTATATCTGGGGCCCTTTTGACTAGGGGAATGGGGCCCTTTTGACTTTTTGGTGCGGCCCTTTTGACTTTTTGGTGAGGCCCTTTTGACTAGGGGTTTGCGGCCCTTTTGACTTTCTTGCGGCCCATTTGACTTTTCCGTTTTGCGGCCTTTTTGTCATGCGGCCTTTTTGACTAGGACCCCCCTAGAATACATTGGACTCTAGTGTCCACCAGTTTAGCTCCTGACAAACGTAAGAGGGACAAACTAAACAAGTCTCCAAGCCCAATTCTATGTTGTCAATGATCCACATCAGTGTATGTCAAAGAAGGTTGAGACGACCCCTGTAAGTGAACGCAAGTCCTTCAGGAGAAGCTGCTCCTATGCCAATAGAGCAGCTTCCAGGCCCGTTCCTTGTAAGGTATACCTTCTTCAAAAGGGATGTGTCGCTAGGAATGGACGCGTCACAGAGTTGATCAATCTGTCCTGAGTGATCTGGCACCAGTTCCAGGAAAATTGTTCCACGGGAAGGGAACATCTGGCGTCACAAAATTGAAATCCAGAAAAAAGACCATGTGCGTTTCTGAGTTTCCAACACATTTTAAAAAAGAGTCATCAACGAAAGTGAACGTTTTTTAATCAACGACTCCCTCCGCCCAAAAAATTGGATTTCTGGGGAGAGTCCTGATTGGGATTGAGAGGAAACAAAACAAGTTTTTACAGAGTGTTCACCCAGTCGAAAGCTGAGTGGTGGAGGGTGAGTCAGGGTGTAGATGAAGAAGTGCCTCTTCTACTTCTAGGAGTAACACGTAACCTTGTTTGGGCAAGAAGACCCGATGCAAGTTACAGTTAGTTTGTAGCTATAGCCTGAGCACAACATGGAGTCAGAGTTAAGAGGTTGTTGGAATAAGTCCTCCTTTTAATCCACGGGCAAATTCCTGACAGAGGCTAAGAGATATAATCTATCAATCCGTCCAATCAAACCAAGTTGGGCCTGAAAAGCATCTCCATCAGCTTGGTAGATAAGGCCAAGGAAGGAATGGGCTAGAGCAACCTCCTCCTCCTCATTACTGTTAAGGTTTGAGGTTTGATCCCTGAATAATCCTGAAATGTTGGAGGTAAAACTTGTGTTAATCCGCGGAGAACCAGTTAATTGAAAGGATATCTACGTAGTTCCTGGCAGCGGAATCTAAGTCCCTGAAATCCTTAAAAAGTTCTGGGCCATCTTGACCATTGTGGAATGTGGAATGATATCTTAGGTGCCCAAGCTCCTCTGGTAAGGGTTGAGTTTATGAAGAAAGTCAATTTTTTTCAACAAAGGACCACTCAGGGACCAAGTCCAGATGTGTACTTTCCGTCGATGGAATAATAAATAATCCCTCATGGGAGTCAAGTTATACATCAGTAGGGGACTTGGAATCAGATTTCTGGTCCGTAATAACGAACAAAAACAGCGGGTTACAAACATCCACATCATAGTTTTCGAATTAGGAAATTGATCATTGAAACTTAACCATTGTATATTTTATTGTTCCTTATATGTTTATATTAGAAGGCAAATTAACATGTAGAGAAATCTCCCACGCTACCTTCTATCTATATTCCTTCTGTCTGCCATGTCCCATTTACTTTCAACTGTTCTCGTCACATCACCGGAACTGTAACGAGATACCCCTCCAATATCCAATTACTCCTGCAGAGGAGTAGCGTTCATTATTTTATAGGGGTGTAACGATAGATCAAACTATCGACTTATCGCGATAGTTGCTGTGCCGATAGTACTTTAACGATATTCTTTTTTAGAAAAGATAAATAGTATCGATAGCATGTCTAGCTATAGATATTATCACCATTTTAATCAATTGAGTTGGTTAGTTCAAACTAAAATTCATACAAAAACACATCTTTTGACATTTGGAAAATATGGGAACACATTAAGCATATCGCTGAGAGGTTGAAAGTAGCAACCAGGAGACACAACTGTTAGATAACCCTCTTGGTGTCAGTTCAAAAATAGAGCCATGGGTTCTGTAGGCTTTTGACTGGGGTCATGGGGTCACAAAATCTACAAATTAGAATCCCTATTGGCCAAGGAGTCAACACACAATTTTTCAGCTCTCTAGACCTTTTGGAACTGGAGAAGAAGATGAAAATAGGTTTTAAAGGTTTTGGCCCCTGTGACCCCATTTCAGGTCATGGGGTCACAAAATCTACAATTTAGAATCCCTATTGGCCAAGGAATCTACTCACAACTTTTCAGCTCCTTAGACCTTTTGGAACTGGAGAAGAAGATGAAAATAGGTTTTTAAGGTTTTGACCCCTGTGACCCCATTTGGGGTCATGGTGTAACCAAATCTACAATTTAGAATCCCCATTGGCCAAGGAGTCTACTCACAACTTTTCAGCTCTCTAAACCTTTTGGAACTGGAGAAGAAGATGAAAATAGGTTTTAAAAGTTTTGACCCCTGTGACTAATTTGGGGTCATGGGTTGACGAAATCTACAATTTAGAATCCCCATTTGCCATGGAGTCAAATTTCAGCTCTCTAGAGTCATTGGTTCTGGATAAGAAGTCGAAGCGATCCATGGGTGGTACTGCCCTGAAATTCAGTGTATCATTCATTGCACCCAAATCTGACTATGTGTAGAACAGTTCTCTACTGCAGACAAAATTGTCGAGCTTCTAGCGGGATTCGAACCACGGCCCTTTTGATCCAAGCCAAACGCGCTTACTGCTGCGCTATTCCACCCCCCTCAACTAGTAAATGTTCAGAGCTTATTACATCACATTTACCAAAATTTCAACTTATTTTGGTTTAAATTAACTTTGTCTATGACTTACTTCTCTGCCAACAATCAACTCGTTGATTTTACACTGTTGTTGGTTTTATGTTTTAACTAGATAAACATTTGCGGGACACAGCAAAAGCAGAACAGCCCAAAAAGTGGGGGTTTAACCATGGGTGGGAAGGAAAATAGTATGTCTACAATATGCGTCTCGCCGAGCTCTGTGACAGACTGGGGAAGGGAATGGTCATACAGGTCACCATGAACCTCCAAAAGCTGACAGGCCCGTGGAAGGTAAACTCTGTCGCTTGGCTCTGTTACCCGCTGTAACCTTGGGATCGGCAGCCCGCTTAGACGGCTTGGTCTTATCGACGTTTTTGGAATCAGACCCGTGTGAACCTTTCCGTAATGAGTCACTCTTAGTTGAACCACTTGAACCATCTTTTCATCATAATGGCATTCCATATCTTAAACGGATTGTAAAAGGAATTAACCATTTCTTATTTAAAAGAATTCAAAAATGCTGTGAGATCAAGAGTTTTGGGATCATGGGCAACAGTTCCAGATGGAGGAATTAGCGAGTTCGATTCGAAGAATCATCCAAAAGGAATATTGGGAGAATGAGGAGTAACAGATCAAGCCCCAGCTTTCTAAGCACGAATCTCACACAATTTGTGCCACGTATCGTCATCTAAATCCCTACACATAAAACATTGTGCATCTTGGAAGCAAATGTTGACAGACACAAAACAGTACTTAATGGAAAACGCTGACAGTCGCTAGAAGAAACTTTCACAAGTCTCAAAAAACAAAAACAAAAAAAACAAAAACAAAACAAATGCAATTGTCTAATAAGGCCAAATGTTGATTCCACATACAAAACAAAACACAAAAAAACAGCACATGAAGAAGACTCCTGAAGAAAAAGAATTCAGACTTCTAAAGGTGACTTCCATTCAGTAGGAGTGCAGAAGAGAATATGAAGACCATATGGCTAGCCAAGGGAGATAACTCCATGAAGAGGAGCAGAGGAGCAAACCACTAATGGTGAATATGACTTACAGAGGTTTTTTATTCTATTTTCATTTAGACTTCTGCAGGTACTTTCATCAGAGGAACGAAGAGAGGGGCTAGTTTCGTCCCAGAGGGCAGATTTACGCCAATAAATCTGTGTTTTGGCATTTAGAACATATAATAATTTCCAAGAAAAAAGTTTCATTGGCTTACAATTACAAAATGGTTTTGTTACACTTTTTTGGCGACTCTGATTGGTTGAGCGCTCCAAAACATGCAACCATTTATCAATGGATGCAGAAAATTGTGCAACCATACCCTGTGCATTCATTCCAACTGACGCAATAGCCCGGTTTTGAAAGTTTTGAGTTACATTCTGTTTCAAAGACAGATAAAATATATCTTATCACTTGTCACCTGTGTTTGAAACAGGTAAATACTTTTCTCTCCCTAACGAAATACCTATCTTCGCCAGAAAGGCCGCATTTCAATAATTCAATAACTATGAGTCCTCAAGCTTGTTTGTTGAGTGTCTCACAACCGCCGGACATTTTGATCATCGTGTGATATGCTAATTAGGGTAATTCCGAAAAAAACCAGATTCTGGTTAAGACGAAATGTGATTGCATTGGTATCAATGGTTGCGAAAACGAAATCTAATTTTCTGCCGGTTTTGGAGTTCTCAATTTTGATTCAACTTTGTATTGTTTCATATAACAAACCACAATCATACAACAATGATGTTAGATTTTTTGAAAATAATTAAGAAAAACTTTGTTAAAAGATTAATTTTATAATAATAAGAATTGTTTAATATGGTTTGTGCCTCTATGCAATTTGTTACTGTTATACATTGATAGAGGCACAAAACATGTGAAACAATCTGTAAATGTTTGAATATTTCAAAGACTAAATCTATGTCCAATAATTACCTGACATGGAAAGACTGAAGATAACACAAAACCTATGTCTTGTCGGGTCTAGATAAACAAAGCATGGTTGTCCAACTAATACTTTGATGAGTAGAGGCCAGCTGACAGAGGTCTCTTCTTCAAGTTGCTTGAGGAAAGGAATTTCTGTCGTTGGGGTCATCTGGGTAACAGCCAAATCACATTCATGTTCAAGTTGGCAAGTTATGGTGAGAAAATGTTCTGACATGTAGTAATAATAGAAATCAAGTAACCGTACCAATATACCCAAACAGGATTCTAGTAATAAAAAGGTTAATAATAATAACTACCGTATTCAACATATTAAAATTTGAAAGAGGGGGCGCTTATTAAAGTGGCAGTAGCACATTTTTGGAAAATTGTATTTTTCAAAATTTTCACTGAAAATTGTATGTTAATGCCATTAATGAACTATTTTGATAAAATAAGTGTCAAAAATCTCATTACACAAACCAATCATCAATAGTCGGAGAACAAAAAATAGAGCCATTGGCTCTGTAGCTCATCAGGCATCATATCAAGTTTGCTTTATACAGATGAGCTAAAAATGAAACCTATGTTACCTATTGCAAGAAAACCTATAAAAAATTACAAAACAAATGTATTATTATTCAACACTTTCTAGATCGCCAATATCAGACAGTGAAAGAAGTCCACACTAAAACATCCAAGGAGAAATAAATTTGCCATAGACTGTCATCTAATGGAGAAAAATAGGTTTTTAAGATTGTGACCCCTGTGACCCTATTTGGGGTCATTGGGTCACAAAACCTACAGTTTAGAATCCCAATTGGCCAAGGAGTCTACATGCAGTCTTTCAGCTCAATAGACCTTTAGGAGCTAAAGATGATGATGAAAATAAGTTTTTAAGGTTGTGACCCCTGTGACCCTATTTGGGGTCATGGGGTCACGAAATCTACAATTTAGAATCCCCATTGGCCAAGGAGTCTGCACATATCACTTTCAACTCTCTAGACCTTTTGGAACTTGAGAAGAAGATGAAAATAGTTTTTTAAGGTTGCGACCCCTGTGACCCTTTTTGGGGTCACAGGGTCAACAAAGTTACAAATTAGAATCCCCATTGTCCAAGGAGTCTGCACATATCAATATTAACTCTCTAGTCCTTTTAGAACTGGAGAAGAAGATGAAAATAGGTTTTTAAGGTTGTGACCCCTGTGACCCAAGGAGTCTGCACATATCATTTTTAACTCTCTAGTCCTTCTGGAACTAGAGAAGAGGTTTTTAAAGTTGTGACCCCTGTGACCCTATTTGGGGTCACAGGGTCACCAAAGTTACAAATTAGAATATCCATATGCTAAGGTACTTGTACACAAAATTTCAGCTCTCTAATGTGTATGGTTCATGAAAAGAAGTCGAAAGTGTCAAAAGTTTACGGACGGACGACGGACGACGGGCCATGCCATAAGCCCATCTGGACTTTCAGTCCTGATGAGCTAATAAAAAAGATTCACATAAAGTCAATTGGCCGCCATTTTTGTGTGAACACCTTTAATTCATTTTGTGTAAGAAAAGGAATCCCATGGTTGATGTTTACATTATATATTTGATTTATTACTGGTTTATTTAGTTTAAATACAATATCTTTCAACTGGAATCATTTATTTTCATTTTCCTGATATCACTTAATATTCCCCCTAAAAAAAAGCTACTGCCCTTTTAAAATGTCTTAATCATTCAGTAGTTTGATAAAAATGTTTGTATATTCTCAATCTGCATATAGCTTTTAGGGAATAGTTACAAATCCAATGACCGTGATTAAAGAGGCGGAGTGAAATCAAGTCTTCAAACCAATTTTTATGTAAAATTTCATAGGTTTTTCATGTCAGGTATGCCTGGAGAGGGGGCGCGTAATGTTTTTAAAAGTTAAAAACACTGTTGTTATGTTGAATACGGTAGGTATTTTTATACAGGTAGTAGCAAGCATAGTCACTGCTAAAAAGCGCTTTTTGGAATCTGCAAAAAATTGGGAAAAACTAAGAATATGATTCTGTGAAGAGGTGGGTCTTAAATTTTGACTGACGTTTCATTAATATATAGCTTTAATTATAAAATAAAACATGCTTTTTAAGAGCTATACATGTTTAAAGACAAAATTGACTTCCCACATAAAAAATAGAGCCGTTGGCTATGTAGCTCATCAGGCTGCATATCAGTTTTGCTAAGAATATGCCAAACAGGGTCACCAAATGTACAATTTAGAATCCTCATTATCTAACTAAGGAGTCTGTATAAAGTATCAGCTTTCTTGGCCTTGTGCTTGGAATATCATGAAAATAGGTTTTAAAGCTGTGGCCCCCTATGGCCCTTATTAGAGGCAACAAGGTCACTACAGTTATAATCATAATCCTCACTTGTCAAGGAGTATGTACTAAGTAAGATGAAAATAGCTTTTAAGGGGGGGTAGCTCCTGTGGCCCTCATTGAGGGGTCACAGGGTTACAAAGCATGGGTTCATGTTCACAGTCAGAAGTCACAAGGTGTAAATACTAGGGCTTCCACTGGTCAAAAAAATTGGACGCAAGTACCAGAGGCGTCAGATTCAACCAGACCTGAGTACCTGACATTTTATCCTTACTCAAGAGATTTCAGCTTTCTATAGCCTTTTAGTCGTTGCCTCGAGTACTGGAGTACCTGTGGAAGCTCTAATAATTACATCGTGTAAAATAAATTGCATGCATAGTAAGAATCCAAAAAAGTTCATGATGTGTGTCCCATTCAGTAAAGAATTTAAGCAATATCACATGCCAATAACTTGTCGATCATATTTAATAACAAGTGTTCACTTGCAGTGTTTGTTGTTTGGTTTAATCAGACTAACTATAAACAAGCAGCTGACATGGTCGAGCTATATCCCCCGCAAATTGCACAATATGTATAGGTTTTCCTTATCATATTGCTGATTAATTTTTGTCACACAAAATAACAAAATTTTTCCAGGATATGAAAGAAGCTATTCTAATAAAAAAACTAAATCATACCAACTTTATGTTCATTGTTGGGCATAATTTGAGTTAACTGACAAAATTAAAATCAAACGAATGAATTTATGTATTATGTATTTGGATCTCCAAGATCAATTTGATCATATTTAAACAAACATATTTTCAAAACTGTTCTTCATGACACACCAACATATGATTTTGTATCTCCATAACAAATTTGATTAAAATGTGATGATTAGTTTAGTTGTGAGATAGACAGGACTTGTAACAGATTTCCAACAGAGTCCTCATTTTTTGCCAAAAAAGGCAAAATTTTATAAAAATATTTTCAAAATTGTTCTTCATGACACACCTTCTGATGATTATGTATCTTCATATCAAATTTTATCAATATGTGATGATTAGTTTAGAAGTTATGAGCCGGACAGGACTTGTAACAGATTTCCAACAGAGTCCTCATTTTTTGCCAAAAAAGGCAAAATTTTATAAAAATATTTTCAAAATTGTTCTTCATGACACACCTTCAGATGATTATGTATCTCCATATCAAATTTTATCAATATGTGATGATTAGTTTAGAAGTTATGAGCCGGACAGGACTTGTAACAGATTTCCAACAGAGTCCTCATTTTTTGCCAAAAAAGGAAAAATTCCATAAAAACATTTTCAAAATTGTTCTTCATGACACACCTTCAGATGATTATGTATATCCATATCAAATTTTATCAATATGTGATGATTAGTTTAGAAGTTTTGAGCCGGACGGGACTTGTAACAGGTTTCTTACAAAATTTACCACTTTTTCTCCAAAATCCTAATATTTTATGTAGATTTTCAGAAAATTGTTTCTCATGACACATTATAACATGTTTCTCAATGTCCATGACGAATTTGAATTGAAATGGTTGATTAGTTAGAAAGTTATGAGCCGGACACAAAGTGTAACGGACGGACGGACGGACGGACGGACGGACGGTACCCATTTTAATACCCCCCGCAACTTCGTTGTTGCGGGGGATAAAAACAGACATTGCAGTCAACAAGTAATGCTTCTTGCTGTGTTTATGGGAGTGAGATATTTGTTACAAGCCTTTTCATTGGCTAAGAAAGTCGACTAATCAGCAAGTCGATTAGAAACGATGCAGGAACGTAAAATGTGGTTGTTATAAATTCATAACAACATATTGTAAACACAATTTTAAATGTCTGAATACCTTTTCAAAAACAACATGCTGTTGATTAAAATATTTACCTAAATAAAATTTGAAGATCAACAGGTACTACAGGTGTTAAACTATGTGCAACGAGTTAAAGTCTTTATAACAGCTTAACAAAAATTACTTACTATCAGCAAATCAACATTAAATTTGGAAGTGATACCAGGAGTGTGTAAATGCATTCTCTATGAAGTGAGCAATTCATTCATACCCAAATGACCTTGTATGTTTTTGAAAAAAATTCACAAATTGATATTATGATGTTAACTAATACTTAAAGGGGCTGTAACACAATTTTTTATAATTAATATATATATTAAAATGTTCACTGATAATTGTAAGTTTTTTTTTTCAAATCTTTTTTATTCATTTCAATGTATACAAAGTCATCCTCAGTGGTAGAGAGCAGGATTTACAAGAATTGGAAATCAATGAATAGCATGAGTACAGGCAACTTGTAACAGTTTGATATTCTTAAGTTGAAATGGAACACTATATGTTTTCTAAGTATGTTATCACTTTGTTTGGCCATTTCCTCTGAAACCTCATAATTCTATTATTTTTTCTGGCTAAGTACTTTTCAACAAATAAGATATTTTGAATATCTTTCAAAAATCTAGTAATATGTAAACTTCTGTTATTAATACTTGAAGTAAATATAAATCTTTTGCCCGCAAGTATGATATTATTGACAAGATCATAACCAGAGTCAATTCCTAAGAGAATAAGTCAGAAAGAACACAGTCAATATCTAGAATGTTGTTAATAATAACTCTTACTTCCTCCAGAATTTTTGTACACAATTACAAGAAATAAAAACATGGACAATATCTTCTGGTTCTGATTTACAGAATGTACATATGTTTTTATCAATTAACTTCATTTTCAGCAACTCTTTTTTAGTAAACACTATGTTATGGATAAACCTAAACTGGAAATCTAGAAGCTTGGCATCATTTGTACATTTTCTGTAATTTGTGAAAATAAAGTCCCAGGGTAAATTGACATTTACCACATTTTCCCACTTCTTACAAACATCAGGAAAACTGTCAGATTTTGTTAATTTATCATAAAATATTCTACAACCTTTTGTTGTTATAATGAGAGAATATATTGCTTCATTAATTACAAGGTTTTGATTCAAATAAGCATAATTTCCAATAGTATCCCTCCAAGCAACTGGAATATTGTTAATGACTCTATCATAGTCCAGGAATGTCCCTTTTACCGGATATCTGGCTTTAAAATCATCAAAAGGAAGTAATCCGTTAACATCACAAAGATCTTGTATCTTTCTCATTCCATTGTTGAACCAATTTTTGATGAAAAATGATGAATCGCAGAATTGATGATTAAGCCAAAGTGGTTCAGCAAGAATTTTAGAAACTTCATTCCTTTCAATATTAAAAAGGCTTCTATATTTCTTCCATGATAAAAGAGCATCTTTCCAGTAAGGGTTGTCAACTGTACAAAATTGATTAAGATTTGACCCGAGGAGGGCAAGTTGATTTATGGGAACATTACATGGATTGCCGATAATGTCATTTCTAAAATATCTTTTAATAGTAGCTATTTTCAGAGCATCGATAAAATGTAGTATGTCGATCATTCTGTAGCCTCCCTCCCTATAATCTTTCTTCATGTGTATCCTCTTTATCTTGTCAGGTTTATCATTCCATATAAACTTAAAGAAGATTCGTTCAATATTATAAATAAAACTTTGTGGTGGGTTAGGAAGGGAGGTGAAAATGTGTACTATTAATGTAGAAACTGCCAAACTTTTTATAACAGTAATTTTCCCAGTGACTGTCAAATTCCTTTTACTCCAATTACCCAAAATATTTTTTATGATTTGCATCCTTTTCCTTGTGTTAATCACCCATAAATCGTTCAAATCCACATTCAAGACAATACCTAGAACTTCAAAATTGCCTGTATGCCAATCTAGGCCATATTCCCTGCAGATTATCTCTTTGCTATTTGCCATTGCTCCAATCCACAGGGCTTTCGTCTTTTCAATGTTTATTTTAAGTCCTGACATCCCATAAAAAATAGTGAGAGAATCCATAGCAGCTTTAAGACTAGTTACAGAACCCTCTAAGAAAAGCTGGGTGTCATCGGCATATTGACCTAGTTTATATTCTTTACTATTCAAAACAATACCCTTGATACTTACATTATTACGAATCATGATACCCAAAATCTCGGCTACAAACAGAAAGAGATACGGCGAGATTGGTTCGCCTTGCCTACATCCTCTGCTGTTATGAAAGAATTCAGATAGGTGCCCATTTTAAATAATACAGGACGTGGCATTTTTTGTAAGAATTGAAACCCATTTCAGCATATATGGGCCGAATCCAAATTTTTTTAACACCAATTTTATAAATGGTTTTAAACAGTGTCAAATGCTTTTTCGAAGTCAATTAATAATAAAAGCCCATCTTTGTTTTGCTTTCTGGATTCGAAAATGATGTCATACAAAAGTCTTATATTCTCACTTATACATCTCCCAGGAATGAACCCAGTTTGATTTCCATGTATCAAATGATCAAGTGTACCTTTCAATCTATTGGTAATACATGTACTTATAATTTTATAAACAGAATTAAGCAAAGAAATAGGGCGCCAGTTTTTCAAGTATTGCCTATCCTTTCCTTGTTTAGGAATGCATGTGATTACTCCCCTATTCATAGTAAGTGTCAAGTGATCATTTTCAAAACCTTGATTTATGTAACGTAAAATCCAATTTCCCAGGTCCAACCAAAAGAATTTTAAAAATTCAATAGAGTATCCATCAATAACCGGACTCTTATTGTTCTTCATTGACTTAACTGCTTTAAGAATTTCACTCTTGGTAATGGGATTCTCTGGTTCATTTTTCAAAGAATTAGGAAGGGTAGGGGTGTCCAGGTCAGATAAGAACTTAGTACTTTTATCAATATCAATATCAACACATTCAGAGTACAGATCTTGATAGAAGTCTTTTTGTTTATCTAATATATATTTTCCATCAGTAATGATTTCGCCAGAGTCTGACATAAGACTGGTAATTGATTTATTCACAAAGTTTCTATTCTCAAGATTGCAAAAATATTTAGATGGTTTTTCCCCCGCCTTGTACCATTGAATTTTATTTCTAATCTGTATTCCCTTAATTTCCTCTTCTTTAATCTTCTCAAATTCAAGCTTATGTTTTGATAGATCTGCAAGGAGGGTTTCATCAAATATTTTGTAGATTCCGACGTATCGTGTCCTCAAGATCATTTATTTTAGATTCTAAATCTTCACTTTTTTTGACGTTTTTCTTTTTCAAATATGAGCTATAAGAAATAGATTTACCCCGAATATTCATCAGAAGAGTTTCAAGAAATAGACAATCATCTATATTTAATTCCAGATCATAATCATCAACATTTTCCCAATCAACAATTTCAGGATTAATTACATATTGTCTTTTTGCTGAATCTATTTCAATTTTTAACAATTTTAACATATTCTTTGTCTCGTAGAAGAGATGTATTGAATTTCCAATAGCCCTTACCCCTAGACTTACTATCAGGAGAAATAGTCAGAGTAATGGCCGAGTGATCGGATTTATAACCTGGGAGAATTGCAGTATCTACAGTTACATTGGAAATATCTTGTGAGACCAAAAAGAAGTCAAGTCTGGCTTGCTGTCTTGTAAGTTAATGATAAATGTATTATTTTGACATTTTCTAATTACACAAGCCATTAATCCATAGTAAGAGGACAAAGTATGAAGATTCACATAAAATCCATTGGTGGCCATTTTGTGTGAACACCTTTAATTCATTTTGTTTTAGAAAAAGGAATCGCATGGCTAAACTTTTCATTATATATTTGAATTATTACTGCTCCATATAGTCTAAATATATTGTCTTTCAATTGGAACCATTCATTCTGTTTTCCTGACATCATCTTATATTCCCCCTAAAAACGTGCTATTGCCCCTTTAAACTAAAAGACTATCTAAAAGATACTGGTAAGGTATCTTAGAAGTCTTTTCTAATAAATCACAAGATAAACAACAGGAACTACAATACATAGATAATAGATTGAGGGTTTGCCACACACTTAGACACTCTATCATTATGGTATGACTATATGTACTTTGATGGTAGTTTAATCTTAAACATTTTCATAGAGGCACCATTTCTAGAAGGTTTCCCGTTTAGCATTATCTCTGTTCAGAATGTAACGAATGTTGGACCAGGCACAAATTTACACAATCTCCCTATGCTACATCCTTTTATAAAACTGCAGTGTTGGCTGCTTTAATCCATTGATACCGGGTAATTGAGATTGAAAACAATTTTCCTGTGCCAAAATATATTAAGGTGTGAATACAGAAGGTAACTGTATCCTGTTGATGATATAGAACAACTTTACATAAAATGAAACAATCACAATTAATGTTATTAGTTTATTAGTAAGTTTACGTCTGGATTGAGTTTGCCAATATCTTGACGACAGGAGAGATCGTACAGAGATAAAGAAAGAAAAAAATCAACAATTTGTGTGGGGGTTTTGTTTTTCCCCCAATTTTCTTCCTAACAGGAGTTGCGAATACCTCCCCTGAAGTTAGAATCAGAACTGTCATTATTTTTTAAGAACAGGTATTTCTGAATGACAGGGAGGTAGTAAATCTTCAATCAAGAGGTAAGTTTACTTACAGTTACTAACAATAATTGTGATCATTTCATAATTACCCGGGGTATTGTGTAAACTATACCTCTTGATTGACTTTACCAGAATCCCAAGTATAATTATGAATTCAGAAGATTGTTATAAACCTGGAACCACTGATAACCTCATTCAAGTGAAAAATACTGGGGAGTAACCCAATTAAAAGTCTTCAAAATTGACAGAAAACCTTTAGAATTCTTGTAAAATTTATGTATGCCTCATAAACATTCCTTATAAACTTGTGTACTCATGGTTATATTTCTGATTGTTATTCTTTGAATTTCCTATGCATAAATATTTCAATTACCGGTAACTGCATGTAAACCCTCACGACGCTGAATACTTTATATGCTCTACAAGGCACCGTGGCTGAATATTCTTGTACCGTGCCAGCAACTGATATCTGCTAATTAGCCCAGCTGGCTGTTTTATTTTCTGTAGCGAGGCGCGTGCGTTTTTCCAACAACTAGTGTATCTATTTCGCGAATTCCGGTCGTAATATCGTGCTCCTATAAAAATACCTACAGGTCACATAGTCAAAAAGTTGATACATAACTGTGACTTTGAATGAAATTTATAGCGTGTCTGTCACAATTTTTATAACAATCTAAATATTGTCTTTATTTAGAGTCTTGTTAAATCTTTATTTACGTACACGCAATAATTCTTTTTACATGGACTTCTAGATACACTATTCCTCTTTATATATATACAAAAAAATGTTACGATGCGCCTCATAGTTAGTTTTCCACAGTCATCAAAAGAAAGTCTTTATTTCCAGTTGATAAAATTCAGAATACTCAACGCGCATACACAATTTTTATATGGAACTGTAGAGGATTTATTCGTTTTCATTGTTGCAAAGAATCATGATTATACGTGTAATGGCGCAAAAGATACAAAGGATGAAAACTGCAAAATATTACACAAAACTTCCAAATGCACCATATTTTTAGGTGGAACATATACCCTCGCACGCAACGTGGAACCGACAGGCACCTCGGTACTGTTATGCCCGGGGTTGCCAGTGTGCGAGAAACATGCAAGTTCAATTAGCGATAGCCGGACTGATAGCGCAACAAGCGCTTGGAGCAATGTTTTTTATTCCACGCACCGCTTTCCGCTTCTTTATTTTTGTGCGTGCATATATACAAATGATACATGTAAATAAAGACAATTCTCTCCTCTACACAATGGTGAAAATTTATGAAATTATCTCTAATGGTTCATGAGATATGAATGCCGCTAGGTGGGTACCGTCACTCATTTTGAGGTAAAAAATGAAATTTACGACACTTGTCGCAACACTTGCCGCTTCTTTATTTTTGTGCGCGCATATACAAATGATACATGTAAATAAAGACAATTCTTTCCTCTACATGACAATGAAAAAAATATAAAATCATCTCTATTGGTATGTGAGATACGAATGCCGCTAGGTGGGGACCCTCAATCATTATTGAGAAAAAGTTGGATATTTACGACAGATGTCGCGGCGCTTGCAGTTCTTTACTTTATATACTGTATCCAATGCAATAAATGCAGCGACCAATACATTGGTCAAACTTCATACAACATGAAAATTCGTTTGAGAGGGCATATGTAAGACATCAAAAAACAAGATGTGTTTGTGAAACACGAATGCCCCCGGATGCATCCTGCTCGCTGTGTCAAGGTCAAGGTCACAAGGTCATATGTCATGGTGTCATCTGAAAGGTCTCATCACAAGGGATCCATATGTCAAGTATCAAAGACCTAGCTCTGACCAATCAAAAGTTATGACCAAGGTTAAAGTTTGTGTGGACAAACGGACAGACGGACGGACAGACGGACGGACAGACGGACAGGTGAAAAACAATATACCCCCGGAATCTCCGATTCGGGGGCATAAAAAGGACTGAGCTAAACCTGTAGCTGCTCACTATACGTCACGCCTCTGTTACGTCACAAACCTCAAAATCATCCTAGTTGCTAAGGCACCTAGCGATCTTAACAAACGGCTACGCCTCGAAGAAACCTTCATCACATTGCTGCAAACACAGCAACCATGGGGCCTCAACCTAATGTGAAATTAACCTGTCATCTGTGTGCCAAAACTATGAATACACCATCCAGCTTAAAAAGACATTTTAATACCTGCCATAGCTTTGTAAGAGTCAAATACATGTACCATTGCGAGATCTGTGCTAAAGCATTTGCAAGACAAGATATTTGCAGACGTCACTATCAGCGCATATATTACCATACAGAGGATATCCCTGTTATCACTACTCTGGTCACGGCGACTACATCTACACCTCCTACAGCAACAAACACCACGACCACCAAGATCCAGCACACATCCACTCCTTCCTTCCGAGTAGTATCAGCTACATCGTGGTATGATTCACCCAGTAGATTACTGGCTCATTACCTAGCCCGCCTAAACGCCATAGGTCGGTATCAGACATTACATCACTCCTCAACGATCTGCAATGCTCAAGCAGCGATGAATCAACTAGTGACTCATCCATTATGGAGAAAATCCTGAACGCTCCTAGTACTTCAGTCTCACTCAGTTCTACTTGCGACTCACCTCAATCCTCTTCATCATCGTGTGACCTCGAACAACCAACCGCATCATGTAACACTATGAATTCACCATCTCCCACTCATAGTGCTCACATCGATGCTTCTACACAACCAATAACAGACTCTAATGTGTTATATTTGGATTGTGATACTTCCGAGTTCGATTCCGAACTCTCATATGCCTCACCCCCAAAAACGCCAACGTGTACACCCCCTACCCTACTTACCCTCCCGGCGAATTGCATACAACCACGTAGCAAAGAATTCCTACTGAAGAATAGCACCCCCACTAAGGCTACTATATCCCAACCTATCCCAAGATCTCTCCACTTCTGTATCCCTAACAACTATGTTCAACCAGTTATGCCATCCCCCGCTTAATCACCACTATTGCCCACCCCTATACACATTACCACCCCGTTTCACTTGGCCAGAAACAACCACTCTCCGTTTCCATGGAATCAACGGCAAGTACGTAATACTTGACCAGTGACCTGAGTATGATCCCCAATTACCCTATTAATTACTAAACTATTCACATATGCCTCCAAGTGCGGACATTAGAGTCGCCTCTGAAATTATTCATAACCATGTGCAAAGGATGGAGTCAATATCACCCGACGCCCCCAAGCTTGTACTAGGAGACTTTAATAGTTGTACACTCAAGGCTACGCTTCCAAGCTATCAGCAGTACGTTAAATGTCACACAAGGAAAACTAAAACAATTGACCTCTGCTATGGGAATATTAAAGATGCATACAGAGCGGTGGACAAGGTCCCGCTTGGGTGCTCAGACCACAATACAGTTCACCTGATACCAATTTATAGACAGAAGCTAAAGACGGGTACAATCGAGACAAGAACAATCAAGGTATGGGACGCCAACGCCACTGCACAATTGCAGGGATGTCTCGATTGCACGGATTGGGACCTATTCATGGAAAATATCACGGACGTTAATCAGCTCGCAGATGTAATCAGCGATTACATCAAGTTCTGTGTTGATCATGTGATCCCAACGAAAACAATAAAGTTGTACCCAAACAATAAGCCGTGGGTCACCAAAGAAATGAAGTCGCTTCTCAACAAGAAGAAAATAGCTCACCAACAGCGAGACCAACAGAAGTTGAAGGACGCACAGAAGGACATCAATAATCAAATCAGGAAATGCAAGGCGGACTTTAAGAATAAAATCGAAAATGATTTTCGCGGGAATAACCAGCGAAAGGCGTGGCAAGGCGTCAAGACCATGATTGGTGCAGATAAACCACGATGCTCAATACGGGTTCAAGATGCTCAAGCATATGCAAACGAGCTTAACAAGTTTTATGCACGGTTTGAAATTGAAGATTTCACCAAAGACCTCAAACTTATTAAGGAGAGAGCCCTAACGAACAGTTCAGAAGATATCCAACTGACTGCTGACGTTGTTAAAGGTGCATTCTCTAGGATAAATATTCCGAAATCTAGTGGACCTGATGGGATCCAAGGTAAAGTGCTGAAAACTTGCTGTGATCAACTGTCTCCCGTCTTTTGCAAACTTTTTCAGTTATCCTTAAATTCTCATAAAATACCTGATATTTGGAAACTGTCTGAAATTATACCGGTGCCAAAGAAACATAACTACACAGCATTGAACGACTATAGACCAGTGGCGTTAACTTCTGTGGCAATGAAATGTTTTGAAAGGATTATTCTTCGCTATTTAATAACTGATATCCAGCAGTTTATGGACCCCATGCAGTTCGCCTACCGCGCTAGACGCGGAGTAGAAGACGCTGTTTTAACTGTTTTAGAGAAGGTCTACACTCATCTAGAAAACTCAAATTCATACGTAAGAGTGCTATTCGCAGATTTCTCGTCTGCATTTAACACAATTCAGCCACATATTCTAGCCAACAAATTAGTCAACCTTGGTGTTAATTCGAATATAGTGATGTGGATTTCCGACTTCCTGACGGAGAGGACACAGACTGTGCGCGTGAACAACGAACACTCATCCAGGCTCACCACAAACACCGGAGCACCACAGGGATGTGTTCTGTGAGCCATATAGAACTGAAATAAGTAATTTTACAAATTGGTGTTCTGAACATTACCTCTATCTAAATGTTTCTAAGACAAAGGAGATGATAATTGACTTTCGGACAAAAGGGAAAACTGATGAACCTGTTCTTATTGATGGTGTGACCGTAGAACAAGTTACGGAGTACAAATACCTGGGAACCATACTAGACAATAAACTGAACTGGAATGCCAATACAGACGCAGTCTACAAAAAGTGTCAACAGAGACTTTATTTCTTGAGGAAACTCTGTTCATTCAATGTAGAAACAAAATTGATGTACTCATATTATATTTATTTCATACAGAGTGTACTCACATTTTCTATGCAACTGTGGTATAGCTCGCTAGCGATGAAGAATAAGAACAAGCTTGTCAAAATAGTAAACCTCAGCAGTAAAATATGTGGTACACCCGTACTCCCACTTGACATAGTCCATAGAGACAGAGTTCTCTCCCTTACCTCTAAAATTGTTGCTGATCCATCCCACGTTTTAAATTGTAAATACATTCTTCTACCCTCAGGTCGCCGCTACCAAGTGCCAAATTGCAGAACGAAACGTGCCAAGACCTCTTTTATACCAGTTAGCATTGTTATCTTAAATGACCATTTTAACTCAAAGTAGTGCTCTTATCATTTTAGACCTCTTTAGATATTTTTTAGACTTCTTATCCTATTTATATATGCTTTTTTTTATGCTGTCTTATTTGTTTTATGTAAAATATTTCTTAACAATGTAACTTTGTATTTGAATGTTGTCCCTTGCCTACGTGTTGTATATTGTTCTATGCTCTGTTACATGTAAAAAAAATTCCCATATGGGTAATAAAGTATTATTAGGTCTTCAAGACAAAGTCTGGAAGACCTATTGTTTTTATCCGATTTCTTCAAGTTTATCCTTATTATTAGGTCTTCAAGACGAAAGTCTGAAGACCTATTGTTATCGTTCGGATTTTTCTTATTATTCTTATTATTTGTACCGATTTTGTGAGAGTGATTCTGAGCTAACCAATGAATGGATTTCCATGAATCTTTCAGGACTGATAAAGTATCACCTGAACTGGCTCTGCGAAGCTTTTCAATTTTGAATTTCTATTTGTGCTTGAGTTATCTCCCTTTGAAGTTGAAACTTCATACCTCAATTTCTCGAAAACTAAGAAAGATAATCGCACAAAACTTTCACCAAAATGTGGGCAGCAACATTCCCCATCAAATAAGCACATAGCCATTTTCGGCCGTAATAATAGATTTTTGGCTATTTTAAAAAAACTGAAATTTTGGCGCAGTTTCGCGATTTTGACAGTACGCGTCTTTGAAAATCTTCTTCTCATTAACGGCAAGACATACAGCAGTGTTTGATAGCTCAACTGAAAGCTAAAAGAACTGCCAAGAAAGTATCGAGCCGTTTTTTGGAATTTTGATCCTCAACGTGAGTTATCTGCCCTTGAAAATGGACATTTTTTAAAAGCATAATTTTTCATGTTACATTCAAAGGGACATTACTCTGTAAGGAAATGTGAAAAATGAAATCTGTTTGATGCATTCTGTTCTACAATGATTGTTGAACAAATTCACTACAGATTATTATTATATAAAAGTTGATATTAAAGGAAATATGTGGACATAAAGAGATTTTTTACATTTTTCGGCGATTTTAACATTTTTAGAGGGTTATTTTACTTTGAGAATTTTAGTTGCAAAACTGTTACAGATAGAAATTTTATCATTGATGTTTTGTGAAGCAGATGTAATGAGTAGACAGAAAAAAATATCAACAAGTCATGATACAGTTTTTTCTGTCCATGACCTGTCCTTGAATATTGCGATATTTGGAAATACCTCATTTTTAGCACATTTCAAAGTTCTACAGTTTCTTTATCAAGAAAGATATCATAAAATTGATTGTATTTTCACATGCGCCAGTCCAAGCACAACTTTTGCTATGTTGTACTTTATCATAAAAATGTTGATAGTTAAGGAGCTAGAAGGACCAACATGGAGTAGGGGTCTAAAAATCTTCAAATTTCAGAGTTTTCAATAAAGTTCCAAAATTCATTTCTCCATTACTATTTGAGTTATCAAAACACGACATACATCTTTGTATGTGGATAAACAAGCCCTCTTAGACAAAAAGTCATGTGAAGGTCAAACAGTATGTGATGGTCAAAGAGGAATCTTGAAGACCTAAGTATTGACGCGTCAATCCTAGTTATTATTATTTGTACTTTTTTTGTGACGAAGATTCAGCCCAAACGGCTGCTCCAAATTCGCCAAAATTTGACATGCAGATACCTCCTACCCTGGAATCGACGTAATAAGCTTTTGGGCAAAATCGACTCGTACATTAAAGGTCCAGGTCGAATCCAAACTCGAAAATTTAACATTGATTTTTTTTTCAAAATGCATTTAGAGACTTGAAATTTTTTTTAAAAAATGCGCAATGAAAAATAATGAAAAAAAGGAAATCAGGACAAATTTGTAGGTCACGTGGTTCGGCCGCCATCTTGCTTTGAGTGAATTTTCGATCGTTTCCGACCCCACCCGCCTTTGAGAATCTTCTCCTCTGAAGATACTTGCACCAGAGAGCTGAAATTCATACTGAATGTAGCTGAAGTATTGTAGAGTAAAAGTTATGTTTTTGAAAGTCCTAACGTTTATGGTTTTGTTGCTGTGACCTTTCAAAGTTAACCAAAATCTCAAAATCGCTAACTTCAAGGGCAGATAACTCGAAAACCAGACCATAGAACATTATGATTTTTGTATGAGAGTTAGACATTAGCAAGATCTTCAAGATAAAAGAATAAAATCGCTAGCGAACAGTCACTTCCGGTCACGAGGAAAGGTCAAAGTTTGCATTTTTGAAAACGGGTGTTTTGGTGGGTATGTTTGAAAATTCCTTGTTAACCAATGACACATGATAAATACTTGTTCTATATATCATATGAAAGCTAAAATAACATACAATCTTGGATAAATCTAATTAAAATTAGATTAAACAGTAACATTGAATTTGGAGCATTTGAATGTGGTCATTCTTACTTTCGTTTGGAATGATTATGATATAAGAATGATTCAAACATTGTAGTTCATTGGCAATAAAACACTAGGAAATGTTTTATCTATCATTAGGCAGCAACAAGACTGTATAACCTGAGATTATTCATGTTTGCAGCCATGATGAATTTTTGGTAAAGGCTTTAACATTGAATATCAAGTGAAATGTGGTCATTTTGATGCGGTATTAGTTACTTTTTACCCCTTAGACAAAAAGTCATGTGAAGGTCAAACAGTAAGTGAAGGTCAAACAGGAATCTTGAAGACCTAAGTACTGCCGCGGCAGTCCTAGTTATTATTATTATTATTATTATTATTATTATTATTATTATTATTATTATATTGTATCTCAGAAACTTCCATTCTTTTTAAATGTTCTTTATATATATATTTATTCATTATATTCATTTCTATAAAACCCCAGTTTCATACTAATATCAGAAATAATAACACAAAAAACTTTGAGACACAGCCATTCATTCTTCTCATATTTATATTTTTGTTAGATCGGCTGAATATTTTATTATGATTTTCATCATACATTGTTATACAATTGTACATAATTATGTTATATATATTAAACTTCATGTTACCTTAGTTACATTCTCCGTTTGTTATTCATTCTACTCTTTTTTTTATATATAAAAACTCGATAAAAGCTCAAATTATGAATAGGACAATGTAATGACATCACAATAACGTCACACATTCTGCCCCGCCGATTTGTACTTCAGGGACCTAGCACCCCGATACTAGTGTCTGATGAAGGAGTCAACCGACTCCGAAAAATGTAACAATATTAATTCTGGCACTTTAGCGGATAAGTCCATGTGTTGTGATCGGTTTTATCCCTTCTCTTAGTTTTTTCCAACTCCATTTGGCCCCGCCGCTGCATCCTTAAGTGGATCCGCATGCTGTTATCCCGATTCAACCACTTCTAGACAGGTCGTCTAGCGCCGCTTCAATTTTAGTTTGTACTTTTTGTACAAATGAATCATTGAATTGAAGCTGATTCTTCGCCCTTTACAATGATACATTGACTTTCTCTGTCTCTTTTACGAAATAAAACAGAATAATTTATTTTAGAAATAGTTTTCTTCAATTATCTTCTTCCAGTCTATTATCATCATCCTTCTCTGTGAGACTGATGTAAGCTTTACAGTAATATCGTGACGTGTGGCATAGTAAAAAAATTGGCGTTATACATAGACAGACACTGCATTCTACACATCAAATGAAGATTCTTTCCTATTCTTTTCTTCTTTCGAACTGGCTGGTTGGTAGCTTGCGCTGCACATTGCTGAAGTTCATGTCTGGCTTTAGCACATACAACACAGGCACGTGATAAATTCTTCTTCCTTCTGACAGGCTCAATCTTTGACAGAAAGTGACGACAATGAAGACGCATAAAACTATTGTCGCTCTACTTGGCCGACCCGGGGGAAATGTTCAGAGAAATGCCAGAGCAACCAAAACCTATTGACTATATCGACCTGATCATAAATGAAGAGGACTGTGGAATGATGGCAACAGAAACTTGGTATTTTCACCAAGAATGTGATGGCAAGGTTCTCTCCCCCCCCCCCCCCCCCCCCCCCCTCCGTTCGAGGTTGCACTAGTGGAAGGATACGAATGCGGAGGAGATGAAAGTATTCATAGCAATAACTATCGCCATGTCCTTAGTTGTACAGAGAAACTTTTCAAAGTATTGGACTACCAGTGATGTGACGACGACGCCTTTCTTCCCAAAGTGTATGCCCAGAGACAGGTTTTGGCTCTTGCTCACGTACCACCACCTTTCTGATATCAGTAGAATGCAGGGATGACACAGATCTCAATTTTCCCCAATCAATAAACTTGGCTTCTTGTATAACCGCATCATACATTGGTTTTCCAGAGTTTTCATAACGCATCAACATACCTTTGTTTGGTGCAATCCTCAGCTATTTACAATCCTGACAAACCAAAAAAGTATGGAATAAAAGCTTACATGTTGTGCGACTCGCAAAATGGATATGTTTGTAAATTCAAACTCTACACTGGAAGAACCAATGAAGCTGTTTCTTTAGGTGGGTAAACGTATGATTTGGTCATTTGCTTTTCTGTGTGTCATCACTTTTCTGTGTGTCATCACCTTGTCGTGGTGGAAAAGCATGCGCGCTTCATCGATCCTAAAAGCTATACCGACAGGGGTTAAGCCCCGGGCAGGTTCAACCAAGTCTGGCAGGTTTTAGGGGAGGAGCCAGACAAAGCATGGCACCTGGTCTTCCAGGTTGGGGGTTGGGCTTGGGACTAACAATCCCAACCTGTAAAAAAAGTACCGTTACAGAAACTGCAACAATTTCAAACCCATTAACTCAGGATCTGACAGGAAACTTCAACCAGCCTGCTGGTACCATGACGGCTTCAGACCAAAGCCCAACGAGGGAAGTCAGGAGCCTGACAAGAAGTCTACTGAGACCCAAAACCAATATCCGAATCGGATCATGGAACGTCCGCACCATTTTTGGAACATCAAAGACGGCACAAGTTACTAGAGAGATGGACAGGTACAATCTGGATATTCTTGGTATCAGTGAGTGCAGATGGACTGGTACTGGCACCAAAAGAACCTCTTGCGGAAAGAGCATCCTTTACTCAGGCAAGACAGATGATCACTCCAGTGGTGTTGCCATCATCCTAAGCAAGAACAGCAGGAAAAGCCTACTTGAATGGGAACCTATCAACGATAGAATCATCAAGGCAAGGTTTGACTCCAAGTACTGCAAGCTTACCATCTTACAGTGTTACGCCCCAACAAACGAGGCAGAGGAAGAAACAAAAGATGAGTTCTACAATCAGCTCAGTAAAACCATTAGCAAGGTCCCTCAACATGACATGCTTGTAACCATGGGAGATATGAATGCCAAAGTTGGAAGTGAGAATAAAGATCTGGACGAAGTAATAGGACGACACGGATGTGGAAACATCAACAACAACGGAGAGAGACTTGTTGACTTCTGTCTTAACAACAGCTTCGTCATAGGTGGCACGATCTTCCCACACAAGGACATCCACAAACTGACATGGTGTTCCCCAACAGGAAAAACTATCAACCAGATTGACCATGTAATCATCAACAGGAAGTGGAGAAGATCCCTAATGGATGTCAAGGTCAGGCGTGGAGCAGATGCCAACAGCGACCACTACCTAGTTGAAGCCAAGATCAAGCTGAAATTAAGGGCACAGCGCACTAAGAAGCAGCAACAGAGGGCGTTTGACATTAACAAGCTCAACTTGCCTGAGGTGAAGAAGGAATATACCATCGAGCTCAAAAACCGATTCAGTGCACTTGAAGGGGATGACAGTGACAGAAGTGTTTCATCAGTGTGGGAGACCATAAAGACAGCCTACACAGAAACAGCAGAGAAGATCCTTGGCTTCAAGAGCAAGAGAGATAAAGAATGGATAACATCAAGGACATGGAAGAAAATCAATGAAAGGAAAGAAGCAAAGAAGCGATTGTTAAACACCATATCCCCCAGACTACAGGAAAGAGCACAAGAGGAGTACAGAGACGCAGACAAACAGGTCAAGAAGAGTGCCAGAAGGGACAAGAGATGCTACGTGGAGGATCTCGCAGCAGAGGCAGAGAAGGCCGCAAACAAGGGAGAGTTGAGCAAGGTATATAAGATCACCAACACTCTGTGTGGAAAAGGCCGAAACACAACATCAGCTCCAATCAAAGACAAGACAGGAAAGGTACTCACAACCGAGATTGAGCAAGCCGAGAGATGGGTACAACATTTTGAAGAGGTACTCAACAGACCAGAACCTGAAAACCCTTTAGAGCTACAACCTCATTGCGAACCTGACATCAACATCAGTATAGAACCACCCACAATGAAAGAAGCAGAAACAGCCATCAGAGCCATGAAGAACAGGAAATCCCCAGGCATTGAATCACTCCAAGCAGAGCTGATAAAAACTGACCTACCAACAGCCACAAGAGTCTTAGCTAACCTCTTTAAGAAGATCTGGGAAAACCAAGTCATACCATCCGACTGGAACAAAGGGCTAATCGTCAAGATACCAAAAAAGGGAGACCTCAGCAAAACTGACAACTGGCGAGGAATAACACTATTGTCGATCCCCAGCAAAATATTCTGCAGAATTCTTCTCAAGAGGATTGATGGGGAAATGGACAAGAAGCTCAGAAAAGAACAGGCTGGATTTAGAAAGGGCAAGGGCTGCATTGATCAGATCTTTACACTTCGGAACATCATTGAACAGAGTCTTGAGTGGAATGCACCCCTTTATGTCAACTTCATCGACTTCAGGAAGGCATTTGACAGCATACATCCAGAGAGTCTCTGGAAGATCTTAAGATCATATGGAATACCAGACAAGATCGTCAGCCTCATGGAGATGTTCTATGAACGCTTTGAATGCCATGTCATCCACAACACTGCCCTTTCTGAATCTTTCAAGGTCAAGTCAGGAGTTCGCCAAGGCTGCATTCTCTCACCACTACTCTTCATCATAGCTATTGATTGGATAATGCGCCAAACCACCTCAGACCATCCTCGTGGTATTCAATGGACACTCTTCTCACAGCTGGAAGATCTAGATTTTGCGGACGACCTTGCTGTCATCTCCACCATCTTCAAGCATCTGCAAGAAAAGTCAAGCAGACTCAACAAGTTCGCCAATGACATTGGGCTGCAGGTAAATACAGACAAGACCAAAGTGATGAACGTCAACAGTTCTGCCACAACCCCAATCACCATCAATGAAGGAGAACTGAAATTTGTCCAAGACTTCACGTATCTCGGCAGAGCAACGACAATGGAGCCCACAAAGACATCAAGGCCCGGTTGAGCAAGGCAAGAGGTGCTTTCAGCAGACTCCGCCCCATCTGGAAGAGCAAGAACTACAGCCTCAAGACCAAGCTGAAACTGTACAACAGCAACGTCAAGTCTGTACTCCTGTATGGTTCAGAGTGCTGGAGAGTCATACAGTCTGACATGAACAAGATCGATGCCTTCCACAACACATGCTTACGGAAGATCAGTAACATCTACTGGCCGAACAAGATCTTCAACACCGACCTCTACAAGAAGACAGGAGCCCACCCAGTATCATTGGAGATAAAGGCAAGGAGGTACAGGTGGCTTGGACATGTCTTCAGGATGACCCCAGACTCCATCCCAAGAACAGCCCTCAAGTGGACACCACCTGGACGGAGGAAACGAGGAAGACCAAGAACAACATGGAGGAGAACTGTAACATCGGACCTTCAACAAGCGAAAACAACACTAGCAGAGGCACAAGCACTTGCACAAGACATGAGCAAATGGAGGAAATGTGTTGCAGCCTTATGTTCCAGCAGGAATGAAGAGGATTAAGTAAGTAAGTAAGTAAGTGGAATGATGGCAACAGAAACTTGGTATTTTCACCAAGAATGTGATGGCAAGGTCCCCCCCCCTGTTCCACTAGTGGAAGGATACGAATGCGGAGGAGATGAAAGTATTCATAGCAATAACTATCGCCATGTCCTTAGTTGTACAGAGAAACTTTTCAAAGTATTGGACTACCAGTGATGTGACGACGACGCCTTTCTTCCCAAAGTGTATGCCCAGAGACAGGTTTTGGCTCTTGCTCACGTACCACCACCTATCTGATATCAGTAGAATGCAGGGATGACACAGATCTCAATTTTCCCCAATCAATAAACTTGGCTTCTTGTATAACCGCATCATACATTGGTTTTCCAGAGTTTTCATAACGCATCAACATATCTTTGTTTGGTGCAATCCTCAGCTATTTACAATCCTGACAAACCAAAAAAGTATGGAATAAAAGCTTACATGTTGTGCGACTCGAAAAATGGATATGTTTGTAAATTCAAACTCTACACTGGAAGAACCAATGAAGCTGTTTCTTTAGGTGGGTAAACGTATGATTTGGTCATGGATTTGGTCAAGGATTATTCCGGCAAAGGATATCATGTTTATATGAACAATTTATATTCGACTGTGACATTGTACATAAACTTGTGGGAATGTGGTTTTGGGGTGACGGGGACGTTGAGAGGTAGTAGTAAAAGAATTCCTGAGAAAATGAAACGAAAACAAAAGAATGCAAAGAAGGGTTCTGTGCTGCAACAGCACAATCAAGACCTTCTACTCGTCAGGTATGAGGACAGAAAATCAGTCTTGCTTATGTCCACTGTTGAAGATGACAGGCAAGAAGAACAGAATGACTTAAGAACCAATATAAGTACATGGTAGGGTGTAGATCGCACAAATCAAATGTTGTCGTACACTCCGTTCAAACTCAAAACGCTAAAGTGGTGGAAGTGTGTGTGATTTCATATCATTAACGTTGCTCTTATGAATGCCTACATTCTGTACAATGAACAATGAAGATAAAACTTTGGGGAAGCCGTCAAATCAGGAAAGAACAAGTGTTTGTCACTGAGGTGACATAATTCCCCGCCGCAAATTATCAATCAATTATTGGCTGTGACCTCTTATTTGTTGTCAGAGGGTCACGAAATCTATAAACTGTGACCTTGAAAATAATTTGAAGGTCACCAAAATCAACTGGGCCCGGCGCCTTCCCAATAAGATGCTTTGTGTAAATTATGAAGAGAATCCAGTTAATGGTTCTTGAGATATCCTGCTGACAAGCCTAAAATGCAGGTTTCAATGCTGAAATTTTCAAAGTCTCGCTGTGACCTTGAAAATAATGTGAAGGTCACCAAAATCGACTGGACCCGGTGCCTTCCCAATAAGATGCATTGTGTAAGCTATGAAGAGAATCCAGTGAATGGTTCTTGAGATATCCCGCTGACAAGGGTAAAATGTCAAAGTCTCGTAATGACCTTGAAATGAAGGTCAAGGTCTTCCCCAGGGGAAGCTATATGTAAGATATGAAGAGAATCAGGTCAACAGTTCTTGAGATATTGCGCTAACAAGGGTAAACATGCAAGTTCACATGTCCAAAAATTCAAAGTTCTGCTGTGACCTTCAGAATTATGTCAAGGTCACCAAAATCTAATCAGCCCAAGGTCTTCCCCAGGGGAAGCTATATGTAAGATATGAAGAGAATCCAGTAAACAGTTCTTGAGATATCGCGCTAACAAGGGTAAACATGCAAGTTCACATGTCCAAAAATTCAAAGTTCCGCTGTGACCTTGAGAATAATGTCAAGGTCACCAAAATCTAATCAGCCCAAGGTCTTCATCAGGAGAAGCTATATGTAAGATATGAAGAGAATCCAGTAAACAGTTCTTGAGATATCGCGCCAACAAGGGTAAAATGACAAAGTGTCCTTGTGACCTTGAAATGAAGGTCAAGGTCACGAAACCCATTTGGACAATTACTCTCACTGAGGTGAACCTATATGCAAAATATGAGAAGGATGTAGAGAATAGTACTTATGTTATTCCATTTCGTACGTACGTACGGACGTACGGGACGTACGGACGGAAGCTGCCGAATACTATATCCCCCGCTTCGCGCTAATCGCGCGGCGGGGGATAATTAGTTCAACACATAATAACCTTTGCGGACAAAGACACGGTTGCAAGACTGCACAGACGTCCCTGGGGTCGGCCAAGTTCAAGCGAGTGGTTGTCACTTTCCGTCAAATAATGAGCCTGTCAGAAGGAAGAAGAATTTATCACGCCCCTGTGTTGTAAATGGAACTTCAGCGACGAGCAGCTCAAGTTATCAACCAGTCAACAGTTCACAATATGTTAAAGGAATCTTCATTCGAATGTGTAGAGCGCAGTGTCTGTCTGTGTGTAAAACCATGTCACACGTCACAAGAGTACTGTAAAGCTTGTAAACATCAGTCTCACAGAGAAGGATGATGATAATAGACAGGAAGAAGATAATTGAAGAAAGAAGAAAGAGGTGGAATGTGGACAGTATACTCCCAACCTTGCTAGGTCCAAAAAGATTGTCAATTTGAACTGTCCGTGGAAGTTCATGAACCCCAATCCTTTTTTGGTACTATATATCTTTTGAAAAGGGGACGAAATCTTAAAATCATTTACATCATTTTAAGGGCGGAGAACGAGCTTCTATTAAATGTGTCATTTGTAAATGTACAGGAATAAGTAAAGAAATTGCAAGCGTCGTAACATCTGTCACTAATACCAAACTTTTTCTCAAAAATGACTAAGGGTACCCACCTAGTGGCCTTCATATCTCACTGACCATGGGAGATATTTATTTTATTTTTCACCATCATGTACAGGAGATGAGTTGTCTTTATTTACATGTATCATTTGTACATGCGCGCACAAAAATATAGAAGCACAAGTGTGGCGACAAGTGTTACAGATATCAGTTTTACCTCAAAATGACTGAGGGTACACACCTTAGTCTAGCGGCCTTCATATCTCACAAACCATTGGAGATATTTTATACTGTTTTAACCATTGTAGATGAAAGAATTGTCGTTATTTACATGTATCATTTGTATATATGCGAGCACAAAAATAAAGAAGCGGCACACAATGTATAGGTTTTCCTTATCATAGTGCCGATTAATTTTTGTCGCACAAAATAACAAAAATTTTCCAGGATATGAAAGAAACTGTTCTAATAAAAAACTACATCACACCAACTTTATGTTCATTGTTGGGCATAATTCGAGTTAACTGACAAAATTTAAATCAAACGAAGGAATTTATGTATTAGGTATGTATTTGGATCTCCAAGATCAATTTGATCATATTTAAACAAAAATATTTTCAAAATTGTTCTTCATGACACACCAACATATGATTTTGTATCTCCATAACAAATTTGATCAAAATGTGATGATTAGTTTAGTTGTGAGATAGACAGGACTTGTAACAGATTTCCAACAGAGTCCTCATTTTTTGCCAAATAAGGCAAACTTTTATAAAAATATTTTCAAAATTGTTCTCCATGACACACTTTCATATGATTATGTTTCTTCATATCAAATTTGATCAATATGTGATGATTAGTTTAGAAGTTATGAGCCGGACAGGACTTGTAAAAAATTTTGAACAGAGTCCTCATTTTTTGCCAAAAAAGGCAAAATTTTATAAAAATATTTTCAAAATTGTTCTTCATGACACACCTTTATATGATTATGTATCTCCATATCCAATTTGATCAATATGTGATGATTAGTTTAGAAGTTATGAGCCGGACAGGACTTGTAAAAATTTTGAACAGAGTCCTCATTTTTTGCCAAAAAAGGCAAAATTTTATAAAAATATTTTCAAAATTGTTCTTCATGACACACCTTTATATGATTATGTATCTTCATATCAAATTTTATCAATATGTGATGATTAGTTTAGAAGTTATGAGCCGGACAGGACTTGTAAAAAATTTTGAACAGAGTCCTAGTTTTTTGCCAAAAAAGGCAAACTTTTATAAAAATATTTTAAAAGTTGTTCTTCATGACACACCTTCATATGATTATGTATCTCCATATCAAATTTTATCAATATGTGATGATTAGTTTAGAAGTTATGAGCTGGACAGGACTTGTAACAATTTTTGAACAGAGTCCTCATTTTTTGCCAAAAAAGGCAAAATTTAATAAAAATATTTTCAAAATTGTTCTTTATGACACACCTGCAGATACTTATGTATCTCCATATCAAATTTTATCAATATGTGATGATTAGTTTAGAAGTTATGAGCCAGACATGACTTGTAACAGTTTTCCAACAAAGTCCTAATTTTTTGCCCAAAAAGGCAAAATTTAATAAAAATATTTTTTAAATTGTTCTTCATGACACACCTTCATATGATTATGTATCTCCATATCAAATTATATCAATATGTGATGATTAGTTTAGAAGTTGTGAGCAGGACGGGACTTGTAACAGATTTCTTACAAAATTTACCACTTTTTCTACAAAATCCTAATATTTTATGTAGATTTTCAGAAAATTGTTTCTCATGACACATTATTACATGTTTCTCCATGTCCATAACAAATTTGAATTGAAATGGTTGATAAGTTAGAAAGTTATGAGCAGGACACAAAGTGTAACGGACGGACGGACGGACGGACGGTACCCATTTTAATGGGGGATAAAAAATTATTGCGTGTTCACAAATAAAGATTTTACAGGGCTCTATATAAAGACAATTTTTAGATTGTTATAAAAATCGTTCCAGACATGCTAAAAAAATTCATTCAAAGTCGTGGATATGTATATGAAGTATTTGACTAGGTGCACCGCTAGATACTTTTGTTAGGAACTTGATTTTCTGACCGGAATTCCCTTAATAGATACACTATTTGTTGTAAAAACGCACAGGCATTGCTACAGAAAATAATACAGTCAGTGATGCTAACTAGCAGATAACAGTGGCTGGCACCGTAGAAGAAAATACAGCAACATGAAGGTTAAATTAGAATTTAATCATCTAAGGACTCTATACTCAAGGTTTCAACTTTCTAGAACTTTTCTTTTTTGAGAAGAAGATGAAAATAGGTTATGAGGCCATGACCCTGGGGCCCCATCAGATAAAGAATCTGTATGCAAGCTTTCAGTTTTCTAGGCCTTTTACCTTTGAGTAAAAGTTGAAATAATAAATATTTTAGAGGCGGACAGACGGCCAGCATGCCATGCAAAGCAATGCAACTAGCCCATCTGGCCTTTCAGGTCAGATGAGCAAATCAGTATAGCATTCAAATATCAATTTTCAAAAACCTTTGTCTGTCATTAATTGTACAGTCATGTATGGCCTATGTCAACTCTCTTGGCTCATAAACCTGTTAAAAAAAGAATTCTTACCAGAAACACTGTGAATTGATCCGAAGAGAGAACTTCAAATGTGTCTTTAAATGGAAGATCTTCGATTTGTCCAATTGATGTTGTAATTTGACTTCTGTTCATTGGCTTCAATCCAGACTGTGAACACAATATTACAATCAGCTCATATTAGGCTCAAGCAATGTAGCTGGCAACAAAGAAATGAAACACTAAATATCATTAATGACAACCTCATGAGGACTCAAAACCTCCACTGAAACCACTCAAAGCATCTAAACTGACCTGTTGTTGACACCTACTCCATAGCAAACCTGGAGAGACATTTCAACTCTGGGTTATGTAAGTTCAGTTATTGTACACAAAGATGATATTCACAAAGTCTGAAGTTAGTAGCATATTGCTTAGTTAGGTTCTGGTTGGACACCCTAGCTACTGCCACACCACAATTTGAGGGAGGATTATACCAAATCTATACAAACATAAAAGTACCGAGGGTACAGAAGCTCACCTTAACATGAATGATGTGGTAAAATGGTTTAATTAAACATGTAACCATCTTTTATATAATTGATTATGGCTGCCATCATGATTTTTGTATCTTTTAAAATACTAGTCTTCTTTTGGAAACCACTAGAGCTTGAACAAACATTAATACACGGATGATATAATCATGATAAGTTAACAAGCAGTAGGTTTTTGTATAACTTTTTTGTATATCTGTGGCTGAATTGGTGACCATCTTGTACTTTTTAATCTTCAAAATGCTACTTTTATGTGGGCATCCGTATTAATTTCATTATGATATCTTGATTGGTTTAGGTGTATCCATTTAAATGTCATTCATTACTTACAGGATGGTGGCCACTTAAATTTGTTTTGTAGTGAATCATTAATATGATTTCAAGATTATTTCACTGATGGTTATGCTGCATGGGATATTGAGAATCCCAAAAGTACTGATTTTTCAAGGAAAATGAATGACTGATTGAGAGGAAAGTCATAAACACAGCAATGCATAAGATATTTTGTTCACATAATATTTACATGTCAAGTGACCATGAGATGTCTTTCATTAAAGTATCAATTTATTTAACACTCATACAGTACTATAATGGTAAACATTTTTGCATTGTCAAATCAACAGAGAGAAATGACAAATCAAATTTCCTTACTTTTCTTACTAAACCCTTTTATATTTTCATCTGCATATTTATTCCACATCAACTTATCATGTAGATTGCTAAACACAAAGCTTATTGTAGACAAGTTTTGTGTAAGTTGTTATTCTTAGAAAGAACATATCACTGTCATGAGAATACAAGTCCATAACTTTTATTGCATACACATGGGACCTTGGCCATATATAGCATAATGCTCTACCATATCAATTGGGTCAGGTTGATTATGCAACAGACTAGCAGCTGACACTGTGATGCTAGCAGCCTGCCTTGGGATGTGTATTAGACAGCATAGTGGAATATCTGAACTCTGGTTGACCCCTTATGTGTGGTATTTAAAGGAATATAAGGGAGATACCATTGTTTAAAATTTAACATGTTTAATGTGATTTGGTTTTTGCAGCTAGTTGCCATAAGGATTTTAAACAAATTAATCAATTATGTTTGTCTTTCATCTTAATTGTTTTTAGAAACACTTAAAAATATAGAACAACTTGCACGACAATCTTAAATATTCCATATTTAAGATAATATTATGATTAGTAAGTTCAAATTAGAGAATTTATATGGTGCAAGTGATCACTTGATGAAAGCTTAAAATTCAATAATAATGATGTGTCATCTGCAGCTGAAAAATCAATATGGCTGCTATTGCGGCCATCTTGGATTCTCAAAACTGAAACGTCTACCTTTCTGTGCGGAATCACTATAGGTATAACATACTACAATATAATAAAAGTACCGAGGGTACAGAAGCTCACCTTAAAATGAATGATGTGGTAAAATGGTTTAATTATACATGTAACCATCTTTTATATAATTGATTATGGCTGCCATCATGATTTTTTTATCTTTTAAAATGCTATTCTTCTGTTGGAAACCACTAGAGCTTGAACAAACATTAATACAAGAATGATATAATCATGATTTGTTAACAAGCAGTAGGTTTTTGTATAACTTTTTTGTATATCTATGGCTGAATTGGTGACCATCTTGTACTTTTTAATCTTCAAAATGCTACTTTTATGTGGGCATCCGTATTAATTTCATTATGATATCTTGATTGGTTTAGGTGTATCCATTTAAACGTCATTCATTACTTACAGGATGGTGGACACTTACATTTGTTTTGTAGTGAATCATTTATATGATTTCAAGATTATTTCACTGATGGTTATGCTGCATGGGATATTTAGAATCCCAAAAGTACAGATTTTTCAAGGAAAATGAATGACTGATTGAGAGGAAAGTCATAAACACAGCAATGCATAAGACACGTTTATTTTGTTCACATAATATTTACATGTCAAGTGACCATGAGATGTTTTTCATTAAAGTATCAATTTATTTAACACTCATACAGTACTATAATGGTAAACATTTTTGCATTGTCAAATCAACAGAGAGATATGACAAATCAAATTTCCTTACTTTTCTTACTAAACCCTTTACGATTTTCATCTGCATATTTATTCCACATCAACTTATCATGTAGATTGCTAAACACAAAGCTTATTGTAGACAAGTTTTGTGTAAGTTGTTATTCTTAGAAAGAACATATCACTGTCATGAGAATACAAGTCCATAACTGGTATTGCATACACATGGGCCATGGCCATATAGCATAATGCTCTACCATATCAATTGGGTCAGGTTGATTATGCAACAGACTAGCAGCTGACACTGTGATGCTAGCAGCCTGCCTTGGGATGTGTATTAGACAGCATAGTGGAATATCTGAACTCTGGTTGACCCCTTATGTGTGGTATTTAAAGGAATATATAGAGAATACTACACGAGGTCTCATTAGATACGAATTATACGAAACGAGTGTCCTTCCGGCGGTATCTGACCGAGCGAAAGCGAGGTCAGATACCATAGGAAGGTCACGAGTTTCGTATAATTCGTATCTAATGAGACCGAGTGTGGTATTTTATTCATTACACACGTTTAGAATAGACACATTTGTTAATAATCCTCATTTTCGTGTATTGCATCAAGGAAACAATTCCGAAAACCCGAAACCGGTTTCAATAACCGAATGCGTAATAATCGACGTTCGTGATGTGACAAGTCTATTTGCGCAGTCGCTCATTTAAACCTGCGAAGAAAGAAAATAGTTTCGAGTTTCGATTAAATCAACCAAAATTAGAATGTCAAAAAAGGCTTATTAATCGATGAATAGTTTTGATTAACGATTAATTAATGATTGATACAGAAAGCGTAGAATGTAAACATTCAGAGTCAGAGTCGAATCTGTCAACTCTCTTCTCTCGGTCCGCTCGCAAGCGTCAAGGCTGACGTGTGTCGTGGCTGGGCTAGCGGCATCTTTCTACGCAGAGCCTAAAAGGCCAGTTTCCAAACTGTCATTTTATGCCTTGCTGCATAGCCTTGAGTTTTCTGTGCTTGCTCTCTACTCTGTAGGGGCACTATAGCAGCACAGAAAAGTAAAGTCTCTGCAGCAAGGCATAAAATGACAGTTTGGAAAGATGGGCTAGCGGATACATTGGCTCTGTTGAAAACGGATTACTCACCAACGGGTAATGTAATGGAAGATCTTCAATTTGAAACAAACATCATTTCGAACTTTTCTAGGAACTTCAAATGAAACGATAGAATCGATATGGATGATAATGAAAACAACGACATGCTCGGAGAGTGACGGGGACCCGACATGTCAACGGGAAGGGCAAGGTCATAGCCTTGTGTAGCTACAGCGTGTTTGGGGATTCCCAATTTCCCTGTGATGTGTTCCTGACTCAGTGACTGCATTTTAAAGTTTTGTTTATTCTCAGTGCTTGTCACATTTGATAGCATTTGGCTTGATCTACCCACATGTTATCACTGACAAACCGTGAATGATGCGATGTCCGGGTGTTGAATTTACGGTTGACGTTGTAGAATGTAAGTAAAAATATTAATGCATTCGCTGATCTATTAATTTTTCATGAAATCGATTTTGCACACTGATGAAATCGTATGTTTTCTTAGTATTTGTTTATGTATCAACTCTTTTTAAGTATATAAAGCTGTAAACTTGAAGAAATGACATGTTTGTTATTAATTCGAAAAAAGTTCCGTTTTAGTTGACCCTAATTGAGAGGTCATTGGTTAACCAATCAAATCCGTGGAATGCGAGGTCATGTTGATACGACACAGGTCAACGCAATACGACACACATGTGTCGTACGAGATTAGTATGCCATCACTTGTACGTTACCTACGTGTGTAATAAAAGGGAGATACCATTGTTTAAAATTTAACATGTTTAATGTGATTAGGTTTTTGCAGCTAGTTGCCATAAAGATTTTAAACAAATTAATCAATTATGTTTGTCTTTCATCTTAATTTTTTTTAGAAACACTTAAAATTATCGAACAACTTGCACGACAATCTTAAATATTCCATATTTAAGATAATATTATGATTAGTAAGTTCAAATTAGAGAATTTATATGGTGCCAGTGATCACTTGATGAAAGCTTAAAATTTAATAATAATGATGTGTCATCTGCATCTGAAAAGTCAATATGGCTGCTATTGCGGCCATCTTGGATTCTCAAAACTGAAACATCTACCTTTCTTTACGGAATCACTATAGGTATAACATACTACAATATAATAAAAGTACCGAGGGTACAGAAGCTCACCTTAAAATGAATGATGTGGTAAAATGGTTTGTGTAACCATCTTTTATATGATAATTGATTATGGCTGCCATCATGATTTTTTTATCTTTTAAAATGCTATTCTTCTGTTGGAAACCACTAGAGCTTGAACAAACATTAATACAAGAATGATATAATCATGATTTGTTAACAAGCAGTAGGTTTTTGTATAACTTTGTTGTATATCTATGGCTGAATTGGTGACTATCTTGGACTTTTTAATCTTCAAAATGCTACTTTTATGTGGGCATCTGTATTAATTTCATTATGATATCTTGATTGGTTTAGGAGTATTCATTTAGTCACACTCTCAACTTCCAAAGAACTAAAAAGATGATGCACATAAACATTTGGAATATATCCCTCTGACACAAATCACAAATTCAGCTAGTGATATGTCTCATGTAATTCTAACTGAAGATTTCTGAATATCTTAAATCTTGACATATGTTAGTGCAATCTGATTGGTCAGAATAGGCTAGCAACTTGGGGGTTTATGCTAATTACTAGATATGATGACCTATGATGACCTCTTGCACCTTCATGTAGCTTATGTAACTTATCCTCTTATGTAAGTTACTGTTATTCCATATAGTGAGTGTTCTCCCCTCATTTCAATATGCAATACAGATACTCTTTAGAGGAGAGTTGCAGGAGAGGGGCTGGAAGGATAGGAGGGGAAAGGGGGGGGGGGGAGGGTGGTTGGGGAGGATAGAAGAGAGGTTTGCAATGGAAGGACAGGAGAAAAAAAGGGAGGTGGGAAAGGGGGGATAGAAGGGGTGGGGGTAGAAGAGAGGTTTGCAATGGAAATAATCTGGAGGTCAACTCAGTAATATGTTTATTGAAGTATCTTAACTAACAGAGAGAATTGGTGAGAAAGACTTTGTAAAAAAAGAATTGTTCAGACAGCTGTTCAATTAGTTTTGAAGATGAATATTAAATGATATCTTTTATTAGCATATCAAAAAAAATAAAAGATAATTTGTTATTCATTAACCAAAATTTTCAATTTGGAATAAATTAATTGCATGGGAACAAAGGAGTAAAAAACCTAACAGTTAGTGTTGGGAGTGAACAAATTTAATCATTTTAAATGCTTTTGAAAAGGATTTGTTTGAATTGAATGATCATTATAATTATCTAGATAATCATTGTTCAGACTGTAATCAGATATAGATGATTAAAAAATGTATGTTTATCCCTCACTGGCTATGTTATTTGCCATATATGAAGTGTCAGGAATTATGTAACCCACTGATGGAGGGAACAACTTTTGTCATTTTATGTTTTATTAAAAAGGATTTATTAAAACAGTCATGCTTCAGGCTGTTCGCATATAAAGATGATTCATACATTTTTTTGTAACTGTATTTATAGTGTTGATAAATATTACAACAAGCGTATCAATACAAATATAATGACATTGATTTGATTGATCAGGAAATGTATTCTTTTCAATGAATTTCATGAAATCTAATTGAAAATTCAATATAATTGACATATTGACCATCTTGGATTCTTGATAATAAAATGAATGCGTCTTTGTCAGGAATCACTATATAAAAAAATACTCACTTTTCAGAATGATATCTTAATTGATTTAATAGGAGTAGTACTTGGCCTGAAATCTAATTGAAAAATAATGACTTCTATGATGACATGTTGTTCCCAGAACCCCTTCAGCATGATACAATTATCATTTAGTTTTACAGGTATTTATCAAACACATGGTATTGGAACTGGAACCTGATACAAAATACCTCTATTATTAACTTATCATGTAGATTACAGTACATAAAAGCAGATTCTTGACTTGTTAATATTAACTCATCGTGCAGATTGTTGTACACAAAAGCTGATTCTTGACTTGTTTAAATTGTTATTTGTAAAAAGTATTACTTTTAATAGAATACAAGTATACTTTTCATAAAGACAATTCATATACTTTCCATAAAGTCCATTATGTTCTATTTATCAATTAGGTCATGATTACTATGCAATATACAAGCAGGCAGGGCTGCTAGCCCCAGATCCTTAAGGAGAGTGTAGCAATTTGTGTATTTGGCTTTGTGTACGTATATTTGGAGAAGCATCCTAGTGTGCTGAGCATGTAAACCTGAACTCTGGCTAAGCCCTTATGTGTGGTATTAAAAGACTTGACATGAGAGAACATGAATTGTTGTGAAAAATATATATAATTTCACAAAATATAGTTAGCTTATGTCCTAAATTGATTTTGTGTCAAGAAGAACTTCTGTTAGATATAGAAATGGTACAAATATGAGTAAAACACAGGAACTGGAACCTGATGCAAAATAACTCTTTCCACATCAACTTATGTAGATTGCTAAACACAAAGCTTATTGTTGACAAGTTTTGTGTAAGTTGTTATTCTTAAAAAGAACATATCACTGTCATGAGAATACAAGTCTAATTTCCATAACTCTTATTGCATACACATGGCCATATAGCATAATGCTCTACCATATCAGGTCAGGTTGATTATGCAACAGACTAGCAGCTGAGACTGTGATGCTAGCAGCCTGTATTGGGATGTGTATTAGAAAAGCATAGGAATATCTGAACTCTGGTTGACCCCTTTTGTGTGGTATTTAAAGGAATATAAGGGAGATACCATTGTTTAAAATTCAACATGATGTTTAATGTCATTGGGTTTTTGCAGCTAGTTTATGCAGCCATAAATATTTTAAACAAATTAATTAATTAATGTTTTAGAAACACTTAAAAATATAGAACAACTTGCATGACAATCTTAAATATTTCATATTCAAGATAATATTATGATTAGTAAGTTCAAATTAGTGAATTTATATAGTGCGAGTGATCACTTGATGAAAGCTTAAAATTTAGTAATAATGATGTGTCATCTGCAGCTGAAAAGTCAATATGGCTGCTATCGCGGCCATCTTGGATTCTCAAAACTGAAACGGCTACCTTTGTTGGATTAATCACTATAGGTATAACATACTACAATATGAAAATGATATCTAGATTGGTTTAGGAGAAGAAGTCATTTTCATGAAATCTAATTGAAAATTCAATATGGCTGCCATGGCGGCCATCTTGGATTCTCAAAACTGAAACGTCAACCTTTCTGTGAGGAATCACCATAGGTATAACATACTACAATTTCAGAATGATATCTAGATTGGTTTAGAAAGAGTAGTCTTTTCATGAAATCTAATTGAAAATTTAATATGGCTGCCATGGCGGCCATCTTGGATTCTCAAAACTGAAACGTCTACCTTTCTGTGAGGAATCACCATGGGTATAACATACTACAATTTCAGAATGATATCTGCATTCGTTTAGGAGGAGTAGTCTTTTTCGTAAAATCTAATTGAAAATTCAATATGGCTGCCATGGCGGCCATCTTATATTCTCAAAACTGAAACGTCTACCTTTCTGTGAGGAATCACCATGGGTATAACATACTACAATTTCAGAATGATATCTGGATTCGTTTAGGAGGAGTAGTCTTTTTCCTGAAATCTAATTGAAAATTCAATATGGCTGCCATGGCGGCCATCTTGGATTCTCAAAACTGAAACGTCTACCTTTCTGTGAGGAATCACCATGGGTATAACATACTACAATTTCAGAATGATATCTGCATTCGTTTAGGAGGAGTAGTCTTTTTCGTGAAATCTAATTGAAAATTCAATATGGCTGCCATGGCGGCCATCTTGGATTCTCAAAACTGAAACGTCTACCTTTCTGTGAGGAATCACCATGGGTATAACATACTACAATTTCAGAATGATATCTGGATTCGTTTAGGAGGAGTAGTCTTTTTCCTGAAAGTTTACGGACGGACAGACGGACGGACGGACAGACGGACAGACGGACGGACAGACGGACGACGGACGAAGCGCCACGACATAAGCTCACATTTACTTTGTAAAGGTGAGCTAAAAATGATATCTAGATTGGTTTAGGAGAAATAGTCTTTGTAATGAAATCTAATTGAAAATTCAATATGGCTGCCATGGCGGCCATATTGGATTCTCAAAACTTAAACGTCTACCTTTCTGTGCGGAATCACAATAGGTATAACATACTACAATTTCAGAATGATATCTGTATTCGTTTAGAAGGAGTAGTCTTTTTCATGAAATCTAATTGAAAATTCAATATGGCTGTCATGGCGGCCATCTTGGATTCTCAAAACTGAAAAGTCTACCTTTCTGTGAGGAATCACCATGGATATAACCTAATACAATTTCAGAATGATATCTGTATTCTTTTAGAAGGAGTAGTCTTTGTCATGAAATCTAATTGAAAATTCAATATGGCTGCCATGGCGGCCATCTTGGATTCTCAAAACTGAAACGTCTACCTTTCTGTGAGGAATCACCATTGGTATAACATACTACAATTTCAGAATGATATCTGTATTCGTTTAGAAGGAGTAGTCTTTTTCATGAAATCTAATTGAAAATTCAATATGGCTGTCATGGCGGCCATCTTGGATTCTCAAAACTGAAACGTCTACCTTTCTGTGGGGAATCACCATGGGTATAACATACTACAATTTCAGAATGATATCTGAATTCATTTAGGAGGAGTAGTCTTTTTCGTGAAAGTTTACGGACGGACAGACGGACGGACGGACGGACGGACGGACGGACGGACGGACAGACGGACGGACAGACAGACAGACGGACAGACAGATGGACGACGGACGAAGCGCCATGACATAAGCTCACATTTACTTTGTAAAGGTGAGCTAAAAATGATATCTAGATTCGTTTAGAAGGAGTAGTCTTTTTCATGAAATCTAATTGAAAATTCAATATGGCTGTCATGGCGGCCAACTTGGATTCTCAAAACTGAAACGTCTACCTTTCTGTGAGGAATCACCATGGGTATAACATACTACAATTTCAGAATGATATCTGAATTCGTTTAGGAGGAGTAGTCTTTTTCGTGAAAGTTTACGGACAGACGGACAGACAGACAGACGGACGACGGACGAAGCGCCATGACATAAGCTCACATTTACTTTATAAAGGTGAGCTAATAAGTCTGAGAATTCGAAGCTTCTTTGCAAAAGAATTTTAAAGTAGAAGCTGTTGAAAGGTTTTAGGGTTAATGCCAGGTACACTATATTGAAACAAGAGGGGCCTTGACCAAAAGTACAAAATTAAATCCTCCCACGGCAGTGACACATTTTTTGTTAATCTTATATTTTCAGTTCTTCACTGATAATTGTACGTTAATGCTATATGTATTATTTTGATGTGTAAAAATTCTCATTACACAAACCAATCATACAAAGTCAGGGGATTCAGGATTGTACCATTAAGACTATTTGGCCTTATTAGCCTGATTAGAAAAACAAAATATAAAATTCATAATCATCAATATCTGATTTCCTAAAAAAAAATACATTGTGGATTCCTGTAATTTCAGAAGATCAAGACATGATTAAAACTGTGAATAACAAAATAAAATTGGCAAGTTTTAAACTAAAAGTTTTTGCAAATTGGAAACAAAGGGTATTTGTAGTATTCCAGTAGTAATTGTTAAAAGGCCAAATGTATATTCTTACCAATTTAATAGCACTATCCAGAGCGTCTGTGGCTTTGTCAAGTTCTTCATATAGTTCTATCTCATAACTATCATTTTCTTCTGAAGTTGATGCTTGTATTTGAGTTGCAATGAACATGCAAGATTGTTTTGCAACATCTAGTTGAAAACCAGACATTTCACCTGTGACTTGCGGTCGTTGTTGTTTTTCAAAGTGCTCATCTTCTGTGGTTTCTTTAGTAGAAGTTGCTTTACCTAGACTAATTTCTTCTTTCTTTTCATCTTCTGAATATAACAATGACTGACCTAAAACATATGAATTATATCATGCCTATTGAGATGATTATGAATGATATCAAATCTATTTTCTCAAAGCAATGGCCTCGGTTTAACAAGGAAAATATGTATTTACAAAAGGGTAAACAGTTCACCATTAACATATCTTTTTAAGTGCATGTTAAAGGGGCAGTAGCACGTTTTTTGAAAATTCTATATTTTACATTGTTCACTAATAATTGTAAGTAAATGCTAAATGTATTATTTTGACACTGTCAAAAATCTCATTACACAATCCAATCATCCATAGTCAGAGGACAAAGTATGAAGATTCACTGTAAATCCATTGGCGGCCATTTTGTGTGAACACCTTTAATTCATTTTGTGTAAGAAAAGGGAATCGCATGGCTAAACTTTACGTTATATATTTGAATTATTACTGCTCCATTTAGTTTAAATACATTATCTTTCAATTGAAACCATTAATTTTCATTTTCCTGACATCACCTTATATTCCCCCTAAAAACGTGCTACTGCCCCTTTAAGTCTCAGGATTGAATTTCAAACTTCCAAACCCCTTACTTTTATCTTAACACATGATTATGTCATTGCAAATGTAGAGATTATGTAAAGCACATAAAATTTTCTGACTTAATATTAAATACAACGAAAAAAGACACAAATTACCATTTCAGTACGCCTTTTAGCCACTGAATCACCTAATTAACAAACATTGGCAAAAAAAGGAAATTAATGTAAATGTTACAAGAAAAGTGTATTGGACTGACGATTGATTTATTTCCTTGGAAACTACTTTGCAAAACTGAGACAAAACTAATAAATAATCACAAATTCATTCCACATTTCAGATGGACTGTTAGGCAGAGTATAAATGTGTAAAGAAGTCACTTCATTTGTGTGAAAAGTGTGAAAAAAAACCCTTCAATATTACCTTAAGGATAAGTTGCTTGATTGCTTAGTTAATAATTAATACTGCAGGATACCAGTGATAGTGATCTCATTTGCTTGACAACAACAGAAGAATTAAAGCGAAATATTGATCTCACAGAATAAAGAAATTGTTCATCCATAAGAAATCTTCTTATTGTTAAACAAGTGAAGAAGCAAGCAGAGCTCACATACCCCGGCTTCCCACTTAGTTCAAAGAATTTTGAATTGTAAAACTGATAAAAATTGGGTAAAGTTCTTTGATAGTTGAGTACAAAGTTTTAAAGTTAAGTAATTGTGTAAGTCATGTTTCCACTGAAACCACAACCCTAAATTCATTTACAGCATTTACCATCAAAAGGGATCTAGGGATAATGGTTGATCTTTGTTTCATATTTGAGGGAGTTATCATTTATATTACATCAGATGTTTTCAAGACAAAATTATTTTGGTTGACTCGGTGTGTAAGTATTGTTTCCCACAGAAACCACAGAAAGAAAATTCAAAAATTGTTTTTACCCTCAACAGCCTAATCTAGGGATCAGGATTGACATGTGTAGAAAATTTGGTTGAGCTGAGATATATATTTCAGGAGCTATGTTCCAGACAAAATACTTCATCGTAGAGTCACTTTTTTTAGTCTGTTTCCATGGAAACTGGAAAATTTGTTTGGTCTAACCCTCAAAAGGCACATTTAGGAATCATGGTTGATACTAAGTCTATGAAGTTTGGTGAAGCTAACATGTATAGTCTAGGAGATATGCTCCGGACAAAATTTTGTGACCGACGGACAGACAGACGGACTAAAGCTATATACCCCTGCTAATGCTGTAAGCGGGTGTATAAGTATTCTATCAAAAGAATTTTCCTTGTGTCTTCCTGAAAGGACTTAAATATTGTAAATACATATTAAACAAGAGCCATCAGGAGAGATTCCCGGTCGCGTCATACCAAAAGACGTTAACAGTTGGGAGTTGTTGCTGCCTTGCTTGACACTCAGCATTGTACAGGCAGAACAACGCATTAACTGGCGCTGCACTGTGGCTGCCGGGTGCTTAGGCACAACCCGAATTTCCGACAATGTATGTATGTACTGAGGATAATAAAGTGATATTATTATTATTATTATTATTATTATTATTATATACTAAATTTCATTGAGCTAGACCAAACTGTTTTCGAGTTCTGCTCCGGAAACACATTTCTAAGTTGCGTTTCCATGGAAACTGTAACAATAAAAAACTCCAGAAAGGTGAATACCCCAAAAGGCACAACTACATGCAATGACTGGTCATTTTCAGTTTCATTGAGATAGCTGTAACAGTTTTCAAATTCTGCTCCGGAAACAATGTGATCACAGACGGACTGACATCCGACAGCCGGACGGGCGGACATATGGACAGGCGGACAAATGGAACCAACGACCATATCCACCCGCATTATATGCCAGGGGGATAAAAAACTCATGGATTCAAATTGATATCAGTCTAATTATTTTCCTTGAATTTGAATTTTTTAATTGCTGTTTAAAACTTAATTTTCACACACTGATAAAAATAAAAAATCATCTACAAAAACAATCACAATGACTTCATCTGTTGTTGAAAAGAATCACTAGTACTGGAAAGCTGCAGCATATATATGGTTCCAGAGGATAGCAACTTGTTATGATGTTAAATTGTATGCTATCACAAAAAGGGTAACTTCTTGAAAAGAATGAAACTGAGGGTGCAAAACCTTTAGAATTATCTGGTCTCATGTCAACATCGGCTTCTTCTAATTCTGCCTGACTGACATGCCTCTCAATAGCTGAGTCAGGTGACGTGTCATCCATAGGTGAGTCAGGTGACGTGTCATCCATAGGTGAGTCAGGTGACTTGTCATCCATAGGTGAGTCAGGTGACTTGTCATCCATAGGTGAGTCAGGTGACGTGTCATCCATAGGTGAGTCAGGTGACGTTTCATCCATAGGTGAGTCAGGTGACTTGTCATCCATAGGTGAGTCAGGTGACTCATTATTCATGGGCGTTTCATGTGATTCCGTAGTATGGTCAAACTTGAGAGAGGTCTTACATGGTAAGACCATAAGGCTCAGCAGTAGCACAGGGAGTCTCATCTAAAACATTGAATTTTAGAAAATTATCAAAATCAAAATAGTTTATATATTTTAGGTACACACCTTCTTGCATAATCAATCAGTTTGTAAACCTTAACAACGTCGACTGAATGTAGATCTATGAGAGAGAGAGAGTGAAACCTACATCTCAGCTTGGTGAAACTGGACTCTCATATACCATGCACGATCCGGGTCCAAGGACATCACCAGGAATCACTTTCATGAACTCCCTATTTTCAGAGCAGGAGGTTGAGAACTGCAGCAACATTGGGGATGGTTGGGTGGGAAAAATGATTTGTGGTGTAGGTATGTAATTTGTTATACAGTAGAACACGGATATAGCGAACACTCAGATATAGCGAACAAATTTTCAAGTCCCGTCCCTATATAATCTCATTAAAATTATATAGCGTATAGCGAACACTGGAGTGTTTTATATCCAAGTTCTACTGTAATTAGATTTTAAGTTTAGTACTTACCTACACTACAATTGCATCAAATTTGCTTGAGGGGGTGGCAAAAGTGGTTCCCCCCTTACTAGGGACCACAGGGTCACCAAATGTACAATTAACAATCCTCCTTATCTAACTTAGGAGTCTTTACACAAAGCTAAAGCTTTCTAGGCCTTATGCATCTGGAGAAGAAGATGAAAATAGGTTTTAAGGGTGTGGCCCCTGTGGCCCTTATTGGGGGTCACAGGGCAACTAAAGCTATAATTAATAATCCTCACTAGTCAAGGAGTCTGTACATTAAGTGTCAGCTTTTTAGGCCTTATGGTTCTGGAGAAGGAGTCGAAATTCCACAAAGTTTACGGACGGATGGACGGACGGACAGACGGTCGCCGGACACAATGCCATGCCATACAGGCCAGATGAGCTAAACATAAAATGCGAGCACACAGACATATTTTCACACAGAAGTTTCTCAACAACCACAAGGAAGGCAAAAAACATGTGGCAACAAAATGAGGAAAATTTCAGTCAAAAAAACACTCAAAAGAACAGAATTATGCCAAAATACAGGTTTACAGAAAGCGAAAGATAGTTTAGATGTAGCAAAATTACGAAACATGAAAAAAGCATGATGGAAAAATGCCACAGAATGGTAAGTAAAATGTATAACATACATACCACACAGGAAAGACAAACAATTCGACAGAAAAAACTCTCTCTCACACAAGACATGATAGCACAAGATGCAAGAAAATTGAAAATTGAATTCTAGTGACGTCACTTGACCTGGTTTTGTATAATTGCGAGGCGAGATTCACCAGGCTAAGATGTTGGTTTCAATCTGACAGGTCTATGTACATTGATGGTAAATTGGTAAGAGTAGTGTAGGTAGCTGCTAAAAACATTTCATGCATATTTTGAATTTAGCTTTTTTACGATCCAAGCATACAATCTGGAAATCATCGGTTATGCTAAAACCATATGAAGAGATTATTACCAAAGGAGTGAACACATATATGCCTTTCACAAAACAAGTATGAATTTTCATCATATTAAAGCAGGTCGCAGCAAGGGTGTTTAATGATAATGAAATGGTACAGAAACTCATACTGAAACAATAACTGCGAGAAAAAAGGTGATATGTGCATAGGTTGAAGAGTGTGAATCCCTTTTTTTCACAATATGGGGAAAAAGTACATCAACAGGAATGTCCTATTTAAATCTATTTAGCATAATAGACACAAAAATATAGAATTGTCACCTTGAAAGTCTCCAGTATGAAATAACAGATAGCATTATTGTAGGTGATTTGGATATTCAAGAGAAGGCACCTGTTTGTATATATAAGATCTATACAATCAAACTTTAATTCATATCCATACCAGAAAATGCTCGATACATTAGAGCCCTTATTTCAAGATTATTGTTTAGAATTTTTGTATGAAATGTTTGTTGCATCGATTTTCAAATCCTTGATTTCCAAAATTGGACACAAAGTTTGATGTCATTGTCTCTGATTTCCAAGGCAAATATTAATACACGTCAGTCAATTTAACAGATGACGCCGATTATTGGTGCCTAAGTTTTTTTACAGTCTTTAATTACACGGTCCTAATGAAAAGCTAATTAGTGTTTATTGGGAAAAATTGTAAAAAAGCAAGCCGAGTTCTTATTTTGTTGAAACATCTTTGAACGAAAATCGAAAAGTATTTGAGTCAAGTTTAGCTCATTCTCTCCCCACAGAGGCAACTCAGTCATACCTGAATTAGCCTCTGTTCTATTACGGCTAATACAAGGGACAGAAAGGTAGAAATCTGATTGGAGGCAATCGAAGTTAGTTGTGCAATCAGCGACGCCGTTTCAAAAGTAGTCATTCGCAAAACCTCGTCCATCTCTGTGTGGTTCGTCAAAGTTTTTGTGGAAATTTCACATCCAGGGGAGGCAATTCTTCCTATTACAAACCATCGCTTTTTACCTTCTCAATAGTTATTATTTGGTTGAATAGTGAAATAAAATCTATCATAAAATAAATAATAATTTACAAAATCCTGAAACAGTTTCTATCTAATGAAAAATACTATCCATATAAGATTTTCAAATATTTTCCCTCTCACACTGTTCATGAAAAATAAACATAAAGACATAATATTTTCAATGGTACTATACGACCGTTAAGAACTCCCCAAATCATGGATATCCAAAAGGTGTTTTCATTGGCTGCAAATAACGGAGATATTTTAAGTTACAACTTGTTGCCGCTATAGGGCAATCTGCCGGAACCCCAGGATCTAAGCGTAATAGAACAGAGGCTAATTCAGGTATGACTGAGTTATGCCTCTGTGGGGAGAGAATGAGTTTAGCTGTGTTTAAGGATAAACTTCACCGCAAAAGTTTTGTACTTGGTCTGTAAGCCTGCAAAGCTCTAAACTATTTTTTTATATTTTCATCTGCATATTTTGGTAGTTAATAAAAGTTTAATGTTATATTTTTATAGTGTGGGGAAAGGGATTAAAACAAGCAAAGATTTTCTTGTTTGTCAATCCTGTCAGTTTTACTGATTAAATACTTTACCCCAGCAGGCACACAACGTCGAATCGACGTTGGATTATAGTTTAGATGTGGTCGCGACGTCGTTCAACTTAAAATAGACGTTGTTACAACGTCAGTAATTTCGACGTCGATAAAGACAACGTTGCTTCGACGTTGTTAATTTCGACGTTGATTTAACGACGTTGTTACAACGTCGGTATTTTCGACGTCGATAACAACGACGTTGCCCCGACGTCGGTAATTTCGACGTTGACTGAACAACGTTGTTTCAACGTCGGTTATTTTGGTTAAGGTGGCGTTCTTTCGACGTCGAGAAAATCAAGATACACAACGTCGTTTCAACGTTTCTATTTCCGACGTCTATGTATTTGAGATTTATGTTGATAAATGACCTTACGTTGTTCCGATTTTACAACCTACGAATTATATCAGATGAAAGCACGTCTGTCTCTTGTGAAACTAAAGACTTTCGTTTGTTAGTTGATCATTCATTAAGAACGCGAATAAGTGTCTGTTAAAATTGTGTGATATTCGCCTTTAAACTTGTAAAGAGCGCCCCGTTATGAAAGGACTAACTAAATTACTGTTAGTAACAACTAACAGATTGCGCGACAAGAAAGGCATTTTTTCTAGGATATCGTATAGAAAATAATTTTTCTTTATGTAGAGTCTAGAGTTGTTTTCCTTTATAAAGTTTAACGTTTTCCATTCCTTTTATAATAAAGCTTTTTCGAATTACCAATAAAATGTATAGATATGAAATCAGTAAAAAAAGTACACTTTAAAAGTCGTTTTCAAATATAGTTACATAAATTTATGTAAAACAGTCATTAATCTATCAATGAATAAATGAATAAATATACCGTTTTAAAAGCATTGTTTCGTGAATAGGCTAGCACTTGAAAATTCAGGAACAAATTCGTGATCACTTTATTCATAAACAATATTTTCCGATAATTTGTTTCCCTAAACGGCGTATGAACTGAAAAAAAGTCATTTTTCTTATATTCCCGACGTTACTTTGTTCGCCAACAAGCATACGACATTTTCGCGCCAGCACAAATGCTGATGACGTCATAGTTTCAACTATTACGTCACAATCTTAGTACTTTCGTCGCCATGTTTGTCGGTCGATGTAAGGGGAAATCAACGTCCTGTTAGATGTTATATCGGATCACGATTCGGGTGCACTGACATCGCTCTACTATTTTGAAATGGTAAGTATTTCCCTTGATCTATTAAACTTTCCATCATTGAGTTTCAATTACACTAGACACGTCAAAATTTGAACGCATCTCGTTGACTTCTGTTGGCCCCAGTAGGCCTAGTGCCAAGGCAACTGTAGATCTAGTACGATTATATATTATTATAGCACTAATATTAAACTATTATTTGAAAAATAGCATTTAATTAGTTAAGTGAGTCACGATGATAAAAGAAAGTCATAGGTTCAAAACTTCTGCTGTCATTCAACTTGTGTCCGCAACATTGTTGAACTCCGTACAGTGTTGTGGCATAGCATAAAGTGCTTGATACCGTAACCGGTGTTGCACGGAGCTCGTAAAGTATTCGATCAGCTGTTTAGGAGGTCATTTGGTTCAGAGCGTTCACTGTACGTGTACAGTTTCGTTGTTGTTTTTGATTAATAATTATCTACTCTGAGCATCAGCTTGAATGAAACAGCAGTTGAATTGTTATCATAGAGTGGCAATGAGTGCATCATAATCAGCGTTGTCCCGTATTATTTTTGTAGGAAAAAAATCATGAAAAGGGTTGTGTTTAAACCGGGTAGATTGGCAATCATCTCAGTTTAAAACTATATAATTTTGATAAATTATTTGAATGACTCCGTCAACTATGATCACGTCATAGAAAGATATGGCTACTTACGTTTAATACGTTAGGGTTGTTGTAATAGTGTTGAACGACATCAAATATTCATATCATACTATTTGGACATTTATACATGTACATGTAGGCCTACAGTATTGATGTAATTGGTATTCAATAATAATAACTGAAATATCATTTGCCAAAAGTATAAATTATACGCCTGTATTTAAGAACAAGAAGGGCTCCAGCTATATTAAATTGATTTTATTTTCATTGTTAACTATATTAATTTTGTATCAGACTAATCATATAATTATGTTTAAATATGACGGAATGATGGCATACCACATACTTTTTTCTGAACTGTTGATGGATGAAATTCGTTTGCAATTGTTTATTTCCTTGCAAAACACAATATTACCAGTGACCAGACCATCTAATATTTTAATGCATGACAGTTTAGCATTATATCAATATGACTTGATATCAACTCACTTAAGCTTGAACCGACATGTACGATTCATTGTATAATTATAATGTGTATATATACAAATTAATTTTAAGGCAAATTCCTCACTGACACCTTTTCACTTCCATTACAGTTATGTTTTAAGGAATCCACGAATCAAGAAGTGTTTTAAAGAAATGTGTTAGGATATTATTGTTTGTATTTGAATATAATACATAAATATTATAAACTTTTCTCAGAGTCTGCTGATTGAGAGGGAGGAGAGAGCTGGAGATACATGCACGTGCTTCTGGGAGTTGATCTGTCAAACTACCCTCAGGTATGCATATAGTGTATACTGTTGTAAATGCCATTCCGATGATTCGACATTCATTTCATTTTTATTTTACCAGTTTCAAATGTTAAATAAGTTAACAATTAAACAATAAATCAGTTACAATGCACACAAAAGTCATTCAAGGCAGGATTCAAAAGAGCAGAACAAGTTATTAGCACATATTTGATAAGGGATCGACATATACAATTTATGTGATTGATTTTTCACTTCATTTACTTTTATCTTTCTTTTGTACAGAACTTTGCTGATGGCCAACGCTGTGAAGAAACATATACAAGAATACATGATAAGACTGATTTTCATAGAAATGTAAAAAAGATTAATAAACATTTATGTAATCATCATCTCGGTTTGTTTTTGACTTGTTAATTTGATGGTGGAATTTATACAGCTATTCCCGACGATATACCATATTCTTTTTATGATACGATTCCGGTCTCTATGATTCTCTGCAGTGTTATATATACATTGAAAAACGTCTCTCTCATATCTATTCAGCATCATTAGAAATAGGATTAACTTTTTACCAACGTTGCAGCAACATCGTATCAACGTTGTATCAATGTTAAAGCCATGTTGTATCGACGTTGATGTCGCGTTAAAAATACGTCAATAAAACGTTGTTTCAACGTTGATACAATATCGTATATACGTCGAGACAACGTTATACCAACGTTGTTGCGACGTCGTATCTATTAACGTCATTTCTACGTCGAAACAACGTCAGGTTTCGACGTCGCGGCAAATTTCAAATCCAATCAAAATTCGACGTCAATTCAACGTTGATAAACGACGTTGTTTCAACGTTGGTTCAACGTTAAAATGCCTGCTGGGACACTATATATATATAATGCACTGTTATATGAAATGCTTGACTAATCTCATACTTATCTTATTTATCTACAGTCATGTGCCATATTAAAGTTCACAGTGACGTAATTCCCATAACCTTACATGTTATGTAGGTGTTGCGAGAATAATTTTCATTAATTAAGTAAACATTCCCTTACAGTCCTATTTTGCAGACAGGTTTGAATTCATGTCAGCTACATGTACATAATTAATTTTCATCTACAAGTTGATCAGTTTTCGAATGATACCTCTAAAAAGTGTATGTGCAACGTGCGATTCCATTGATGGCCATGTTAAACATTACCGGTGTGTTGCATTTGTGCTTTTTCTTCATTTATGAATTGCAGTTTCCAAACTACTAATCTGACATTTTAATGCAAATTATGAGTATGTAGCAGAGAATATTTAGGAAATGTTGGTAAAAATTCACAACCAATCGTCAAGAAATTAATTAATGAAAATTATTCTCGCAACCCCTAAATAACATGTAAGTCTATGGGAATTACGTCACTGTGAACTTTAATATGGCACATGACTGTATATAAGAGCCTAGGAAGCTCTACCTGCAACCCCACTGGATAGTATGCGGCTCGATATGCGAGGATACAGCATTCGGCGACAGAAGTTTCGGTCTAATAAGAGCCCACCCCTATTTTTGTCTATGAGGTAACTTTGAACTTATCAGGAACTCCACGATCCACTTTAAATGGTTATCGGTTTGGTGAATCGAAACATTGACTAATGAAAACTGAAAACTGATAAGAAAATCTAACCAACATTTAGGGGTTACTGTGGTCGTCACTGTCCCGAGTTACCTGTATTATCATTGCACAACAGGGAGGAAAATCGAAACGTCGAAAGTAAACACGTTTAACCCACCATTACAAGCCGTTGAGTCATGTATCGCTCTTAATTTCAATTGCTTAAATCATATCTTATTAGCCATGGAGCTAAAAACGAATATTGTTCTATCTTCTTCCATCATAACGTCAGAGTCGCTTCTAGGAACAAGTTGCCAATTGGGGGATTCCCCGGTAACGACTGGGTTCGCTGGCGATAGGCGCAAGCGCACCTTTCAGGGTAGAGTTTATATTTCATTCACTCGTGGACCACCTTTTTTCCTCGTTTTTATCGACTGGTACGACCTTGTGTATTATTGCCTGACAAGCGAAAATTACTTGCCCTCGCCTTCTATAAATAGAAATTCCGTAGCATGCGTTCAGAAGCTAAAAATTCTCGCGAGCGCTGACGATAGACGAACGGGAGTGCTGCTTTATCATAGTTTCAAGAAGATATACCCAACATAAGAATGTATGTCTATATTTTAAAGTAACCTTCCAACGGAAAGGAAAAACACAAATATAAAAATACAACACCCCCTCCACAAAATGACTCGTCCTCGAGTCAAGCCAGTTTGAGTTATCAAGCACCTCAGTTCGACGTACTCAGGGTGTTGTGAACACAAGGGAGTTGCCCCGGGCCCCACGTTGGGCGCCAAATGTAACAGAAATGATTTTTAGACCACCTCCACCGGGATTCGATCCCGGGACCTCCAAGTTGTCTGTTAAGATTTAAAGGGGACGCCCCTTTTTCCCTATATAAGCAATGTCTAAATCTCATCCATTCATCGACCACTTTGTAACTTGTGTACCTTGTTTAATTTTCGACATTTTCCATATTTTTCTTTATGGGGGGGGGGGGGGGGGGGGGGGGGAAGACCTGGGGTGTATTTAAGGTTATTGTCGAAAGATCAAATACTTATATTGAGTGATATTGATAACGGTCAGTTGTCTGTAAAGATTTAAAGGGGACCCCGCCCTTTTCCCTTTATAACCAATGTTTAAATCTCATCCATTCGTCGACTTTACATTTGTATCTTGGAAGTTGCTCAATGAATTAAAAAATTTGTTTTTTAACAGATTTGTATGAATTTTATGAATAATATGATTAGATCGGATAAAGTATTAAATGAAAGTATTTCTTTGCAGAAACTACCTGACAAATGGCCAAAGGAAGGACTCAAGAATGTATTGTATATTAAATAGTGCTAATACTTTATTCAAGCTTGAAATATTTCTTCTTAATAAAAATCTAAACTTGTAATTTTTCAGTTTTGTTGTTTGTTTGAGAACTAATTACTTTTTGGATAAACATTGAGTTTTGTTAAAATGATAAATATATAATTGACAGGAACGATAAGGTATATTTATAGCTAGCCCAATGTTATGGTTTTTAATTACCTGCTCAGGCCTGGATGTTTGTGTTCACAGTTGAGTTAGCACTGAAAACTTTTTCCATAATACCGGTTTCTTAGCTTTAGGTTTACTACTGCACAAGAAAGTATAGCTATCATTTTCTGACTCTTGAAAATGATTTAAAAATGACTTTGATTTTATTATGGAGAGTTTTATCAACATCAAAATATGAAATTATAGGCTCAGCTGTATTATGTTGGTAACATGCATGGTAGGCCCCCAATAATACAATTATATGTTAAAGTACTAAACATTTTCAATCATGAAGAACTTTTAAATATACGATGTTTTTGTTTTCAGCCTTCACACTAAAACACAACTCTAACCTGCTAGTCAGTCAGTCAATTAAAAAGTAGACATCAGACAAACACACAATAAACCTCCTATATATTACAAAATATAAATAAAGTGGTCTGCCTCCACTGGCCCACCGGTGGGCCACCAGTTGACTGCCACTGGTGGCTTGCCGTGGCTGACCCACCCGCTATCAGCTGGACAAACGGATGGTGGCCCACCGGTGGCTGCCACAAGTGGGCCACTGAAGCATCATCTAGTGGCCCACCAGTGGCCCGTCTTCTGTGTGCTATCTGGGTTGTAGCTTTTGTTCCTTGTTTAATGTTCGACATATTCTATATTTTTCTTTATGGAGGGGTTCTACACGATGTAGGCTAAAGATCAAATAGTAAAATACTCATATTGAGTGCTATTGAGAATGGTTCTTCGTCTATAAAGATTTAAAGTAGACCCCCCCCCCCCCCGTATTCTCCCTGTTATATTCAGTATGCAGGATCTACTCTACTCATACATACATAATTACCGAAAATAAAGGCCTGCTTAATTGAAATAAACAAAAGGCCTGAATTGTGATATGCAGATATATTAAAAGGCAAGGTAAAAGATCTATTGACGTTTTCGTGCACGATATCATGTGTTCAGAAAGATTGAGCCCGCGAGCGCTTGAAATCCCGCGATGTTGAATATGATACCAACGGTCGAACAGCTGTATTGAACGCAGGGCAGGAAACATTACAGGCGCGTCTACAAGGACGTACCAGTCGATAAAAACGAGGAAAATAGGTGGTCGACGAATAGACTCTACCCTCTTTTCAGGCTCCTCACATCGATATTCATCACGACAGTGTTATGAGTTTGATGTTCTAGAGTTACTTCCCTTTATAAACCTCTTGGCATGCAATCGAATATTAGTAAACAGGCTCTAAATTATACATTGTAAGTATTTTAAGAAGATGAAGATGTGCCGAAACTCATGTCATATTTGGGTATAGACTAAAACGACAACCGGGCAAAACGGCACCTTTTCGTGATGCCTGAAACTGAAAGCTCGCGTACGACTTTTCCATGAAATATGCTTATTGTTCGATTATGTTTAAAACTTATGAGTTGTACATTAGCAAGTTGAGGTGTCAATCAGACACGTATATTTATTTCATTCAATTTCATAAGAATAATATTTATTCTGAATGTATTTGTAATTTTAGGCCTAGGGCTACTTCAAGGAAGAAATATGAATTTTACCAAGTGAATTAAAGAGACACAGAGTGTTGATAGGATCACATATGTCAAATTTTGAAATCGATGTTATTACATCGGGAACCACTAACTGTTACTGAAAATAACAAGTTAAAGGTCGCTCAGTACATTAGAGGGAAAATACGGCCATCCAAAGTCGAGATTTTGATCGAAAACCGGACAATGTGACTCGAGTGGCGCGCTCAAATTCGCCAAACGTAATTTTGAAACCTTGTCATTAGCTGACAGGAAGATATATTCGATTTGATAGTGTTTATTAGGTATTGTAACTAATAGGTAGATTAATTGGATGCATAATTTCGAATATTAAACGTATTTGAGATGTTTTCTTGATTTTCCATAAAATCAAGCATTTTATAGATATTATGTATAAATGGATATATTTGCAAGTCCAGTGATGAGATATGAACTTCAATCAGCATATTAGATATTTTGTAGCTTATCAAAACCAAATAAAATTTTAAGAAAGATACTCTGTGTCACTTTAAAGGCGTACTGAGCTGGGAATAAATAGTGGAAGTCGAGAATTAATTAGGTCACAGCAAGTCGGGAATCTCAATTATAGCGTCATCCGGAATGATCCCTACTCAGCGATGTTTGCTTTACGCAACTCGCCACTACTTGCAGTACAAGCGCGATATAGCCGTATACGTTGTTTTCATACTTTGCATAATGTTTTACTTTAAACTATGCCACATTAAGTATTATTACTTATGAATATGTTAACAAAACTATGCATTTGACAATACCTGTACCATATTGTAAATGTTCAATTATAAAAATTTGTTCCGAACAATGAAACAAAGTTATGACGGTTTGTCAAACTCCAGCCATTAGCAAAACTTACAATGTCTTGGCAAGCGCCATATCGTTTGGATATTAAAATTGAAATACTCTTGCGAAACTTAAACGTTGTATATGTCATACATGTTGAAAAGTAGTACTTTATTAGTAACTTACACAGAACTATGTTTCACTTGTGGACGAAATCGTCCTATTAAAAAGGTTAACTTTCATTCTCTATATTTCTCCCATAGAAAACATTTAATAAAATATAGCCTGACTATTGAGAATTTAGCTGATTGTGTTATGGAGAGCCTTTGAATAAGCTAAAGGATATATCAAATGATATTTCTTTTGTTAGAATTGCTAAGGATATTGAGGTAAAAATTATATTTTACGAGTGCAATCATGCTCGAACTCATCCTGTAAACCAGGTGACTTGATTTCTTTAGTGTGTCAAAAACGAGAGAAATGGAGTCGCCTGGTTTACAGGATGGCTGGAACCAAGGTAATTTACAGCTTTCGGACTGGGCCCAGTTTGTGTCACGTGAACGCAACATGCAACTTAAAATAGTTCTTCGAGCACTCATTACCCTTACTGAGAAGTGCTGACAGCGAGCCAAGTAACAGCCCAGACCGCCTTTAATATTGATTCAGTACAAGGGGGTGTAGGTCTTTTCGTAGGAGGATCCCGTTCGTAGGAGTGAATTTCGGTCTTTTCCATACATATTTATATCACAAAACTTAAAACATGTAATCATAGACTTCCAAATGAAACTGATATATATGGTATAAATAAAACACATATATATTATCACCCCTTCGAATATTTTTTCCACTCCTACAAAAAGACCTCTATGAACAAGATCCTCCTACGAAAAATGCACTGCTACGATGGATCCTCCTAGGAGTTTTCCCGTAAGAGAATGCAAAATTGTGATTTCACCATGGTTTGATTGACCAGACTTAAAATAGTGGCCACAACATGAATTACAAAGAACCGTTCATATTAATGTAACGTCTTTGGGTTCTAAAATGATACTTTCCTTTAAAAGTTGAAATGACACTATTGATAACGATTTGCATATGTGACCCAAAACAACTCAACGAGTAGCTCTTTAAGAACATATCAGTACATTTGAAACTGCCCCTTTAATAGGCATGGAGTGTCTTAAATGTTTGTTGTTATAACGTTAACAATATTTGTACAATTATCAGGAAGTGAGCCAGAATGGACGGCCTGCAGCAACAGGAGGCACAGATAAGGAAACGGGTTGCGTGTGAGGAGCGGGCATTCAACGTGGTCCTCCGACTGCTTGATGAACACATTACAGAGGACTATCTCACAGATGCTGTAGGTCATCTAGTACTATCTTTATCATTGTGAATGATTTATTGAATAAGGATAAATCATCTTAAAGCATATCATTGGTTTAAATGTCAATCCTGAAAACTGTATGAATCAAAGCTGTATGTCATCTGTTCTCATTGTGAGTAATGATGTAATTGAAGTCAGGTCATGTATTTTCATTGTGATGTAATTGAAGTAAGGTCATGTGTTTTCATTGTGAGTAATGATGTAATTGAAGTAAGGTCATGTGTTTTCATTGTGAGTAATGATGTAATTGAAGTAAGGTCATGTGTTTTCATTGTGAGTAATGATGTAATTGAAGTAAGGTCATGTTTTTTCATTTTAATCCTTGAGATTGGACTGTCAATCTTGTACAAATTATCAACCAATATTGCATAATGGTGTTTGTTATCTATTCTTATTTTGATATGTTGAAATGAAGTAAAGATATACATTTTCTTAGTTATGCTAAACATTGACTGTCAACTTGTGAAAATATATTATGTAAATCATAATGTACATTTTACAAAATAGTTTTCATAATACTAGCATCATGACATTGATATATATATTGGAACCACATTTTTAAAAATAAATAAGAAAACAGTAGAACACGGATTTAGCAAACTCGGATATAGCGAACAATGGGATACAGTAAACAAACTCAAAGTCCCGTCAAAAGCCCAATGCGTGACTATGTATGACGGCTAAATGCTAGTAGTGAACACAGGATATAGCAAACTAAATTCTTTGGTCCCTTTGAGTTTGTTATATCCGTGTTCTACTGTATTTAATTCTAAAGTTCTGTGAAAAGACAGTGATGGTGCAATGATTGCATGTTTCAGTGTCAACTGATCACTCCCAGTCACTACGCTGATGTTGTGGAAGAGAGGTCTATAGCCAAGTTGTGTGCTTACCCTCTGTGTGGAAATACACTCGGCAAAGTAAGAAATGCATCTTATATTTCATACCGTTGTCACTTGAATAAAAGATTACAAATTATAAGTATATATACAAGTTTTATCTATAAAAGAATGTAGTTGTTTACAATACCTATGATGACATTTCAAATAATGATGCAACCAGATTTTCTTATGAAGTTATTTTGATTTTAAATAAATGATTCATTTGTGAAGTGAATGCATCCGAAAATATCATAGATTTAAATTGTAACATTGGTTACAAATTGTTGATCTGTTTTATATCTTTCACAAAAGATTCTAATATTCAAATGACACAAGTCATCTTTGTTGTTTTTTTGCAATCAATTTCAATTATTTTTTTCTTTAGATATTTGATAAATTGTTCACATGAACTTCTTTCACAACTGTTTCAGGTTTCCAAACAGCAGTACCAGATATCAACCAGGAACAACATGGTCTATGACATCACAGAGAGGAAGGTCACTCTCAACTCATCTCCTTCTCTTCCCTTATACTGCTCAAAAAAATTTAAGGAACACTCAAGTGATATATACATAAGAGATACGATATACAAATGTTCCTTAGATTCTTTTGACTAGTATAGATTGATTTTTGCCTGATTGTGTATTCTAACATTTGGTGATCTTGATATCAGACTATAAGTACTAGGAACATCAACCATTCACAACGTCAATAGATATGAGAAGTCATACAGAGTGGCAGAATATTTTTATTCAAATTTGAAAATCTTGCTAATGATAATATTAAATGATTTTATATGATATGATTAAATATAATCATAAAAGTTAAAGCGCAACTCCCGGGTGATTTTGCTCCAACTTCGTTCATTTATCTTCACAATGCTTAGCATGTACATTTCACAGACGTAAAAATCGCATTGATAAGTTATAAGCGATCAATTCAATACACCTCTTTGCCATCACAATCAAGTATAGTTCGTGAAAATCGTAAAAGAAGGCGAAAAACTGTACTGTTTACGTCGCTTTTTGACGCGTCGGCCATTTTGTTTTACGGAAAAGACCGGAAAAATCTCGATTGTTGCCGATGGAATGTGTGACGTCAACTGTGGAAAACACGGCCCGCAAAATGGCGTCTGTCGTATTATGAGCACTGACAGACAAATAAACACCGAGGGTTGTAGCGGCCATACCACTCGACAAATCCATGTAAAAACTTGCAAAATGTCTGTAAATAACTCTCTGAAGCAATAGTTGAAAGGAATAACCCCAACATTGACCATAAAATTTGATAACTATCTATTAACCAACCCGGAAATGAATCCCTTCAATGGAATCGTACAGCGAAACAATGCGATTTTCAGTTCAAATACTTCTAGGAAAACATCGGGGTTTTTTTACATAAACAATTTCTAATGTATGTGGGTTTGTTTATCAGTGAAATTGCGTCTTTTGTTTCTGTCTTTTTGTAGTTTGATTTTGCAAAATACAGCACGATACCAAAGTCCGGGTTAGAAGGACTACTTCCACAGAACACAGACAGGAAATACCAAATTATAAGAAATGTTTAGGTTTTTTTTTACATTATACGTATAAATAAAGAAAAGTTATCAAAACAATATGTTATGAATTGCATTGCAATGTCGTAACAGGTGGACGTGAAATCGTCCAGAATATCCTTCAATAATTTTACAATTTCACTAAATATCTATAAATATCATATTACTTACCGATCATGTTACGATATATGCGAAGTCTTTGTCTAATATATTATCAAAATGAAATTGAGATTGATTATATCTTCATTTTATAAGGGTTTTTATCAATAATTGATATTAAATATCAACGATTTCAGTCAATAATACTGTAGTTCAGAGTTTTGAAATTAAAAATAGTTCTTAAATTTTTCTCTATGTTAATAAGATGCTACTCTGCTGTAAGCTGGGAAATATAAAACAAACATTATTCAGATTTGTTTATTAAATGAAAATCATACTTAATATTATTATAGAATTATTACAATATTAGAATTATATATTAATATCAACATTTTTGCAAAAAATAAATTCGAAATTCCTACGCAGAAAGTTTTGATTATGAATTTTTTCCTCAAGTCCCCTCCATGACACAAAATGTTTATGCATGGAGGTAAATAATTAACAATGAATATTTTATTTATTATAAAATATTAAATTTAGATATGTTGGCGCCTTCTTATAGCTAAACGTCTGGGGATATGCACATACAGTAGCATTCACATGTTTTTTTAATTTTCATTTGATTTTATTGCTGTTTTACTAATTGTGGATTCTATTGAGCATTGCCTGTAAAAATAATATTAAAAATCGTTTTGGATTCTGAATTAATACATGCACATACACTAGATATTAATAGAATAAATTTATTCCTTATATTCAATAAATATTTTGATAATTGTTTCAGACCTCTTGGTAAAAACATATATTTGTTAATAAATTAAATGTTTTTTAATTACTCATAAACAAGATAATTGACTGATGAAATGAAGTTATTTTGTATGTAAAATTAATACTTTTAATGTTAATTTTTTGGGGGATATCAGAGTATAGAAATAAATAAATAAATGTTTTCCAGAAAAGCCACTCCAAATATTTATACCTGTCATTATTACTTTGAGTGATTGCTCAAGAAAAATATGACATATTTTAGTTTGAAATAAAGAAAATAAATGTGCTGTTCATTCAAATAACAAACAAATTTTAATATGGAACATGAAATATTTGTTCATGTTATATAAATTTTTAAAAGAAAATAGTTGAGAGAAAAACCCACATGCATTGTTTTTTTTTTAGTTTCAATTATATTTAACAAATGCCTCATATTTGTTAATCATGGAAAAATTCATATGAACATAAATAAAACAAATAAATCATCATTGTCCCAGAAATCACCGGATAAATATAAATTTTGTTCAGTCACATTTATTTCCAAACGAATATTTCCATTTTATGTTTTACATAAAACTTTTCTTGAAGGATGATATATTCTCTTCCAATAAACATTAATATATGTATTTATGAAAATTAAAACCATAATAAATACTGAATTCCTTCACTGTTTGCATAAGCTTCAAAGTAAGTAAAAAATAGTAACTGTTTATTTTAGTGAGTGATGCCAGATCATGATTTTGAAATTGGACAACGAAATTTAAATTTGATAAATCATATTTACAACGTATATTGTCGTACACTGATGTAAATGGGGCTATAGTCCATATGCCGTTTATCAAGAAATGCATGAGGCGAAAACGAACCAAAGGCAACATACTGCAAACACGGAGAGCCACGTTTCGAAAGACTGCAGATGATATTTTTTTCAAGGCTAAATATTGAAATATTTTCACACATGCAAAAGGAATTTTAATACGAAGATGGTAAATGAAAGATTCCATACACAAACAGCTATATAACATATAAGGAAAAAAGACACAACGACTAACTCACCAGAGGCAAACAGTGCAGCCCACAGGTTTTCCCGAGTATGGCATTTTCAGTATACCGGATAATTGACATTAATTGTTTCCGTAAAATTTGCCGAAATAATCATATAGCTTTTCCTTCACTTAGAATATCCTTTCATACAGCAGATATTAAAATGTAATCACTAAAACTTAGTTTGATAGGCCAATATCGACAAGAACATGATCACTGAAATAAAACGTGGTGTTGTTTACGTTAGTAATGGCGGCCACGTCACTCTTGTTTTCCACAGTTGACGTAACTTCCGGTAAAATCTACGGAACAACACGATCGAGGCAGGAAGCTTACTATTATTTTTAAAATCGCAATTAATCACTTTTATGATTAGTTTAAAAATATACTGACCTCACGTAAATTCATAATATGAACTATATATTATGAAAACACGATCATAAATGTACAGTTTGGCCTGGATAAATTAGTCTAAATTATCCGGGAGTTACGCTTTAAATTATTATGAAGCAAATTACATAAAAACTTGAGGCATGTTCTATGTATTATCAGATACCATGACATTCTTGATAAGTCTGCATTTTGTTATATGTTCCGCATGAAATTATGTCTATAAATTTGTCACAAGTTAAGTTTTCAATCCATGAGATAAACTTTTGCAATGCCGTTGAGTCATCATTGTAAATTGTTCAGATTTCATATTGAATGAGTATCTAATGCAAAACAATACATATTGAGTATCTTGTTTCTGTCATCACCAAAAACTTGGACCTCAAATCATATGAGAAACAAGTTTCAGGATTCGGCCATGAAATCTGCAATAGTTTGCTAATATGGATAGGATTCACTATGGTGTTCAAAATATGAATGTTTGAACAAATAATTTCTCAAGATTCCTTGCAGAGTTTTCCCTGATTTTACCTTTTCTCTGACCAACTCAATGTTATAACGCACCGCAAATCTGTCAAAATCATTCCTGGAAGAGAACTTTTAAACTATTTGATTTCAACCCTTCAAATTTGATGCATGAACTACAACCTGGGGCATGATATCATAAGAGTTTACACTGACTCATTTACGTTAATCAAGGTTTACAATCTTGTAATAAGATTCTTGTCTCTCTATAGAAGTTCTGCAGCAACCTGTGCCTCAAGTCCTCCCAGTACCTCGAGAAGCAGATATCAACCTCCCCGGTCTGGGCGCGACAACAGGAACCTAGAATCAACTTCCAGTTTCTTCAAATTCCCAGTAAAAGGTTGAGAACTCCAATCTTTTTTACAAATAAAACTGCTATTTCTAGTAATTTTTTCCTGTATATCTCTTTTAGCTTATTTACCTGCTTATCTGTTATGCTAAAGTCGCTGTCATTGAATTTCTTCTTCTTAGAGAGGTATGTTAGAAGTTGGAATGACAATGAGGAAGACGAATATATGGATGATAACTTCTTTATTCATGTTACGGAACGTTTAGACCCAGCTCCTTGTGCTGTTGTCAAGCGTCAACAGCACAACAACCTGTTGAAACGTCTCTTAACATGAATAATGAAGTTGTCATCAGTTTATTCCTCTTCCTCATTGTCATTAAATTTGACATCTTGTTGTTATAATGATGAAGAGCATGATGGTAGATGTTGGAAAGATAAATTTTATCGTGCAAGCCAAATTTTACGTTGAATATCATAATTTCATAATACAATGGCGAGGTTACATTGATATAGTTAAACAGTTTGGCATGTCATGAAACATGGATGCATCAATGAACATCGTTGTTCATTTTGCAAAACGATACATTATACATGATACAGTTACCTTACTAATCAATAATGAAGGCCCAAGGCCAGCTGAAGGAATAACTTGAAACTCATGTTATGATATGCTGGATCTTTTCTCTTGATCTGTATCTATGTAAACTAAGGCTTGTGAGAATATTGTCTATATTGTAATATCGAAGTGTTTGACTCCCCAGCTGCTCCATGGGTGATGCAGTGTTCCTGCCTCTGCCACAAACACAGCTGAAGAAGGCAGTGAAAACTCTGGAGAAGTTGGACAGGTCAGCACCAACTGAAGAGAAGCGGGGCCCGGGGAAGTCCACCAATGGAGATCCTGCTACAGAGGATAGTTCAAATCTCCTCTCTGATGTTGTGGATCGTATGGCTAAAGTGAAGATTTCATATGCTAAAGAAGTTGATGGCATCAATGTGGATTTCTCAGAGGATGAGCATACCAAAAGCAAATCACCAGACCCAAGGGAGATAAGTCATAAGACAGCGGAGATAACTCAATACAGTACAGAATGTGAAGAGTCAAATGTGTGTGTTAGAGACAATACAGATTTGCCCCTTTCTCATAGTGCAGAATTGAAAGTAACAAAGCCAACAACCTCTGGAGATGGAGCTGAGGATATAGAATCAGGTTCCAAAGAATCTGATGTTAAGGCTCGTACTGGTCGACAGGAAGGGGAGACAACTGAGGAGTATGTGATGCGACTCCTGGAGCGCAAGAAGCACCTGCTGGGACAGTTAGCAGACATTCAGCAGAACCAGGGGGAGACAACTCCACAGCCACAGGGGGGCGCCGGAGATGGGGGGATCGACTCAGATGAAGAGGAGGAGGATGCAGAGTCTTGTCATTCAGAATCAGCCAGATCAGATAAACCCCCAAATTATCATTCCTCAATAGAAGAAATAAGTAAGTTGGAGAAACAGACAAATCAAAAGCCATCAATTGAGGACATAAGTCATCCAAAATCAACCAAATCCATTAAGATGACAAAGTTATCGCCATCAACAGAAGATATCAGTCCACAAAAGGCTAAAACAGCTTCTCCAGGTTCCAGAAAGTCTCCAGTCCAGAAAGATTCCGCTCCTGCTTCAGTTAGATTAAAACCCCTGAATGCAGTAGCCCGAGTTATGGAGGAGTGGTTCTCCAGGGACACATTCAAACTGCTGAACATGTGTCCAACCGACACATCCTCAGAAGACACAGACTTTGACAAGAACTATGCAAACCTTTGTAGAAAAGTAGCGGAAGACGAGAGAGATTTTGAGAATCTTCTGGGAGAGGAATCAGTTGAGGATTCAAACTCAACAAAGCACCTGCCCTTGCCTGACTACAAGAAGCTTGAAGCCGAGACTGAGATGAATGAACTGAGAGTGAGAGAATTCTATCGGGGCTCGGCCGGGGGCGGCAGGAGGCAGAAGGGCAGTGAAGAGGTCGGTCAACAACCCTTGTAGATTATGTCATTATGTAGATTAATGATATCTTAAATATTCTGGCTAGATGGTATGCCAAAATGATTGTATTATTGCCAAAGCAGCGCTAAACTTTAATCTCCAATCAGACTCATTTACTTCATTAAAGATCGATTTTGTTTTTTACTCTGGTTCACAATGTAACATATTACTGCATTAAGTTTAATGCATTTGCTTTAAGATGCAAACATCAAAACTAAAAGCTTATAGAAAGAGGTCATTAGTTGTATTCAAGGAGGCAAGCATGCCCATATGGTGGTTGGATTTTCGAGGTCAGTTAATGATGAGGTGGGCTGGTTGATTCTGTGAAACAGTAAGTCCTTTTGCCAGTGAGTGTAACACAGGTTTTTATATTTATTTGAATGTATAACAAAGCAGCAATACATATATACTGACATGGCCTAGAATCTTAGCCTAGATCATTTGACCAACCCTGTGTTTCAGGTTCAGAGCAGGGTCCCAGTTCGGACGGTCCAGTTGCCAGTAGTGGACTCCCATGACCAGATGACCATCAGACGGAAGATAGTCCTGGACAGACTCAACAGAGTGTAGGTGGCTTTATCCTTATGCCTAATTTACCTCTACCTCTACATAGTTAAAAACATTTCCTAAGTCACTAAATTGCAGAAATTTTAGTTCATTACCAACAGCATTCATGAGGGAAGGAGTTAAAGATTCGAGTCACATTTGCATGAAACAAAGCTAATATGTACCTAACCTTTCTTCAATAACCTAATTACAGAAGTGTTATTTCATTCACAAAAGCATTTTCTAGGGGCTATTAATACGCAGGACAAGAATGCAGTCAAAAACAATAACTAAATGCCGACTGTCAGTAAATCCATTTTGATATAAATGTTATGTCTAGATCTTTCAAACATCATTCGTAGTCTAAATGATATCATGCTTTTGTATATTAACATATCAAATAATGAGTAAATGAAGGGTGATTTTATCAATGAGAACTCGAGCTTTTTGAGTGGCATTTTAGAAGTTGATATAAGGAAGACAAGAGTAATTCTATGGATGAACAACTTCTTTATTGGACACTAGCAATGTTTGGGTATAGATTCTTATACCGTTTTCAAGCATATGCTTGAAAACGGTATATGAATCTATACCCATACGTCGCTACTGTCCAATAAAGAATTACTCTTGTCTTCAATGAACACTCATATCAAATTACCTCTGAGTGTATATGTTAAGACAACACAATAAAGTTTGACATGCTATGTTTTAGCATCCCTGATATTCTCAACCCCCTGCGCCTGTCTATCCAGGATGTGTCGCAGCCAATCAGAGAGCTTGTATTTACCTTCAGGTGAGAGATGGGACGAGTAGAGGTGCAACGACATATAATTGTCTTTGTGAATCATGATCCTTAATCTGATGATACACATATTGTAATAAATTTTCTGTATAATGATTCATATTGTTGACATTAAAAATGCTTATTTTTCCTAAAAATCAGAGTATTTGTCATCTTATTTAAGTTATTGGGAATAGAAGGCAATATTATACATTTTGAGATTGTGTTCAATACTTATCATTCACAACTGTCAAGCAATGTTTTAGAACATGTTTCTTGTGTGTTACTGATCACATTGATTACTGAGGCACAGATTGAATAGAGATGCGATAATAGTGTATTGGGAATTTGTATAAAATATTTGACAAACTAATATGTAATTTTCTTTCTGCCAGTTTATCAAGCAAGAACATCCTATTCAAGCCCGAAGAGTGGAGTTTAGTGGGAATCTTGGTTCTGAAACTGTAAGTTGAAACACTGCTAAATGTCTTGAATTAATTTGGTAAAAACACACACGCATACTGAAGTGGTATTTTGTTGTAAAAATAAATTGTTAACAGGTTCAAAACCAGGAGAATCCTGTAAAATTTAAAATACCGGTAATTTTTTCAGGCCTTGAAAGGTTTTGTAAAATTGGCATACATTTAAGAAGTCATTGATTCTGTTTATCTTGTGAAATTTCCATTCATTACCATGATCTTTTATTGTTGTTGGTATTTTCAGGATGTCCTTGCATCAAAATTTATGTTTACAAACTTTGACCTCATTGGATTCATCATTGAATTCAAGTGTATGAACTCTGTTGCAATCAATACCCTCAAATATCATTTCTTGAAGTCATTTTTGAAGCTGCTATGATGAATGTATGAAATTTGTTTGGAAAGCTAAATTTTTTATCAAATGGCTGAGATATGTTGATGTTGATACCATAACCTTTATCAATGAAAGAGGGTGATATCAGTAATTATCCAGGGTCACGTGAACCAATCAGAGATCGAGATTCTTACATGAGGTAGGATAATAACATTTATCCATGAAAGGATGATCTGTTTGAAATGTATTCATCCAAAGAAGAAGTTCACTATCAATAGAAGTTGTTATCTGACACCTCACTGTCCCTTGTAGGTCAAATACCCATTCAGTGAGTCATTATTTATTTTTCATTTCAGGTTGGCTTTGAAGTCCAAGCAGATTGAGCTATCTTTCCGAGAGAACTCGGCGGTGAGATATTTCCAGATCATCCTGTCCAGTCTGGGACACAATATGCTTGACCTGGATGAAGTTGTGAAGGAAATGATGTCATTTGACTCTCAGATTGAGGCTGTAAACTAGAACAAATATCAATAAAGAGACTTGCTCCATTCGGTGTAAGTTGAGAGGCTGTACCTGCAAGCCCACTGGACAGTATGTGGCTCGAGCAAAACCAATTGGCGACAGAAGTTTCGGTCAACCTTCAGTAAAGATTCAAATATACACAGACAGGGGCGTAGGAACGTTTTCAAGAGTGGGGGGACGCAAATTTGGAAAATTCTATAGTGTTCATGGGAATTTTTGCCTAAAGCATCGCTCAATAGCGTAGGAATGGGCGATTGGGGGGGGGGGGGGGGGGGGGCAAATTTGGAAGATTCTCTAGTGCTGATGGACATTTCCCCCTAAAGCATGTATAATTACATATGTGTCGCTTGATATATATGTATATGCAACTGATAAGTCTTAATATGTTACTGAAATTTCGGTTAAATTGCGTTTACAGACAGGATTGTTTTGTATTAGATCTAAAATTGCATTTAAATATTTAGGTTATCAGGTGTATAAAGATGACTATTTTCGTAAATTGTCTTGTAAAATCAATAAGTATGTTAACTGCATTTGATAATTAAAGTTTTCAACCTCTTTTCATTCATCTGTAGTCATTTTTCTTGACCAAAAGCGATCAAAAACAACATTTCCTTTCAAAACCTTTATTCCTTAAGATACATGGGTCAAGTTTAATTGCTAATAATAAGATACAACTGTCAGGTTTTAACTAATGATATCTGCCAAAGACACATCTGCTAATAGCAAGATACAACTGTCAGGTTTTAACTAATGATATCTGTCAAAGACACATCTTCTAATAGCAAGATACAACTGTCAGCTTTTAACTAATGATATCTGTCAAAGACACATCTGCTAATAGCAAGATACAACTGTCAGGTTTTAACTAATGATATCTGCCAAAGACACATCTGCGCCTTTCATTTGATGACACAAAGTCCTCAGCAATATCTTTCAGGCAGATATTGTCCGTGAGATCCTTGTGGGTATGAAGGACAAGCACACTGTTCAACGTCTCTTGTGTCATGGTTGATCGCTGCTACATTGCAGAATTTAGGCTACTGCATGTGTGAAGAGGTCAAAACCTTCTGGATGTTTAAATGAAATATTCTGAACTCGAATTATTCATAGCATACTGCACATAGTCCATTCTTTTAGTTATTGGTAAAAAGAACTAATGTTAATCATACCAATATATATTTAATGTACCCTTATAGCTATCAGTTTGATGAGTTGTAAATAATAATAAAAAAATTAATTCCGAAAATTTTGGGGTGGCTCCGCCCCCCCACTTTTTGGATTGGGGGGGCTCCGCCCCCCCGCGCCCCCCCTGTTCCTACGCCACTGACAGAAATACCCTCATGCCCTCATGTGACAGTTATGATACAATAGAAGATATATTTATATGAAAATATATGATAAGAAAACAATACGCAATAAACAAAATGAAATTAAAAAATGTTAGTCCGTTTTGATTCTTTTCTACTACTATCCATTATTTTCAATATAAATGGACTGTCACTTGAAAGCAAATCCTATACAGAGTTAGCAAATCCTATACAGAGTTACCTCCCTTTGTATTGAGACGAGTACTGCACTTAAAGCTATATGCCATGATTGTGTATCAGGTCGTGAGTGTATCATTGCTGTATCAAGTGTAAATTGATGACAGTTAAGTACATCTTAAAGAACTTTGTGCTCTGTGCATATCATAAGAAGGATCTGAGACTCTAAAAGATGTTTCAGTCAACATATCATAAGTTGATTCATATTGAGACTTCCAGACTTTGAACCGAAACAAAAAGTGTGATGCACTTAATGATGCCATAAAGAGATGATGATTCATATTTCACAATTCAACATTTCAGAGTCAACAAAAGAGCCACATACATAGATGACACTTGACAATAGTTACTACCAAAGCATTGTTACAATTTTCTACATGTATTTTTATCATGTAACATTTTGATTATACCTGGCAATATTTGTATGAAAGCAATCTAAGTTAAAACTAGCTGTAAGGTTTACGTCCCATAAGTCCTACATTACATCTAGCAACTTACTTGGTCAGTGTCAAGCATTTGCGTTAATCAACCAATGAAAAATGAACTGGCTCAACTCTTTGGATAAGATAAGATAATACTTTATTATCCTAGAGGAAATTCTTTTTGCATCAAAAGGATCAGGTTTTGTTAGGATTTACATTGCCTTTAGTGAAATATGTAAATATGATTGTCAATGATTTAATGTACGACTTACGGGACATAAACATTACAGCTTGTTTCAACTAGATTGTCCAATTCTAAGAGCTGAAAATCCAATGCTAAAATCAAATTAAGAATGTGTGTGAAGTTTGTTAATGAGTTTGCAAACGGATAAAAGCTTGTGATGGGTCTCTTTTTGTGGAGTTTTGGATTTGAATCCAATATCATTTCTCGGTAATGAACTTTGTTCGTGGGAACACAACACTTGTCTTTTTAGCTCATCTGGCCTGTAAGGCTTGATTATAGCATTATACTAGCAGGGATTGGGAAAGACATGTTAGAAAATGGGCCATTTTCATGGTATTTTGGTAATTTTCTGATTTTCAAATGGGACAATGCCCATTAGATCAATAGTAACTTCAAAATTTTAATGGGCCATTTTTTCATCCAATGTGCAAAATGGCCCATGGCCCTCCCTTTCCCAATCACTGTACTAGTGCAGATTATAATTTATAGCTTTTGTGGCCCTGTGGCCCCTTATAAGGGCCACAGGGGCCTCGCCCTTAAAACCTATTTTCATCTTCTTCTCCAGAAGTGTATGGCCTAAAAAGCTTAAACTTGGTGTACAGACTCATTGACTGGTGAGGATTATTATTTACAGCTTTTGTGGTCCTGTGGCCCCTAATAAGGGTCACAGGGGCCACACCCTTAAAACCTATTTTCATCTTCTTCTCCAGAAGTGTATGGCCTAAAAAGCTGAAACTTTGTGTACAGGCTCCTTGACTGGTGAGGATTTAAAGGGAGCCACTTGGCCCAAGCCTTAAAAACTTATTTTCACTTGCAAAAAGTCTAGAAAGCTGAAACTTTTGTAAAGACTGCTATTGAGGATTATAATTTCCTGTTTAAGTGAGCCTATGGTCCTAAAAAGAGCTTAGTGAACTTTTGGATTCTATTCCATAAATTAGCAATCTAATATTGAGCTATTTCCATTTCTGTATTGATTATAGGTATATGAAATCACATTGCATAAAACTTAATTCTAGGATTTGTGGCCCTGTTGCCCCTACAAAGGGGGAAACCACATTGGTCACACCCTACAGCAAAATCAAATATGAAGCCTGATGAGCTACAGAACCAATGGCTCTATTTTTTCATGATTTTAAGCAGTCCCATGTCACACATTTTGCATGTGCATTCCCTGCACCTTGGCCCTTTAAATACAGATCAATGGCGTCCATAGACAGATGGTTTCCAGTATGACATCGCTCGACGACACACTGCCAGGTTGACAAGAGAGTTTCTGAACAATCATCATATCCGTGTAATGAATAGACCCGCCGTGTCTCCCAACATTAACCCAATCGAGCACCTGTGGGATGAACTTGGACGACGGGTTTGAACTCAAGCCATATCACCATGAACTGTTGCAGAGTTGACACAAGCACTCCAAGATCATTGGCAAACAATCCCACAGCGTGTAGTGAGACATCTATGCCAGTCCATGCCAAGGCGACTTCAGGCATGTGTGAGAGCTCAGGGTGGACGCACCCGATACTGACTTCATCTGACCCCTGCTTTGTTCCATAGTTCGCAGACGTTTCAATTTTGTTCATTTGGGGCCTCGCCTTTAAAACCTATTTTCATCTTCTCCAGAAAATAAGGCCTAGAAAGCTTAAATTTTTTGTACAGACTCCTTTACTAGTGACGATTATAATTTATAGCTTTTGTGGCCCTGTGACACCTAATAAGGGTCAAAGGGGCCATGCCCTTAAAACCTATTTTCATCAAACAGATAACCCCGGCCATGGAATGGCTCCTTAAAGGGTAAAAGACTGCAAAGTAAAGAGAATACCGGAATTTGGAAAATATTACACTTAAAATAGCATAATCAAAGTCTACCAACTACCTAAAACTACCAAAAGAAAGTTTAAAGTAACAATTCTAGGAGATATTTTATGTGTGCTTCCCTAGAAAATTTCTGACAAGGAAAGAGATACTGCTGCATTGAGGAAAATGATGTTTTACAGCAGCTTCTATCACTTTCAAGTGACTACACAAGTATGATAAAATAGTCTTTATATGAAGAACACAATGAGCTTACATTGCAAAATAAGCTACATGTTCAAATATAATCCTTATGTAATAAAGAGCAATATACATGCACTTTGGTGGGCCTATGAACCCTTACATGCTTAAAATGTGACAGTGAAAAGGTCAACCATGCGGCCAACAAATCCGGTCCGGTACAAATTGCGATAACTGTATATTCCTAATCATACTGCTTATAAAATTTTCTTCTGCAGAAGCAAAAGGCTAGAAAGCTGAAACTTTGTGTACAGACTCCTTGACTAGTGAGGATTATAATTTATAGCTTTTGTGGCCCAATTTTCATCTTCTTCTGCAGAAGCATAAGGCCTAGAAAGCTGAAACTTTGTTTACAGACTTCAAGGACCACAAGGGCCAAGCCCTTAAAACCTATTTCATTTGCTTCTCCTGCTATTGAGGTTACAGTTTTGGTGACCCTATGGTCCCTAAAAGGGCTTGGTGAACCTTTGGATCCTATGCCATAAATTATCAATTTAATTTTTGAGCTATTACCATTTCTGTATTGATTACAGGCATCTCAAATCACATCACATAATATTATATATTTAAGTCTAGAATTTGAGACCTTGGCCACAGCAAAATTACACATGAACCTAATGAGTTTAGGTACTGACGAACATGTTTTGGATTGTAAGGTCACTTATTTGCAATTTAGAAAGCTAATTTTCTAAGGTTTTAAGCTCACCTTTACAAAGTAAATGTGAGCTTATGTCATGGCGCTTCGTCCGTCGTCCGTCTGTCTGTCCGTCTGTCCGTCTGTCCGTCCGTAAACTTTCACGAAAAAGACTACTCCTCCTAAACGAATCCAGATATCATTCTGAAATTGTAGTATGTTATACCCATGGTGATTCCTCACAGAAAGGTAGACATTTCAGTTTTGAGAATCCAAGATGGCCGCTATGGCAGCCGTATTGAATTTTCAATTAGATTTCAGGAAAAAGACTACTCCTCCTAATCGAATCCAGATATCATTCTGAAATTGTAGTATGTTATACCTATGGTGATTCCTCACAGAAAGGTAGACGTTTCAGTTTTGAGAATCCAAGATGGCCGCCATGGCAGCCATATTGAATTTTCAATTAGATTTCATGAAAAAGACTACACCTCCTAAACGAATGCAGATATCATTCTGAAATTGTAGTATGTTATACCCATGGTGATTCCTCACAGAAAGGTAGACGTTTCAGTTTTGAGAATCCAAGATGGCCGCTATGGCAGCCATATTGAATTTTCAATTAGATTTCATGAAAAAGACTACTTCTCCTAAACCAATCTAGATATCATTTTCATATTGTAGTATGTTATACCTATAGTGATTCCTCCCACAAAGGTAGACGTTTCAGTTTTGAGAATCCAAGATGGCTGCGATAGCATCCATATTGACTTTTCAGCTGCAAATGACGCATCATTATTACTAAATTTTAAGCTTTCATCAAGTGATCACTCGCACTATATAAATTCTCTAATTTGAACTTACTAATCATAATATTATCTTGAATATGGAATATTTAAGATTGTCATGCAAGTTTTTCTATATTTTTAAGTGTTTCTAAAACATTGAGATGAAAGACATAATTAATTAATTTGTTTAAAATATTTATGGCAACTAGCTGCAAAAACCCAATGACATTAAACATCATGTTAGATTTTGAACAATGGTATCTCCCTTATATTCCTTTAAATACCACACATAAGGGGTCAACCAGAGTTCAGATATTTCTGTTGAGTCCACTATGCTCATCCCAATACAGGCTGCTAGCATCATAGTGTCAGCTGCTAGTCTGTTGCATAATCAACCTGACCCAATTGATATGGTAGAGCATTATGCTATATTGCCATGTGTATGCAATAAGAGTTATGGAAATTAGACTTGTATTCTCATGACAGTGATATGTTCTTTTTATTTATATGATCCAGTTAATGACTCTTGAGATATCACACTAACGAGCTTCTGCTGTGACCTTGAAAATAATGTGAACTCCATCAAAATTCCCTTGGTCCTGCGTCTTCACTATAAGATTCTTTGCATAAGTTGCGAAGAGAATCCAGTAAATGGTTCCCGAGATATCCCAATGGCAAGCCTAAAATGCAGCTTTCAATGCTGAAATTTTCAAAGCCTCGCTGTGACTTTGAAAATAATGTGAAGGTCACCAAAATCGATTTGGCCCGGTGCCTTCCCAATAGGATGCTTTGTGTAAATTATGAAGAGAATCCAGTTAATGGTTCTTGAGATATCCCGCTGACAAGCCTAAAATGCAGCTTTCAATGCTGAAATTTTCAAAGCCTCGCTGTGACCTTGAAAATAATGTGAAGGTCACCAAAATCAACTGGGCCGGTATCCCAATAAGATGCATTGTGTAAGTTATGATGAGAATCCAGTTAATGGTTCTTGAGATATCCCGCTGACAAGGGTAAAATGTCAAAGTCTTGTAATGACCTTGAAATGAATGTCAAGGTCATGAACCTTTATAGGGACCTTACTCTCAAGGTGATGAAGCTATATAAAAAAAATGAAAAAAATCCTATCAATAGTTTTTGAGTTATTCAATTTCATCCGTCGGGACGTACGGTATGTACGGACGGACGGACGCTGCCCAATACTATATCCCCCGCTTCGCGCTAAACGCGCGGCGGGTGATAATAACAAAGACCACCGTCTGTATCAAATATATGAACGTGATGTAAACAACTTTGTTACTTATGTACTTATATTTATGACTTAATGTGAAAGATGTTGCAGATTACAATGGTCCTTTTAGTAATGGGTCACTTTCTCCCATTTAACAGTCTCAAAAAATCTCCAAAAGTCAATGATATTTCGTGGTCGTTGGTCGCAGTATCACATAACTAATCAATTGTTGAAGTAAACTCTACATATTGATTTGTATTTGAAAATATTAAAGGTGTTCACGTCAACCGAGTTATTATTTAAACTATAAATTATGCATAACATAACAGCAATTACCAACAGTTGACCAGGTTGTTTTTCCTCAATAAACCATTATGTTTTGGGTCAATATTTCCAGAAAAATCATCGTTGTTGAATGGAAACTATGATACTGTAGGTTTGATTGGCAGGAGTGCAAGTTTAGGGTTTTTAACCCCCTTCCTGCTTAATAGAAATAACGTTGATGCTAACCCGGAGTAAGATACATTTTCTGTGACGTCGTAGAAAAATGATACATTTTCGTAATTCAGCTGTATATTTTTCTGTTAAAGGATTTGACATTATGCTGAATTCCATTTGAATACTTAGATAAACTGATCAACTTTCATATAAGTCAAATTCCTTACCTGTTGCACTAAATAAGATAGAAGATTGTGTGCACTTATTTTTCAAGCTGAAGCATTCTTTTCAAACTTAAATGAGGAAAAGGGAGTTGGGCTTGTGGGATTTGGCTGGGAATAACATTGTTGATTCTTATATTTATGATGATTCCACAGATGGCGACAGCAGCAGTAGACGAGGATGAAGATGTACTCACGTGCACTGTGTGTTTGGACAGCTCCACAGACCCTTGTACCCTACAGTGCAAACACAGCTTCTGTCGGAAATGTATAACAGACTATGTCAAGACACAAGCAGACGCTGTACAGAACAAGACGATCCCCTGTCCCTCCTGTCGCCAGGTGACTAGAGTACCTGACCCCTCCAGACCAGTGGACGAGTGGGCGGGGCAGCTGCAGCCTGGACACGCAGTACAAGAGCTGATGGCGACAGCCAACAAAGATGAAACAGTTCAAGGTACAAGTTCATTGATCTTTAAAAATACTTTTGACAATAATGTTCAATGTTAATGTAAATGTTATTCATCTCGAAAGGTGTAATTAAGTCATGTTTATATATATATCTGTGTAATTTTTCAATCAAGTAACTTAACTTTGCTTTGAACTATCAATTTTAAATTCCATCACATGTATAGTTGCACACATTACTCGCCTGTTTGATTTTCATGGAACCTCTTACCATTACAGAAAAATACTTCATATATGATTGATTGTTTTTTACAGAAACTCCATGTTTCCCATGTCAACAACTAGGGGAGACAACTCCAGGTCTGTTTTGGTGTTCAGAATGTGAGGCAGTTTTATGTCAAAGATGTGCTAGAACTCATTCAGTCATGCCAAACAGCCGTGACCATGACCTCTGTGACCTCAAGGATAAAGGTCAATCCAGGCGTCGCAAGGCTAGATGCAGTAAGCATGGAGACAAACAGCTTGAGTTGTACTGTAAGAACTGCAACATCTTTCATTGTCAACTTTGTTTCGTTACCAACCACAGGAAATGTGAAGATGTTGTTGTTCTCGAATCTTTTGTGACAGACATGAAGACTGAACTGTCTGAGCTGAACCAACAACTCGAGCAACAGGAGAAGAAGACAAGAAATATTGTTGAACACGGAAAGACAAGACTATCCAATCTCAATGAAGACAAGATCGCCTTAGTTGATGAAATCCGTAGGGCAAGTCAAAAAGCTGTTGATCTGATCAAGGAAAAAGAGAAGAAGTTAATAGATCAAGTGGAGGAAATTACAAACAGGGAGACTAACGAAGTTGGAGCTAAAGTTAAGCTTGGTAATATTCAGATGCAGACCTACAGACAGTACAGTGAGTACATCAAGCAGGCACTCAGCTCGGACAGTGAGGTGGAAGTCTGTGACGTCTATCAGGCATGGAAGTCTGGACGGATGGAGATCAGTCAGGAGGGAGAAGAGAAGATGGGAGGAGGGAACGTTTCATCTGTCCGATTTTCTCAACAGAATAAAAAAATCGCACAAGTTATAAACTCTCTTCATCTTGGTGAGATTATAACAACATATCCACCTACTGACCTGCTGCCTTATCCAGTGCTGAGTGAATATGTTGACACAAGAGTAGAAGATGACAAGGGGAATCCTTATATACTTGACTTTGTAGTCCTGGAAGTAGGAGGTGACCACACAACAGTTGTCATTGATCATAACAACAAGTGTATAAAATCATTCTACACAAGTAACAACAAGAGGTGTCACAGTCGTCTTCAACTGAACAATGAACCATGGGGTATAACACAGCTAGGAGATGACAAAGTGATGGTCGCTGTTCCTTTCTCCAAACAGATTGTGACAGTAGCAGTGACTCCTGACCTGGTCCACCTGACTCATATCAACACAAGCAAGAGGTACACTAGTCTGACTGTTATCTCACCTTCAACACTTGCAGCAGGTGGTTCGAACTGTGTTGATATCCTGAACATGCAGGGAGAGGTGATGAAGTCTGTCTCTACACACAGCAACATGCATGTGTTTGAATACCCCAGGCACATGACTGTCAGCAACACAGGACACCTCCTGGTATCAGACTCGGGGAAGAAGACTGTTACCTGTCTGACATCAGAGGGAGAAGTAGTTTGGATATATTCTGGTACAGGAGGACAACTAAACAACCCTCGAGGTATCACTTCAACAGATGGAGGAGAAATCTTTGTTGTAGACAGTGGGTTGGAGAAAGTGATTCAGCTGTCAGAGTCAGGGATGTATGTCCGGAATGTCCTCTCCTCACAGGATGGTCTGAAAGACCCTAGGGGTGTCTATTTAAACAAACACGGATCATTGTTCATAAGTGACTCTGGTAAATTATTGAATTTTGAGTTTTTTAGAAAATGAACAGATATTTCTCATATATTGATTGTGGGGGTTTCTGTGGTTGTCAAAAGATTTGACCATTATTTTAATGGGTACCGTGTGTCCCGCTCATAACGTTGTAACCAATCAACCATATCAATTCAAGTTCATTGCTGAAATGCAGAAACATGCATGTTTTATTGTGTCATGAGTAACAAGTTTTAGATATCTACATAAAATATTTTGATTGTGGTGAAAAAGTGGTAAATTTAACTGTTACAAGTCCTGTCCAGCTTATTAGTTTTAAACCAATCATCACAGTTTGATCAAATTTGAAACGTAGATGCCTTATCATATGAAGATGTATCAAGTTCACAATTTTGAAAATATTTTTGTAAAATTTTTCCTTTTTGAAGAAGAGAAAACTGTTACAAGTCCATCCCGGCTAACGAATTAAACTTAAACTTTTCGTCACATTTTGATCAAATTAGATAATTTGAAACATAATCATATAAAAGTATGTCATGATTAACAATTTTGATTTTTTTTCTTCTAAATTTTGCCTATATTTGGTAAAAATGAGAACTCTGTAAGAAAGCTGTTACAAGACTTGTCCTGCTCAAAACTAATAAACATTGTGCAATAAGTTGACCAAACATGGTATCGAGATAATAATGATATGAAGCTGTATCATAGTTAACAATTTAAAAATAATTATTTTCATTGTTTTCCTTTTTTTAGCTCATCAGGACTCAAAGTCCAGATGAGCTTATGGCATGGCCCGTCGTCCGGCGTCAGTCCGGCGTCCGTAAACTTTTGACACTTTCGACTTCTCCTCATGAACCATACACACTAGAGAGCTGAAATTGTGTGTACCTTAGCATATGGAGATTCTAATTTGTAACTTTGGTGACCCTGTGACCCCAAATAGGGCCACAGGGGTCACAAATTTATAAACCTATTTTCATCTTCTTCTCCAGTTCTAAAAGGACTAGAGAGTTAAAAATTATATGTGCAGACTCCTTGGCCAATGGGGATTCTAAATTGTAGATTTCGTGACCCCATGACCCCAAATAAGGTCACAGGGGTCACAACCTTTAAAACCTATTTTCATCTTCTTCTACAGTTCCAAAAGGACTAGAGAGTTGAAAATGATATGTGCAGACTCCTTGTCCAATGGGGATTCTTAATTGTAGATTTCGTGACCCAATGACCCCAAATAGGGTCACAGGGGTCACAACCTTTAAAACCTATTTTCATCTTCTTCTCCAGTTCTAAAAGGACTAGAGAGTTGAAAATGATATGTGCAGACTCCTTGGCCAATGGGGATTCTTAATTGTAGAGTTCGTGACCCCATGACCCCAAATAGTGTCACAGAGGTCACAACTTTAAAAACCTATTTTCATCTTCTTCTCAAGTTCCATAAGGTCTAGAGAGCTGAAATTATACAGCTGCGTATCTTAAGTTTGTTCACTTACCTTCGGATTCTAGTGAAAATATCGTGTAATTTGTAGCGTCTTTGAGACATCATATCATTGTGAAAACGAAACCGATAATGATGACATTTCACTGCATAAGTTAAGATTCAGTTTGCGTTGACATATTCGTATGTCATACCTAGCAGATAGCTGTAACAAATTTGACAGGTCATTGAAGTGACCAGGGGTCAACATTTCTAATACGCTGATTTCTATTTTGCTCTACAAAATCCTTCATAAGTGATCAACAGCTTTAGATCTTATTCATATGTGTTTTTTTGTGCTAAGGCAACGTAACTATGCTGATTTTTTCCTTACAAAATTTACTTGGATGATCTTAATCGAAATTTAAGAAAATCCGAATTTCACAAATATGACCCTATCTGTCAATAAAAGAATGCCCAATATCGACATTCAGCACCAGTGAAAAGAGGATCCCGAAATATGGTTTTGGAATGGTTATTTTACACATGGACAATTGATGATCTTCTATAAGTGGTCCTGGAGTTATTTTATGAACGTCAAAACGAAACTCAAATTACATGATATTTGCACTATGATCACAAGCAGGTGAACAAAATTTTGGTATGCAGCTGTATGTGCAGACTCCTTGGCCATTGGGGATCCCAAATTGTAGATTTCGTGACCCCATGACCCCAAATAGGGTCACAGGGGTCACAACCTTAAGAACTTATTTTCATCATCATCTTCAGTTCCAAAAGGTATATTGAGTTGAAAGACTGCATGTAGACTCCTTGGCCAATTGGGACTCTAAACTGTAGGTTTTGTGACCTCATGACCCCAAATAGGGACACATGGATCACAACCTTAAAAACCTATTTTTCTCCATTAGATGAGTCTATGGCAAATTTATTTCTCCTTGGATATTTTAGTGTGGACTTCTTTCACTGTCTAATATTAGCGATCTAGAAAGTGTTAAATAATAATAAATCATTTGGGTATGGAAATTTATTCCGAAATCATTACATTTGTTTTGTAATTTTTTTATAGGTTTTCTTGCAATAGGTAACATCAGTTTCATTTTTAGCTCATCTGGCCTGTATAAAGCAAAGTTAATATGATGCCTGATGAGCTACAGAGTCAATGGCTCTATTTTTGGTGAAAAGTACTGACTCTGTTAGGAGTAAAAAACAATTCCCGGTCAGAACTTGTGTTCATATTTTGATCAAATGTGGTATTTAGATATAGACTAACATGAACGTGTCATGATTAACCATTTTGAATTGACTTCACAGTTTAAACGAATTATTCCCAACAGTGAACATACTGTTGGTATCATTGAGTATTTTGATTAGAACAGTTTCCTTCATATCTTTGTTGTTTTTGTGTGACTATGGATCTGCAATAAAATGGAATTTTCTACATCAAAACAGTGCTATAAAGAGCTTCAATAGAGGTAAGATAAGTAAAATCTATATAAATTGTGCCATTTGTGGGGGAAATACCTCGATCATGTCAGCTGCTTAATTCTATAGGTTTTTAGCTCACCTTTACGAAGTAAATGTGAGCTTATGTCGTGGCGCTTCGTCCGTCGTCCGTCTGTCTGTCCGTCCGTCCGTCTGTCCGTCCGTAAACTTTCAGGAAAAAGACTACTCCTCCTTAACGAATGCAGATATCATTCTGAAATTGTAGTATGTTATACCCATGGTGATTCCTCACAGAAAGGTAGACGTTTCAGTTTTGAGAATCCAAGATGGCCGCCATGGCAGCCATATTGAATTTTCAATTAGATTTCACGAAAAAGACTACTTCTCCTTAACGAATGCAGATATCATTCTGAAATTGTAGTATGTTATACCCATGGTGATTCCTCACAGAAAGGTAGACGTTTCAGTTTTGAGAATCCAAGATGGCCGCCATGGCAGCCATATTGAATTTTCAATTAGATTTCACGAAAAAGACTACTTCTCCTTAACGAATGCAGATATCATTCTGAAATTGTAGTATGTTATACCCATGGTGATTCCTCACAGAAAGGTAGACGTTTCAGTTTTGAGAATCCAAGATGGCCGCCATGGCAGCCATATTGAATTTTCAATTAGATTACACGAAAAAGACTATTCCTCCTAAACGAATGCAGATATCATTCTGAAATTGTAGTTTGTTATACCCATGGTGATTCCTCACAGAAAGGTAGACGCTTCAGTTTTGAGAATCCAAGATGGCCGCTATGGTAGCCATATTGAATTTTCAATTAGATTTCATGAAAAGACTACTCTTTCTAAACCAATTAATCTAGATATCATTCTGAAATTGTAGTATGTTATAACTATGGTGATTCCGCACAGAAAGGTAGACATTTCAGTTTTGAGAATCCAATATGGCAGCCATGGCAGCCATATTGAATTTTCAATTAGATTTCATGAAAACGACTACTTCTCCTAAACCAATCTAGATATCATTTTCATATTGTAGTATGTTATACCTATAGTGATTCCTCCCACAAAGGTAGACATTTCAGTTTTGAGAATAAAGATGGCCACGATAGCAGCCATATTGACTTTTCAGCTGCAGATGACACATCATTAATTTTAAGCTTTCATCAAGTGATCACTCGCACTATATAAATTCTCTAATTTGAACTAACTAATCATAATATTATCTTGAATATGGAATATTTAAGATTGTCATGCAAGTTGTTCTATATTTTTAAGTGTTTCTAAAACATTAAGATGGAAGACAAACATAATGAATTAATTTGTTTAAAATATTTATGGCAACTAGCTGCAAAAACCAAATGACATTAAACATCATGTTGAATTTTAAACAATGGTATCTCCCTTATATTCCTTTAAATACCACACAAAAGGGGTCAACCAGAGTTCAGATGCTAGTCTGTTACATAATCAACCTGACCCAATTGATATGGTAGAGCATTATGCTATATGGTCATGTGTATGCAATAAGAGTTATGGGAATTAGACTTGTATTATCATGACAGTGATATGTTCTTTCTAAGAATAACAACTTACACAAAACTTGTCAACAATAAGCTTTGTGTTTAGCAATCTATAATGATAAGTTGATGTGGAAAGAGTTATTTTGCATCAGGTTCCAGTTCCTGTGTTTTACTCATATTTGTACCATTTCTTTATCTAACAGAAGTTCTTCTTGACACAAAATCAATTTAGGACATAAGCTAACTATATTTTGTGAAATTATATATATTTTTCACAACAATTCATGTTCTCTCCCGTCAAGTCTATTAATACCACACATAAGGGCTTAGCCAGAGTTCAGGTTTACATGCTCAGCACACTAGGGTGCTTCTCCAAATATACGTACACAAAGCCAAATACACAAATTGCTACACTCTCCTTAAGGATCTGGGGCTAGCAGCCCTGCCTGCTGGTATATTGCATAGTAATCCTGACCTAATTGATAATTAGAACATAATGGACTTTATGGAAAGTATATAAATTGTCTTTATGAAAAGTATACTTGTATTTTAATAATAGTAATACTTTTTACAAATAACAATTTAAACAAGTCAAGAATCAGTTTTTGTGTACAACAATCTGCACGATGCGTTAATATTAACAAGTCAAGAATCTGCTTTTATGTACAGTAATCTACATGATAAGTTAATAATAGAGGTATTTTGTATCAGGTTCCAGTTCCAATACCATGTGTTTAATAAATACCTGTAAAACTAAATGATAATTGTATCATGCTGAAGGGGTTCTTCAACATGTCAACATAGAAGTCATTATTTTTCAATTAGATTTCAGGCCAAGTACTACTCCTACTAAATCAATTAAGATATCATTCTGAAAAGTGAGTATTTTTTTTTATATAGTGATACCTGACAAAGACGCATTTATTTTATTATCAAGAATCCAAGATGGTCAATATGTCAATTATATTGAATTTTCAATTAGATTTCATGAAATTCATTGAAAAGAATACATTTCCTGATCAGTCAAATCAATGTCATTATATTTGTATTGATACGCTTGTTGTAATATTTATCAACACTATAAATACAGTTATAAAAAAATGTATGAATCATCTTTATCTGCGAACAGCCTGAAGCATGACTATTTTAATAAATCCTTTTTAATAAAACATAAAATGATAAAAGTTGTTCACTCCATCAGTGGGTTACATAATTCCTGACACTTCATATATGGCAATTAACATAGCCAGTGAGGGATAAATATACATTTTTTAATCATCTATATCTGATTACGGTCTGAACAATGATTATCTAGATAATTATAATGATCATTCAATTCAAACAAATCCTTTTCAAAAGCATTTAAAATGATTAAATTTGTTCACTCCCAACACTGTAAGGTTTTTTACTCCTTTGTTCCCTTGCAATTAATTTATTCCAAATTGAAAATTTTGGTTAATGAATAACTAATTATCTTTTATTTTGTTTGTCATGCTAATAATATAATATTCATCTTCAAAACAGCATTCATTGAACAGCTGTCTGAACAATTCTTTTTTTACAAAGTCTTTCTCACCAATTCTCTCTGTTAGTTAAGATACTTCAATAATCATATTACTGAGTTGACCTCCAGATTATTTCCATTGCAAACCTCTCTTCTACCCCCACCCCTTCTATTCCCCCTTTCCCTCCTCCCTTTTTAGCTCATCTGGCCTGTAAGGCCCGATGGGCTTATGGCATGGCATGGTGTCCGGCGTCCGTCCGTCCGTCCGTCCGTCCGTCCATCCGTCCGTAAACTTTGTGGAATTTCGACTTCTTCTCCAGAACCATAAGGCCTAGAAAGCTTAAACTTGGTGTACATACTCCTTGACTAGTGAGGATTAAAAATTGTAGCTTTGGTGGCCCTGTGACCCCTAATAAGGGCCACAGGGGCCACGCCCTAAAAACCTATTTTCATCTTCTTCTCCAGAAGCACAAGGCCTAGAAAGCTTAAACTTGGTGTACAGACTCCTTGACTAGTACGGATTAAAAATTGTAGCTTTGGTGGCCCTGTGACCCCTAATAAGGGCCACAGGGGCCACACCCTAAAAACCTATTTTCATCTTCTACAAAAGAACAATAAGGCCTAGAAAGCTTAAACTTGGTGTACAGACTCCTTTACTATTGGGGATTATTAATTGTAGCTTTGGTGGCCCTGTGACCCCTAATAAGGGCCACAGGGGCCACGCCCTAAAAACCTATTTTCATCTTCTTCTACAAAAGGATAAGGCCTAGAAAGCTTAAACTTGGTGTACAGACTCCTTTACTAGTGGGGATTATAAATTGTAGCTTTGGTGGCCCTGTGACCCCTAATAAGGGCCACAGGGGCCACTCCCTAAAAACCTATTTTCATCTTCTCCAAAAGCATAAGGCCTAGAAAGCTGAAACTTGGTGTACAGACTCCTTTACTAGTGGGGATTATAAATTGTAGCTTTGGTGGCCCTGTAACCCCTAATAAGGGCCACAGGGGCCATGCCCTAAAAACCTATTTTCATCTTCTTCTACAAAAGGATAAGGCCTAGAAAGCTGAAACTTGGTGTACAGACTCCTTTATTAGTGGGGATTATAAATTGTAGCTTTGGTGGCCCTGTGACCCCTAATAAGGGCCACAGGGGCCATGCCCTAAAAACCTATTTTCATCTATTCTCCAGAACCATAAGGCCTAGAAAGCTGAAACTTGGTGTACATACTCCTTGACTAGTGAGGATTATAAATTGTAGCTTTGGTGGCCCTTTCCTTTGACCCTTATTAAGGGCCAGAGGGACCACACCCTTACAACCTATTTTCATCTCCTTCTCCAGAAGCAATAGGCCCAGAAAGCTGAAACCTTGTGAATATACTCTTTGACTAGTGAGGATTATGATTTATAGCTTTTGTGGCCCTGTGGCCTCTAATAAGGGCCTCAGGGGCAACACACTCTAACCTAATTTCCTCTTTTTCTCAAGGAGCATCAGGCCTAGAAAGTTGAAACTTTGTGTGAAAACTCCTAAGTTAGATAGGGAGGAATCCAAATTGTACATTTGGTGACCCTGTGGTCCAAAGTAAGAGAGGAACCACATTTGCCACACCCTAAATCAAAATTGATATGAAGCCTGATGAGCTACAGAGCCACTGGCTCTATTTTTTTCTCCTGTCCTTCCATTGCAAACCTCTCTTCTATCCCACATTCCTTCAATCCCCCCCCCCCCCTCCTCCCCCTTTCCCCTCCTTTCCTTCCAGCCCCTCTCCTGCAACTCTCCTCTAAAGAGTATCTGTATTGCATATTGAAATGAGGGGAGGACACTCACTATATGGAATAACAGTAATTACATAAGCTACATGCAGGTGCAAGAGGTCATCATAGGTCATCATATCTAGTAATAAGCATAAACCCCCATGTTGCTAGCCTATTCTGACCAATCAGATTGCACTAACATATGTCAAGATTTAAGATATTCAGAAATCTTCAGTTAGAATTACATGAGACATTGACCTGGACAGGTTACTTTGGCAACTGGACTTATCACTAGCTGAATTTGTGTATTGTGTCAGAGGGATATATTCCAAATGTTTATGTGCATCATCTTTTTAGTTGTTTGAAGTTGAGAGTGTGACTAAATGAATACTCCTAAACCAATCAAGATATCATAATGAAATTAATACAGATGCCCACATAAAAGTAGCATTTTGAAGATTAAAAGGTCCAAGATGGTCACCAATTCAGCCATAGATATACAAAAAAGTCATAAAAAAAACTACTGCTTGTTAAAAATTCATGATTATATCATTCTTGTATTAATGTTTGTTCAAGCTCTAGTGGTTTCCAACAGAAGAATAGCATTTTAAAAGATAAAAAAAATCATGATGGCAGCCATAATCAATTATCATATAAAAGATGGTTACACAATTAAACCATATTACCACATCATTCATTTTAAGGTGAGCTTCTGTACCCTCGGTACTTTTATTAAAATCTGTTCCTAAGAAAACATCAAAATCATCATTCAGTGTCGTGAATCCTGCTAATGCTAAACTAGTTGAAAATAGGTTTATAACCACTTTATAGTGGGCTAAATGCAACTAAACCTACAATTCAGAGTACCTGCAATTATAGGGCATTGAGAAGCCATGATCACGCTTGCATGTCCAAATCTTGACCCAATGGAACATCTTAGGGACATTGGAACGTCTTTCAAAAAAGGGATGCAGCATTTGTTAAACTGACCAATAATACACCTTTGGTCATATAATTCATTATTGGTAAGTATTCAGTTATGCTGTTTTGGGAGGAATTTCCAATTTTGACCTTATAGTTATTCCATTCGTGGAAACCTCAATGGACGTCGGTAACAACAGAAGATCTTAAATAAGTCACAGTATTTTCACGGTTTCTTCTCAAACCTTTCCTTTCCGTGAGAATGTACTTTTAAAATACGGACATTAAATGTACAGTATATGATAAATTTTTTAAACTGTTTCTAGAAACAATATGAGGTAGAATAAATTAAGAGTAAATCTCAGCTGAGGTCGGGATCAAGCCGAGTGCATGACTAACTAAAGCTGAATTATCATGTTGATCATTCTCTCCCCACAACAGCCCAGTGTGAGCTAGCTAATTCAAGTATGACTGAGTTGCCTCTGTGGGGAGAGAATGCATGTTGATGTGCAGCCTCTTTACAGGATATGTAAAACTTGTAATTTGTAAATATGGCATTTTTGACATCAGGGTACGGTGTTCATTGACGTGTATATTTTGGTTGTCGAAATATTATAACTGAAATATAAACTTGTTTGATATCACATATTTAATTAAACAGACACCTTTCTTTGGTGATATAAAATGTTTGGAGGTAGAGCTCTGTGGAAATAAATTCGTTTAATTGCATCATTTCGGTGATACCATTATCGATAACACGAAACAACTTCTAGATGCCTCGGAAGTGATATCAGTATAAAGAACCGTAACATTGCTTGATCTAGAATCACTATCCGCCAAGTCCCATTTTAGGGGGATGTGGGGAGGAGTACCACCTTCTGAGTCTGTATGAAACACCAACTGCTAGCACTGACTGCGCCTACAGCTTATCAACTTGGCTACAGATTCCTCGTCGAAATGAAACAAAGTGACCAGTTTAAGCTATATTTACTATCAGTAAGTCTAAATGCAAGAAATTTTCATTAAGCTGCATCATATGTTAATCTAAATAAAAAAAGCACAAGACAATTATATGATAGACCTACATGGATTACATTATCCTATACGACTATCGGTTCAGGTTTGACCACACTACACGATGATTTAACTAGGATCCCTTTCTTGGCTTTTCTATGTGAAGTTGCAGCTTTAGAAATAGAGTGTGTTGTTTTTAATGTTTGGTCTATAGGAACGTAGCTATTGGGTTACATTCAACTTAAAAGCATACCCCAAGCGGACCTATAAACAATAATTCACTCACTCACTTAAAAGCATACCCCGAAACATGATCAACTACCCTTATGTTGCACATTCCAAGGCGGTATTATTTTGATTTGACGATGACATTTTCACATATAAGTGTAAAATCTACAAATATGAGATTTTCCAACTTAAATAATTGTTACCGCAACAAAATGCGCATTTAGGGATAGACGCAATGCTACACCCATATTCGAGGGTGGTCCGTTAAATCTACTCACAGTCTCAAAGTAAATGACTTGAACATTTGGATTTCCTATGTAAATTGAATAATCAGCTGCAAAAGTGCAGCAGTTCTAGAGATATCTAAAATGTAAACAGTTTGTGTGATAAGGCCACGAACAACGGACCACTGACAATATAGGCCAAATGAGTTCTATATGCGTTTATGAAAAAGCTGCAAAGTCTCTACAACTAGTTACAGCAGAATATCGTAATCTTAAGTACATGTAGGGAAGACCATCAGGTCACGTCATGAACTGATAAAATAAATAAGTGATTTTCTTTTAAAAGTTAGATCATGTTGGATTCAACCAACTGCATTTTAAGTGAAACTGATACTCAAACTTTTCCTAACAAAAGAATCCGGTAATCTTAATTAGTTTCCCTATGACCAACTATAGAAGAGACAGAAATTGCTTAACCTTCGAGTAAAACAGTTCTTGCAAACTACAAATCATAATGTAATTGAGTGATATTTCAGCCATTAGCGGCGTCATAATGTATCTGAACTATATTGTCTCCTCTGGTGCATTTGTATACATGAATATATGATATATATGCCAAGTCAAGTGTGAAATTACATCCAACTAACTACCGGGTATATCGGATGGAAACTGTTTGCAAGAGGTACAGCAGTCCTATTAATGCAACATCGCAATCAATTCATCTGGCTTCTCAATTCTTTATAACCTGAACATATACGTGTTTGCAAATCAATTGTCTGGTAGATTTCTTGAAGACAGAATTACCAAGATATTTATTATCAACGTTATGTTTGGTGTACCAAGGTGATGGGTGCGTAAGTGATTGCTGATTTTTGTTAGCATTTTCTAAATATGATATATAGGTTGTCTCATAATGTTAAGATAATCATGTGTATCGTGTGTTACTAAACCAAGTGCCATATGTAATTAATACACAAATTAGTAAACGTATTTTCATCGTTGGTTCGAATCTCGCTCCAAGATAAATTGATCAGATACAAGTAGAGCAACCAAGAAGACGTGTACAGACCAACCAGATAAAGTAAGATAAGGAGACATTTTTTTCAACAATTTATTCACAATAGATTTAACGATAAACATTATACAAAATGAAACTGAAACAAATTCATTTGCGGATATGTTTCTAGAAATCAGATCTAATTTGGCTTATAGAATTTTTATTTATAAATGCATTTAAACAAAACTAAATGCTGTTACTCTTAAATGAATGGAAATTGTCAAGGACTCGCAAGTTGATATACAACAATGGTTTCTTTAATGGCGCGGACATTGATATCAAACCAGCAAAAGCAAGCAATTAATCTATTAAAGTTTGATAAGAACACAGGCGGTTTACTAAACCAAATCTGGACGTCCCTGAGCTGAATAGGATAACTTATAAATAGGAGACATTAAAATCTCCTTATCAACAATTCTAAAGTTCAAATCAAATGCGACACTTTTCAATAATGTTACTTTGATTTTGCCAAAAGCTTTGAAGGGAATAAAGAATTTGAAACAGAAGGAAAGAAAGGAACGTTTGGCCTCTTTTCAAAAAAAAGAAAACTGTAGTCTTTCTGACGGACGTTTACCTGTGTTTCATTACACAGAATCATGATAATAGCCTATTTAGTAGAGTTTTGATAAATGTTTTGGTAAAGCGTTAGGTAACAATTTAACAAAATCTCTCCTTTGATCTGTCAGAAAGATGACATTAAGTGTTTTTCACAAGATGACGGTAGATCACAATATGTGTAATCACACTGTCTGTCATCCTGCTACATCACGTAGATTGTGTCCGCACAGCTACCCCATTACCCTGATACCAAGCAAGACAAAAGCCTATCGCTGTATGAAATTGCCAATGAACTACCTGGCTTGAGGCACTTTTCTGAACTGTTGGGTTTGAGTTTTCTTGAGTGCCTTGCAATAATCGAAACCTTGCAAGGCTAGAAATTATATGTCACACATTGTCATTAGAGGCATTAGGTCTGAAAGGATGAAAATACACTAAGCAGAATGACTGTCCTTACACTTACATTCGCAAACAGGGTGTTTTGGGTGATTTTGTTTCTTTTTCAATTTAGATAACTTCAAAGCGACAAATCAGAGAGAAAATAAGGTCATGAACAAGGCAACATAAGCTGAACACATAAGTGGCTTTACAACGAACAATATGTAATGCATTAATATAAAAGTATAAATATTTCCCTTACAAAATTTCAATATTTCAATATAATGACTGTACAGTTACCGTAATATCAACAGCGTGAACTAACACAACATCTACATCTTACATTACAACTTCATCGAAACCATAATCGTCACCATCATAAGTATCATCACCGTAATTTTCATCACCATAATCATCATCATCATTTTCATATTTATCGTTATCGTCATCAGCATCATCAGCGTCATCATAATATGTAAGGAACCTTATTGTTATTTCGACACAGACATGTCCGAATGAACTACTCACATAACTTTTAATTGTAAGTCCTAATTTCATCAACGATAGATGGCTTGAGCATATCCATGAGATTTCTCAAAGAGCAAGTCTTTCTGTAAAGCATATCATATTCACAAAACATGGTATGTGTGAAAGCTGTAGAATTTCCAAAGGTGAACATAGAGATAAGTTTTTATATATTACTGGCGGACAGACGTTATTTTAATTCATCATATTGATTTTGATTCCATCGAATTTAACTTGAAATAAAGATATTTTTCACCTTTACAGGTGATTATAGAGTGAGCAGCTCCTGAGCGCACCTGAGAACCAGAGAATATTGACTACCAACAGACCAACCCTCTACAGTCCACAGGGTCGCACACAATGTTGCAATGAATAACAACCATAACTGATATGTACAACACGCAACATATATCAACGCTTTATACAGAGTTCATATCCAGAGGGAGTATCGTCACATCACATCACATGTTCAGCTTGTCCGTGAGCACACGTCAAGGACGAGACGGAACGTTAGTCTGGAATGCACCATGTGGATATGTATGTGTATAACTTGGGGCTGGACCCCGAGATCCCAGTCAACATCACAGATTCAGGAGAACAGGGCTCCCTGGGAGAATACCTCATTTCTAGTGTTCCCTCCTGCTCTCTCTCTGCACTTGACTGGCTGCAGTTTGTGTGGACAGTAAACACCCGACCACAAACACGTTCACGTTCATCCCTCCACCTCTTCTGTCCATTTAATTTGAACCCGTCAATCTTCACCGAGTAAGATAAAAGCAATGGATCTAAGCAATCAAGTTTCCTAGGGTCCTTGACAAGGTTCCGTCCTCGTATCAACATCATGTGTGATAGTTCACAAGTAAATTTGAAAACCTGTTATGAGCACAAGTTTCCATCACAACCAAAGTTACAACTGACGCCCTGAAGTGTTTTGACCCGTATCACAGCACATAGACGGATTTGAGACTTCAAGAAAGAATCTGTGGTAACAGTTAACCAATGGAGGAGCCTCTGTGTTCATATTCCCTCATTGATTTTATTTCAGTCACATATTTCAGTCGTGGAGGCAAACTGTAACAACTAGCTCACTGACATACACAATGCCAAGCCCTGGAATAGCATCGTGTTAACACTAAACAGGCAAATCGTCAAAGAAATATTGGACATTATTATCATCACATTTCATACTGCCGCAAGGGTTCATGATATCAGCTGAACAATGCTCAATGTTGTTCTACTTATATTGTACAGCATCACAGTCTTGCCACCTGCAGATCGTCCACAAAATGATAGGAGGACGGCCCTTAAGACTGACGTGGATAGTCACACTCTCATTTAAGTAGCCTCGTGATAGGACCATCAACACCGAACGGATAGCCGTCCCATTGAAACACTTCACAGAGGAGTCCTTCCCCTCCACACAGCCAGTACAAGACGGTTCTTGCAGGAGCTTTACAGATAAGGAAATTCTTTCAGGAACCCTACACAAGGAGATCCTTGCAACGTCTTACACACAGAGAAATTCTTGCAGAAGCCCTACACAAGGAGTTTTTGCTGGGACCCTACACAAGGACATTCTTGCAGGAGCCCTACACAAGGACATAATTGTAGGAACCGTACACAAGAGTTTCTTGCTGGAGCCTACACAAGGAGTTTCTAGCAGGAGCCCAACACAGTGGTCAGTCTACAGCATCCGCTCCCCGCTGGACATGCTGTTCTGTCTGATGAGCACACTGACCTGTCGTCTCATCCTGCAGTAGCACACGGACAGCAGGACGGTGAGGACCGACAGTCCAATACAGGCGGCTATGAGGATCCATGAGTTAGAGCTGTGAGTGAGGACGTAGTCTCCCACCACGTACTCCGCGTCCACAAGGTACTTCTGGTACTGCTGGCGGTACAGCTCGGGGACTCGCTGGTTCCAGAAGGAGATCTTGTCAGTCTTGAAGTGGTGGTCCACGATCACTGAGGGACCCTCGTCGTACGAGACGAAGCGGGTGAGGAAGCGCTGGTCGTCCGTGAAGCGGGCCATGTGGAACTCCTTGATGGGCACCAGAGACGGCAGTCTGAAACACGGACACTCATTGAGCAACTTGCTATGGTTAGCTCATATCTTATTCATATTGAATAGGATTGGGATAGGTTCTCCATGTTACCTTTTCATTCGGGAATTCGGGCCCAAATATAACGGTATTCATTGGAGAATATTTCTTCAAATTTCTTGTTATAAAAAAACAAACAAATTGTGACAATATTTAGTACCATTTATCTTCATATAAACTTGATTTTGCCTTCTACATATTGAAGCATTACTTAATCCTATTTGGAATGTTTTGCTAAAAGGTTAAATGATAATGCAATTAAACAAGCGTTACCCGTTTTTGACGAAGTTTGCCCAGAACATCATGAGCATCCTCGACATGGTCTTGTCCGACTCGTCGTACCGGAAGTTGGGGTGCTGGACTAGCGGGTAGCCGGACAGGTAGAAGAGCTCGGCCCCGTGGACAACACCTGTGGGGTAATCGGCTATAGAACCATTGCAGGTTAGAAAGATGAAACTCAACAAGCACAAAACAAGAGCAAACAAAATGTACAACAAAACGTAGCAGAGAAAAAACAACGTTAAACTTTTCGGTAGGTATACTTTATTGTCGAATGTTGATTAGAACGCAACCTCTAAAATATAAGAAATTGCTGTCTGGCCATTTGAACATTTGATAAAAGGTTCGTTTTAATCAACGTGCGACAAAAAAAAGTTTATATACCGTCACGTTTAAATATGTTGAAGTAGGTAAAATGCTGAAAGATATTTAACAAATAGGCGATATTGTTATACAAGGCAAAGACGAGAGAGCAGAGAGTAAAATGATATAAAATACGTTAATTATAACAATCATCAACTCGTACATGTAACACTGTTTTAACAGTCCCTGAAATTGTCTTCATAACGACATGGTGGAACAATACCACATTGCAACAGAAGCATACCGATAACATTTATACCATATTATTCACTCATGCGTTACGTGTACATGCACATATATTTTTCAATAATGTTAGTAATTTAACGAAGTGACATTTTTAATCGATGAAGTTACAAAAACGTTCATAAATTAATTTACTTGATATTTAACTGACGAACATTGTTAAAATATGAGTTTGTAAAACAGTTATAAACGTGTTCGAAGACAAACTTATGAACTTGAATAAATAAACAAAATTTCATTTATTTTTTAAATAAGGTTTGTATATTCAGACTAGCTTTCAATTATAAACACCTTGCAATTGAGACATCCTTTACCTAAATGCGATTTTGTCTTATTTAGGAGAAAGTATTTTCATTAACAGCATGTTCAAAATTAATAAGGTTAAAAAACGATAATATATTAACAAATTACGACGTATCTTATCAACATTACGAAAAGATTGCTGTAATAAAGATAACACGTAACGTTTCGAATAAATGAGATTTTGAAAACAAACCTTACAATTCAATACACCATGCTGCCTGTCGCAAATTTCATGACATATTAAATCCATATAATGTCTTTTGTCATTAGTACAATTAAGAACAGGTTTATGTTTACAAGTACCTTGCCACTTGTCAAACTTGGACTTGTACTCATAGTTGTAGACGAAGACGGTGAGGTTGTGTTTGGACAGGAGGCTGGCGCCCTTGTGGATGGGCGCCACGATAAAGTAGTCACCGACGATCTGCAAATATTAAACATCATCAATACGAAGAAGAGGAAAATTATTTTATTACCAAATGTCCGCACACTCTGGAACCGAATCAAGGCTACAAACTCCAATGAGACACACACTAAAACAATGTTAGAATAAATAGACATTCATCCATTTCATTCATTTTAAGACCACAACAAATACCATCTATTCCCCTTAATACACAAACAAAGATTTCCCTTTTAACAAAGTTTCATAACCAGTCAATCAATAAAAATAAACCAGACCACCCTTGCCCTAACACAACTTATGGACGCACAATCTACTTCAGACCAACTTGGAAATAGTACATACATCTTTATTCATGTTCACTACCTTTCACTCAGCAACACTAATTTATAATCATCTTGACCTTAACTCTCAATAACTAATATTTATTTTCCAATATCACCATACACCCAAACAATCAAGCACATCGTAAACATACTAATATATTGATCCATGTTTATTTACTCCACCTAATCACCAACACATCTTCACATTATAACCATAACACACAATAATCACAAATACGTATTTGTGTTCTGTGACTTTTGTGAATTTCACTTGCGAAACCAAATATACTTCTTCATTTTGCTACATTTTATGGAGACCCAGTTGTTGAAAGAGGACATTCAATTGAAAATACCCTTTTTCATCATCGGCGAAAAGTTGATTTTTTAAAGAGAAAAACATTCTCGCCATAAAGAAATAATTGTTGAACTTGGGGATATCATTTCAAAATAAGTTTACTTGAAATGCGGAACAATTAAATACTTAATACTTTAAGACATATGCAAATGGCGTAATTTTTCATATAAGTAATTTTGAACCATTTATCTTCTCAGTCAAATCTCCAATTCACTGATAAAAGCAATCCCCCTTTCACACTGCCACATGTCTTGACTCGTGTCTCTTTCACTCTGCCACATGTCTTGACTCGTGTCTCTGACTTGCCAAGTGATTGGGCAGATTCACTCTGAGCTAAGAAGCAGCTAGAACTTGCATAGATCTAGTTGTGCCGAAATCTCAGATACAATATGTACAGCTTTTCTCTTACCATAACCTTCAAATCTTATGCTATAATTTAACCAGTTTTAGGTCTGTAATAATTTCATTAGGAGACATTGGTTCTATTCCAAAGAGTTTTATATGTCTAAACATTGTATTATCTTTACTTCCTACCATTTTCTCCTCGAACTCTAAACAAATACGTAAATTTGTAAAAACTATTGTAATTTGCAATAAATGGTATTTAAAGTTCAATCTGTTACATAAATTCTTGTCTTATAAACCAATTTTCTGTCCAATTACAATGGAATAGTTTTACCAACTATATATAAGTATTGCACATATCTGAAGAGAGCAAACATCAAACTATTGTTACATATATTATCAATTGATGGCGGATCTTATATAACTAGTGTTAAAATGATTTCATAAATTATTCATCCATACACCTATCAGCTGTTGACAAATTTGCATCTTAAATGTAGAGTGTTTTTCAACCAATTCGAAAACGCCTTATATTATAACAGAATGAATTGATATAATCCATTATATCTAAAGGGTGTGTCTTTTAATCTTTATACGCACCGTTTAACAAGTACATTAAATTCCTTCAAAAGATTAAGTATATATTTTTATAAAATTAAAATCTACCAACCATAAACTTGCATTTATTGAATATGTTGGTAGTGTTTGAAATAAGTTACGCTTGCAACAATGGTATTCTTGTTATCTAGAATGTTGAAATATTATGCAAATGAGGTTATATCCATATAAGCAATTCTAATTGATGATACGCTCCCGAAAACAATATGTATCGCTGATAAAAGCAATCCCCCTTTCACACTGCCACATGTCTTGACTCGTGTCTCTGACTTGCCAAGTGATTGGGCAGATTCACTCTGAGCTAAGAAGCAGCTAGAACTTGCATAGATCTAGTTGTGCCGAAATCTCAGATACAATATGTACAGCTTTTCTCTTACCATAACCTTCAAATCTTATGTTTTAATTTAACCCGTTTTAGGTCTGTAATAATTTCATTAGGAGACATTGGTTCTATCCCAAAGAATTTTATATGTCTAAACATTGTACTATCTTTACGTACTACCATTTTCTCCTTTAACTCCAAAAATAAGCCAATTTGTAAAAACTATTGAATTTTAAAATAAATGATATTTATAGTTAAATCTGTTACATAAATTCTTATCTTATAAACCAATTTTCGGTCCAATAACAATGTAATAGTTTTGCCAACTATATAAAAGTTGCACATAGCTGAAGAGAGCAAACATCAAACTATTGTTACATATATTATTAATTGATGGCGGATTATCTTATATAACTAGTGTTAAAATGATTTCATGAATAATTTATCCATACACCTTTTTAGTTGTTGACAAATTTGCATCTTAAATGTAGAGTGTTTTTCAACCAATTCGAAAACGTCTTTTTATTACAACAGAATGAATTGATATAATCCATTATATCTAAAGGGTGTGTCTATCACTCTGTAAGCACCGTTTAACATGTACATTTCCTCCAAAAGTATAAGTCTACATTCTTATAATATTAGAAACTTCCAACCATAAACTTGCATTTATTGAATATGTTGGTACTGTTTGAAATTATTTGCGCTTGCAAAAATGGTATTTTTATTATCTAGAATGTTGAAATATTATGCAAATGAGGTTATATCCATATAAGCAATTCTAATTGATGATACGCTCCCGAAAACAATATGTATCGCTGATCAAAGCAATCCCCCTTTCACACTGCCACATGTCTTGACTCGTGTCTCTGACTTGCCAAGTGATTGGGCAGATTCACTCTGAGCTAAGAAGCAGCTAGAACTTGCATAGATCCATTCTCTCCCCACAGAGGCAACTCAGTTATACCTGAATTAGCCTCTGTTCTATTACGCCTAGATCCTGGGGTTCCGGCAGATTGCCCTAGCGGCAAAAAGTTTTAACTTGAGATAGCTCCCTTATCTGCAGCCAATGAAAACACCTTTTGGATATCAACGACTTTGGGAATTCTCAACGGTCGGACAGTGACTTTCGAAAGTATCATGCCTTTAGGTTTATTTTTCATTAACAGTGTGAGAGGGAAAATATTAAAAAATCAGATATGGATAGGGTTTTTCATAAGAAACATACTGTTTTATAATTGTGTAAATTGTTCTTTGTTTTATGATAAATTTTATTTTAATAATTTACCAAATAAAAACTAATGAGCAGGTAAAAAAGCGATGTTTTGTTGAAGGAAGAGTTATCTCCCCTGAATGCCGAATCACCGGGAATAGCCGGGAGTCGCCGACCTTTTGCGAATGACCCCTTTTGAAACGGCGTCGCTGATTGCACAACTAACTTTGATTGCCTCCAATCAGATTTCTACTTTTCTGTCCCGTGTATTAGCCGTAATAGAACAGAGGCTAATTCAGGTATGACTGAGTTGCCTCTGTGGGGAGAGAATGGCATAGATCTAGTTGTGCCGAAATCTCAGATACACTATTAACGTTACAACGATTTAAAAAATAATCAAAATGCAGAACGCTTATATTTGTATGAGAAATGTCATGTAGTACTGGAGAAGTGTTCGAATGCCTAAGCATTACAAATTTAATCAAGATTCTAAGTTGAAAGCTTGAGAAACACAAAAACGACCTCAAACACGCCGCTTAGATATTCAACCTAAAGAATGCAGTTTGTAAGGCATTTACGTACTCTTCATTCAACATCAAATAACAAATGAGGAAGCACAGAGACATGATGCATGATGCAACAGAATGAAAACCACCAATACCCTCTGCAGTCGATTACCGCTCCTCTGAGTGAATATCATTGAATCTAAACATTAACCCTGACAAAAACGAGGGGATACAGATACGACACAGACTGATAAAAGCATTCATAAAATCTAAAATATGGTTCAAGTATTGGAACTCGACTCAACACATCTTTTAAGATATATTCTATATCTGTACATAAAGATAAGACTTCCAGTGCCAAGTACCATTCAGATATTGAAGGAGTATACACGATAAATTCACAAGATGATATGAAAAATAAATGCTGCAGAATTATTTTGAGCTTACCTCGGCGAAACTTTGTCTGATGTAGTCCTCACCTTCCCGAGACCATTGGGTGTACTGGTTCATCACCGAATCTGGAGGAGATACATAGAGATACATAGAGATACATAGAGATACATAGAGGTACATAGAGGTACATAGAGATACATAGAGATACATAGAGATACATAGAGATACATAGAGGTACATAGAGATACATAGAGATACATAGAGATACATAGAGGTACATAGAGGTACATAGAGGTACATAGAGGTACATAGAGATACATAGAGATACATAGAGGTACATAGGGATATATAGGGATATATAAAAGTACGTAGAAATAGATAGAGGTACATATATGTACATAGAAATAGATAGAGGTACATATATGTACATAGTGATTCGTAGAGGTACATAAGGATACATAGAAATACATAGAGGTACAAAGATGATACACTGAGACACATTAACTTAATAATGCATTTATATAAGGCCTAATGTCAAACCAATGCTGCTCATTGGCGCTGTTAAGATAAAGAGAGGTAACTAGTAAGTAGCTAGAAAGAGATGAGTTTTGAACTGGCTCCTAAATGTTTCTAAGGTAGGTACTAATCTCAGTTCTTCTGGAGGGAGTTTCAATGAGCTGATGCAGCCGTACTGAAAGCCCTGTCTCCCATGGAGATGGAGGTTCTTGGGGCTGGCGTGTTCAGGTTGCATCTCTTCTCAGACCTCAAGACACGAGTTGGTTGGAATGGAATGGCGAAGTCCAAAGAATCAAAAGCCGCGGAAAGATCAAGCAGTACCAGCAGGACAATCTAGTCCTTGTCCGTGATTCAAGATGTCATTCTGAACCCTGAGCAAGAAGAGCTGCTTCGGTGCTGTGCTTGTCATTGTAAGCTAACTGAAAGATTTCATTCAGCTGATGCAAGTTCTTGTGAGTTTTCAAGAGGACAACTTTCTCCAACACTTTGGATAGCAACGGTAAATTAAAGATTGCCCATAGTGTTTTGCCACAAGATTGGATCCAGATTGTTCTGGATGAGGATTGGCCTGATGATCGCTTCTTTTAGGCATGGTGGTACAGAACCCTCTTGAAGTGAGGTATTTAATGACTTAAGAAACTGGAAATTTACATGATTCCAGACAGTTTCTCAGTATCCAAGTTGGAATTGGATCAAGTTCACAGGCGCAGACTTGCTTGATGGTATCTGTGATCTTCTGGGTATCTGCTGGTAGAAACGTGACAAGTTGTGTGCCGTGAAACAGTTGATCTTGGTCTAGTGGATTGTTGCCGGATTGTTGTGGGATTGAAATGTTTTCGAATGCTGTGAAGATTTAAGATAAAGAATTCTGCAAACTCCTCTGCATGTTAACTGCATACATCTGGTGAAGGTGGAATAACCGTTGTTTTTTCTTTTCTGTTAGAGTCTTCGTTATAGCTTATAACTACCTGTTGTTCCCATAGAGATACATAGAGATACATAGAGATACATAGAGATACATGAACTGTACAGTGAGATACATGGAGATGCAATGAGATACATTCAGGATAAAGAGTCATCAAAAGTCTTGGGAAAACTTGATAAAAAAAACCTAGAAATACTTGATGCAGTAAAGAAGCAATTTCTTGAAAAGTAGCCCCTTGTAAGCTATTTGTAAAAAACTAATTTCGATTAAGTCACATTTGCTTGATAATAAGTTTGTTTTTCAATGGCAAAACCCAAATATTTCAAATACATTCACGTATTGAATCCATGAATAACATAAAAGTAGCAATATGGTATTGTTACGTTAACTCTCATAGGAAATACGCGATGCTTAATCACAAAAGAATTAACTATTGACCGTTGTCAATGTGAAAGTTTAAACCCAAATCAACTATGGTTTACAAGCAATGAATTCATCAGGGAAACCAATCATGAAAATACCTCTTGCAATTGAACCCAACACTAACTGCTTACATCTTGACCACTACCAGTCACGAGTAATAACAAACATGAGATTTAAGTAATGGGTAAGATTTAGAGAATAACCAACGAGGTACGAGTGATTACGGGATATCTGCCTGAGTCGAAATAATGTTCACAGTCGCGAGCCTTGGCGAGCGACTGAACATTATTTTAACGAGGGCAGATATCCCGTAATCACTCGTACCGAGTTGGTTATTCTATATATTACCCATTTGTAATGAAAGATAATTACAAAACGACAGAAAACATGCGATTGAGAATAGTAATGCTGTAGTAAGTGACACCAAACAGCTGATCAGTATTCATACGCGTGTCCAACCGAACATCTCCAGAGTGAATTACTCAACAACGCTTAAGAATCTAGTTCAGTAACAAAACGATACGAAACTGACGAAAATATTGACCCTGAAAAAAAAGTGTACACCTTTCAACATTGAACAAATTAACACACTTAAAACTCTTAACAAACAGGATTCTTTGACAGATATAATAAGTATATTGAATCGGCCGGTCGTCACACCGTACTATCGCTGCGATATTTTGTTGACGGCACAATGTTGTAACGAAAATCTAAAAAACCTGTCAATTTTTTTAAACTATAACTGATAAAAGTGGCAATATCTTAAAGAGAAACTTACAAAGAATGCGTCAAAACAAATTTGCTTGTCATGATAATCAAGTAATCTGTAGTTTGAATAACATTTGTTTCTTTCGATGTTACTTTCATTCACGTCGACAGTATCAAGAACGATAACTCTAATCGGCCTGTGAAATTGATCACGGAGGCTTGTTCCCAGGGCTGATCGACTATGAGTATGTTCACTATGTTCAAGTATGTTGGTTTGAATGTATGTGTTGAATTTGATTCCCTACGGTGATTAGGTGTAATTAATTATAAATGGATCAGTGAAATACTTGTGCATGGGTAGATTTCATGAATTTTCAATGGCAGCCATGTTTGTTTACAAATAGACAGCGCTGATTGTACCTTGGGAAAAAGCGCAATCTTGAGGTCACAATGAAATTAAACACGTAGGTGAATGGTGTCAAATAATCCTGCGTTTAAATATCAAACTGTAAGAAATATGATGTACAGTAATACATATTTATCTACGATTTTTAAAAACCTAATCGACATACGTTCGACACGTTCAATTTATCAATGAAACGTGAAAATAGTTCCGTCGACCAATCGTCTCTCATTCTCTTAGGAACCAACCAATCAACGTTGAGAATCACTAAAAAGCACATGTGCGGATATCAAAAAAATATCCACTCGTGTATCCTCGCCCGTATGGGTAATATATAAAAGTAAAGCTATCGTGTCATTTTAATGGAATTTGAGGGACACGGTTAAATCACCTTCAAACCTATTAACGTTAACCTCTACAAAATAAGTGAAGACTTTGATCGTAGTTGAGAAGATCGTTGCACTCTTTCACCTGTCAATGAGTCTTCATTGCCTGATGGTCAATACTTCATTAACATCATTACAGAGCAATATTGCTTTATGTTCCAAAAGAATAAGACGTTGTAGACCCCATGCCAAGTTTGCAGAAGAACATAAAGGTTAGCTTGCTGTAGTTGCCACCTACTCGTTTCCTTATGGTGGAGCAGGCCCCCCTACTGTGTTCCTTTTGTGCAGTTTTCACAATAATTTCTCTTTTAGCCGTCAACGTGCGTAACAACTGACTTCCGACATATACACTTTAGCGCTCTTTATTTCTCACACAGTCTTAAGCTCGTTGCTGATCAAGACACCTATAGAAACGAGACTTGATTGATTCCTACAAGGTAATCGATGCCAGTGAAGGAGATCGAATCAGTTACCGATGGAGCTAATAGGAGAGAAGTCAGAGGGAGGACCGGAGCGGAGACAGGGGGCAGACAGGGGTGTTGTCTGCCCGTCTACTTATTGACAGTGAACTCAGTTCAGTACGTTTAATGATAATGACTCTAAGTTGCTACAGGCTGGATGTTTTCACTTTGATTTAGAACGCATTCAACTAGAATGCGAACATAGTCTATAAAATATGCAACAAGACATTGACTCACTAACGTCTGATTAATTTTGCAGTCACCATACGACCAGTTGTATATTTTTCATAATGTTCGTATCACATATGATTACAATAGTTTTTTTGGCACAATATGGATAAGCTAAGATTTTGAAGAAACACTACTAGCTAAGATGGATTACTAGGTAAATACAAAGTTCGTAGATACAAGTCTTCTTGATGCTTTTCAAAATCTAAACCAATATTGTAATAATCATCAGTTCATGCGATGCGACATAAAAACTTTAAAGTAACGTAACTGTACCTAAATAATGTCTCAATGCTTACCCACAATGCCCTCCACTTCCGGTAGATTCCCCCTGAAACACTTCATGACCGCCAACAGTTTCTGGGAGCCCGTCTTCCCTGATCCGTGTTCGTCCAGAAACGGGACAGCTGAAACACGAACCTTTCATACATACAATTCTCACAGGCACATATGGGTCTATATTTATACATACATACAGTTAAAGTTTGACATAATATCAATACATTAATCATCTTTAACCTCTAAGTTGTTCTAAAAACGCAATTAAAATATATTTGATTTGAATCAAATGTAAAGACAACAAGTTGATTTTTTATTGGACATCTTGATACAATTTATTTATACTATTTTTTATATTTCCATTGGGTGTTTGTTATTCAGCATTCATCTGCACGACATAAAATTTAAAAGGGACATGGGCAGAAGTTGGGAATCAGATTTAGGTAAGTGTAAGACTTTTCTTGCCCAAATGCTAAATGCATTCACTCATTTGAAGTGCGTATATAGCCCAGGTTTTACACCTGACACTTCTTGTTTCGACGTCATGTATTACCAATAACTAACTTGTCTATAAAATAGCGATTTGAATATGACAACTCATATCAATTTTCTTATATCACATTGGGTTTTCAAGATAATAAAGCATGATAAGAGTGAAAACATTGAAAACAAAATACTGGCACCAAAACCATATGAAATCACGGCACAACAGCTCAGACAAATTCAGTCGGACTACCGCTAAGAAATAACCGATAGACCCACCCCTATAACTATATGTCAACAGAGGAAGAAATACGAGTATGCCTTCACCTTTTTTTGTAGTTTATAGTAGGCTTATTAGTTTCAATATTTTTCTTGTGCTACATATCATCATTTCTCCCTTGTGGGATTTAAGCATTTCATGCCCCTGTGAATAAAAGATGAAGTCCACTACACACCCGCCACCACGCCCTCGTCCTGTGTTGCCCCTGTGAGGAAGTACTTGGCGTTGACCGGACCCTTGACCGCTAGTCTCTCGGGTGTGTCCGGCAGAAAGTGACCGTCAACCACTGGACGATACGGGGGCACCAAGGACAGCGGCATCTGGACAGGAGTAAATAAGGTTTTAGATTCTTAACACTTATATATAAATAAGCAGTAAGTAAATAAGTTTATATATTGTTAACACTGATATATAAATAAGTAGTAAGTAAATACGTTTATAGATTTTTAACATTGATATAATTTAAAAAAAACCTGAACAAATGATATTCAAAATACACATGACAATGACCATGTTTCAATGACCGCATCATCTGAAGTTGATTCTGAACAGAAGTAAAGAAAGTTTACGATTTTTTACACTGGTCTCATCTAAAACCTGAACAGATAACATTTAAAACACACTTGACAATCTTCATGTTCCGATGACCGTAGTCTGGCATCCTGACCCTTAAGGCTTAAGCAAAAATATTCAATTGACGGCAAATCACGTCTACTCAAGTATTGAAAGTCTTGATCACTTTGCTCTGAAGTTATTAAAGCATATTTTAGACTCCATTTTGTTGTAATACATTAAATGTTTATAAATATTCTTCTAGTCTACAATGACGGCAGCTTCGGAACAGACGGAATAACGCTTTAAAGGGGCAATAGCACGTTATTTGCAAATTTTATATTTTATTTTTTTCATTGATAATTGTACGATAATGCTCAATGTATTATTATGATAGTGTCAAAAATCGTATTACACAAACCTATCATCCATAGTCAGCGAACAAATTATAAAGATTCACATAAAGTCCATTGGCAGTCATTTTGTGTGAACACCATTAAATCATTTTGTGTAAGAAAAAGGAATCGCATTGCTGAACTTTACATTAAATATTTGATTTATTAATGCTTCATCTAGTTTAAATACATTGTCTTTCGATTGGAACCATTTATTTTCATTTTCCTGACATCACGTTATATTCCCTCTGAAACGTTCTACTTCTAAAGAAGGATGTTTTTCATTTTTATATCCTAATAGGGTTATTTTTTTGAAACATAATTAATTCAGTACGCATTCTTCATAAAATCCCTAGCGAAACTCATCAAATGGAAATGAAATGGACTGCACATTCCCTACTAAATCCAAGTTATTGCCAAATGGGATGCAAGTGTACACGTACCACAATATAATGTATAGAGTATGCAAAAAGGATTTACAATTTGTGAATTTGTATGACGAAAAAATAAATACACACAGTAATCTCCACTATATCTTCATATATACATAATAATAATAACACTTTATTGTCCTCAGTACATGTTCATATTGGAAATTTGTTTTGTGCAATTGCACCCGGCAGCCACTGTGCAGCGCCAGATAATGCATATAACAAGTTCTAGAGAGGGGCTGGTCATTGTCAATAGTTAATTAACTTCATTCATTAATACCTACAAGGCGACACTAATATGTTCTATTTAATAAAAGACGAGAGAACAAAACAAATATGTTTAATTAGTGACTGTAATTAGTTTATATTTCTTCAAAGAACTCTGTACGTTGTGTACAGGAAAGTCGAATTTTTGGCCTTACTGTTTGGACCTCGATACATTTCATATGAACCTGGCAAATTATGAGTGCTATCGGTAAAGCGGGACATGTTTAACTTTTTCAACAGCACATGGTGCAACGATTGGCCATCAGTGATACGTCTTCCATCTGTATCATCTGTTACCAAACTATGTGAACTTGGATATGTTTTGTCTGATCATTGATCTCTGACTCTGTATTACTTGTCGATGTTAGTTTAAAATGCGATTATGACAGGAATTATGTTAAAGTAGTATCAGGGTTGACAATCGACCCATGAAGTTCAGAAGAATTGGAGCCCGGTTACAGTAATCTAAAATCTATGGTATTCTATCGTATTTTAATCCCTCATCTCTTCTTGAAAATGTCAAACAAGAACTGTGATTCGTTAATCAATCCGTGTCGTCTTTATGTGGGGCAATGTGCCAAATGTTGTATGTTCTGTGTCTTAAACACTTCTGCTTGCTAGAGATCGTTATTTAAGTGCATGATTATTGAGGTCTCGTCTTCACGTTCACGTAGACTCAGCACTCGTCTTTAACGTGTTATATAACTGCTATAACGATCCTCATTACTCCAATATCTAAAAACTTAACTAACGCATTTCCTCTGTTGGGGAGGTCAGGACAAAGTAGCAGATTGGGCAAAGTGTACTCGGCGGATTATTTGATCTAAAATCATATAACATGTGTGATAAAGGTTGATTATAGGTGGTACCTATCAATACAAGACATCAAAAGACAGACGGGTATTGCATGTGGTTCATAGGTCACAGACATAAAGATAGAGATTTGTCATGTTTTGACGTACGCAGAATGTCAAGGTGCCCAACCTCCCCTATTCACGTAATTTGTATATTTCTTTAAGGTCAGTTACAAGAAACTTAAAGCTATAGTTTGGCAATGAGATAAAAATTAAGTGGTCTATACACAATGATATTTGTTCATGTTTTTACCAACTTTACCTGGCATATATAATATAATAAATAATTATGTATTTGACTGCAAGCTACGTTTCAAAGAATTTATAGTAAATACAATTCCAAATTAATTTAATATGTCGATGTTTACTGACATCATTTGAAATGTAAATGTCCTCAGAGTCAGTTTTTGAAAACAGTTTGTGTTATCAAGCCGATGAGGCAATTAGGATCATTGATTGGTCAGTTAAGACAATCAAAATAGAATACCGTTGTAGTGAGGGGAAAGAGTCGTCTCGTTCAAGATTTAATCAGGAGATGGAACCCCAGATGGAGCGTCCCAGATCTAAATCTCTGTTAGTAATCACGCCCGTGGAATGTGTGTCAGTGGGCTAAAGCGTGCCCCTCTACAACACTTAAGACGGGCCAAAGTTTGGATAAGCTCTTATTGCCATCGATTGGAGTCAATGTCGTGAAAGAGGATACAGAACCACTTAACGGTAGTCGTGCCGACAGAGAAGAGGATACAGAACGTTTTGAGGTCTCAGGATATCGATCAGTAGAGCGTAACGCTTTAAATACAGAAGTGGAAGCTATCATCTGTGTACACAGTAGTGCATGTTCGACCCGATATTAAAAACTCAATGAAAGAATTAGCACGACTACCGGAATAGACAGGTATTTGAGGTTGGCCTGCGATCAAAGCAGCCTAACGCTTTCTCATTGAAGACGTGACAGCATACTGGCCCGAGTAGAAAAAATAGTTCATTATGTGGGTCTTGTTAAATGTGGCTAGAAAAAAAACGTTGTAGTTCTTTGTATGATTGAAAAGTTTAACAAAAACCTTTTGTAAGAATAAAGATGATTGAAAACATCGATACTTTTCATTAGCCCTTGTACGTAACATATTGTATTGTCAATCTAAATAGTTGGAAATTTGAAAGTCCCGCTTCAAAAACATTTTCTTTTGTGAACTATTTATCATATTTACCTGTATTTTCTCGTATACGAGTTGTTCCATCAATTTTGAAGGTATGCGTTTCAAACATTTCTTGATAAGTCTTGTGCTGTTTGCGGCGCATCCCACAGCGCCAGAGAAGAATTTAAAGTAAAAGCCTGGTTCCCGCTGATGCCTTGTTAGAGCCCAGTGCGCGAAGGGTGACCCGCTCTGTTGAATCACGCCTTGGAACAGACCTGGGGAGAGGGACAGAGTACTATAAGCACGAATTGGTCACAACTGATATAGATAGATAGAAATGTTGAGTTGATATCACAGCGAATAATAAAAGCAAATGATAGAGAAATTTCACAATAACCTCGATAAACACTTGTCGAAGGCTCCGAATGAGGGGGAAGTAAAACAACCACATGGATTATTGCGTAAACCATTACCTCTGGATGTAGCTGCCTTATCTCGACGGCAAGTAAGATCGTACAGAGAACGAGAGAGAAACGGTAAACTATATTATGATATAGATAATATGAGATATGCTACAGAAGGGGTTGAAAACCAGCATTTCCCTTAAGGTGAGGATGCTATTTCACCATTCGTCATTCAACATTTAGATGAGGCCATAATTTGGATGGTAACAAAACTGTATTGAACACGAACGGAATAATGTCGTTTAGGGATATATATATATATATAAAACACTGGATGGTTCAGGATGTATCTCCATTTGAGAAGTACGTCTTGGTCTTGCCAATAGAGAAGTTGTGTCCGTACCTTTAGCTAGCGGTGAGAACATAAGCAGCCCGACACTGCATCCCCCTGCACTATGACCATCTATCGTCACCCTGTCCGGGTCTCCCCCGAACTCGGCTATGTTCTCCTTGATCCACTTGAGCGCTTCTATCTGATCCATCATGCCAAAGTTTCCTCGGATTTCAGAATCAGCAGAGGACAGGAAACCTAGAGTAAATTTAGATTGTCACTGAAATTCTATGCGCAGATGTACATCTAAAAGTAATGGAGTGGCACGTGACAATGTATGCTTTTGGAAAGTAACGAGCTTCCATTCTTAGGTTTACAAGTATACCTATAATCACTCTTTCTTTGTATAATTCATATTCAAAATTACTTTAAAAAAAAATAAAACGTTTTCTTTTATAAACATAATTTTAACTTTGGCATCTTTAAAGACATTGTATCTCACTAACTGACAGTAACACTAAAAAACAAAAACAGAAAATTCTCTAAAAAGAATCAGGACTAAGGGAACAGCCCTGTCGAAGGCATGTGCGCTAAAGGTTTGGTAGAAAGCACTGGCACTCCATCTAAGAATTTGTTGCTAGGCTAACACTGGAAGCATGACCACCTGAGCAAACTGTCACATGTGACATAACCGAGTTCGAATCTGGTTTCCCACCTGGTTCCTATACGAGAACGTGTACGTATCAACACACGCTAATTGGCCAATGGGAAACATTTTCAGATCGCCATGGAAACCCATCACTTGCATTCCATGACAGGAGATGTATAAACAATTGGGGTTGTCGGGGTACATAGCTAGTAGTACCAAGGTATTCTAATAATTTGTATGAATAATAGGGGTTGTTTAATATACGGTTTCATACTACATGTCTTAACGTTTCAAAAATTTTCACTTTGGTAAAAACGACTATAAAAATGCCAAACCATTCTCAACGTTCCGAAATAGTACGGTTGAATATGAATTTGTACATTAAATATTAGAAATATATTTTCATAAGAAAAGACACTACTTAGGAAAAGACATTGTTATAATTATACATGTCTTTATTATCTCTGAGTATGGGTTTGTGAAATTGAAACATGTCACATTTATACTTTTCCAGATAGTGTGATCCTATATGATACACTGTTACTCGTAAATCGCCATTGAAATTAGGACATAATTTCTCAAACCAATACCACTAAAGAACATAAAAATATTAATGTGTCTGTGCCAAGTTACTAAAATTTCAGTTATCCTAAACAATACCCAAACCAAAGATACAGACAGAGACACGCACCTAGGGCGCCGAGCCGGTAGTTGATGCTGACGACGATGATCTCGTGGGCCGCGAGAGGCGCGCCGTCCAGCATGTACCCCATGCCCGTCTGGTAGGAACCCCCGTGGATATACACCATCACCGGGTACGGTCTGCTGTTCTTCTGGCGGTGGTTCCTCTGTAATACAAGGAGGCGCCACGTTAGTATTGGGAATAAATCAAAAATATAATATAAATAATATAACTAACGTTATATTCGAGAAATATTCCAAGTTATGTGTACATTGCTTGAAACACAGATAGGAAGCTTGTGTTCACGTGATTCCTTTTAGCTCCCTGTATATCATTTAAAACACAAGACGATTTCTTTTGAATTAAAATTTTTTTCAATGACGATCTTAATGATTTCAAGAAACACTGTTTTTGTTTCTTCGGTTGGGATTAATTTACAAAAAGGTCAAAATATATCATTAATGCATTACCGCCTGTGTTACCGCCTCTGAAACGGCAAGAACCAACGGGGTTTAACTCAGGGAGTTGTGTGCTAACATATGTGCTTAAACATTCATTTTATAGCTATAACTGTTACACCTTACTAAAGGAAACATTTGTATTTTGATCAAACAACCTGTGAAGATATTTCAACTTCATTTATTTGTGTCCTGATAGATATGTCATATTCCGATGCTTCTTGATTACAATTGATTAATTCATTGGATCCATCTTAAACATCCGAATCTCATGTTAACACACATGTGACGAGTTATATAGCATGTGTGAGTTATACTCATGCTAACACTCATGTGACGAGTTATATATAGCATGTGTGAGTTATAATCATGTTATTACACATGTGACGACTTGTATAGTGCATGTGTGAGTTGTACTCATATTAACACACATGCGACGAGTTATATATAGCACGTTTGAGTTGTACTCATGTTAACACACATGTAACGAGTTATATACAGCATGTGTGAGTTGTACTCATGGTAACGCACATGTGGTGAGTTATACCCCTGTTGACAAGGCATGTAGCAGGTGATACCCGTGTAGGCATGTGGATATAACGAGCATTATTAATGACAGTATCAGCGCATGTCAGTGATCACGACCAAGTCGTATTGTTCAAACAGGCAATCAAATACCAACAGCACTTCACACTACATGACTGATAACAAGCATGGATCTTCACATGAAGGGTCACAATCTTCAGCTTAACCCAGTACCTCCCTCCTTCTACTAAACGTACCTGAGAAATATAAGATGTAAACCAATGCCGTTCGTATCTAGAGTCCGGGGACGATTTCTGTCACAAGGTCATTTTATAATGACAAATGGGTTAAGACAAGGGTTTCTCTTTAATAATTCTCAAGTGACGGGAGAAACCAATGTAGGAGTTTCCCGCAGACAGGACAGGCTTAGCATTAATCCGGAAATCCGCGTATAACAAGCAGGGCAGCTAAAAGGTAGCATCAGCCCGACGTACGGTGATATTTCACACGTTCAGTCGGGCGAGGAGGATTATAGCGCCGCTTCAGGTTACCTGGGTCCATTGGTAAGTGTTGCCAGTCGGCGGGTAAGCCGTATATCACCTTTCTAGATAATCCACTTAGTGACGGCTTGTATTATCAGGTGAAGGAGGAGGAGGTCTGATGCAGGGTCGTGTTTTGTGACACTTGCAATTACTGTTATCAGCCTCATTTAATTCTCATTTGGGTTAGAGTTTAAAGACATTTGTCTTGCAAATGTATTAAATACAATATGCATTTTGGCATTTATGATGGTCAACACCCATTCTTTAAAATGATTGTATTTTAACAAAGAAAACAACTTATTGCGTTGTGATGAGCAACGTTATCCTGAAACAAGGGTTACTTAACTAATTTTCCCCACGTAAACTCTGTTAACAGAGGACCAAAGAACTTTGAATGTTCATGTTTAAACAAGGTTGCAGTAGCCCAAAAATCAATTGTACCTTTCTGAGATCCTATTGCCTCATTTGTAACAGAGGGTTCTTACCAAGGTTAAAATTGACATTTGAAACGCTGTGAAAGAGAAGTTCCAACTCGTAATTCCGTTTTCCTAGATTTTCACTTCGTCTCTGAAAAACATTATTTATTGTTTCTGAATATGAAAAAAAAAAAAAATCTTTGAAAATGATAAATAGAATGGATATATGTACATTATAAGACTTGCTCACAAATCAGTTACCATATCGGCTTAATGTGGGAAAGGGACAATGATACAAAGGAAGGACTTTTCGAGGCAAACATCCTGACAGACTGTTGCAAATTACATGAGTTGTAATATCGACAATATATATACACTAGACAAATAGAGACAGCATCCTACGAAGATCATCTGTTAAGTTGGTGTTTTCCCAAGTCATCATGTACACCTGGGTACTATAGCTATATAGGTGATAAAAACTCAGAACGAAAAGGTAACGTTATACCATATAAATCGTAAGTTTTGATTAAAACGGAATTAGAAAATGTGTGCTACTCTTTAGCTGGATTTCTAGGCCAAGTTTGTAATCAGTTCAAAGAACACTTCCTCTTTAATATTTTACTTGCTGCTCGACTTATAATGACTTATTTCACTGGACGATAAGGTCGGGAATACGGGGCTCTAAATATCTCCTGGAAATGATGGTTTATAATAACACGTCGGAATTTATGAGCGAATTTGATACAATATTAGGGATAATGGTTTGAGTTGAATAATGCGATCTTTCGAGATAACGTCATTTGTCCCGTTCACAGCTGTATGATACACGTACATGTAAGTTACAGAAAACGCTAAAGATGAGAGTGTATCTTTTTATACATTTCTAAAATATAAGACTGAAAAGTAAATGCCTCTAACTGTTGTGTATATCTGTCACCAGAATTTCATTTACTCAAATGCTAACTAAAGCTAACATTTAACGTGGGGCAGATTGCTCTTCACTTCGTACATCCCTGTAAGTTTAGAAAAGAAGGAGAAGAACGAAGACAATTATAAAAATAACATTTTCGATCAAAATTCTTCATCATGGTTCAAGTCTGATTTCAGAAAAACGAAATTTCATAATTTCCCCCAACATGGCCGAGTGAATGAGGGTTGGTTGATTCAACACACAGAACGTGACGGGAACTGATATCGGCGTGTTAATATCCTCTATAGCGCTCTGTGATAGCGATATAGCTCGCCTCTGCTCCTGTGTCCCACCCTGCTGCCGGCTTGAGGGTTAATAGACGGCGGAATCATGGGGTGGCGCTCGTGTGTTTGCACATATTGAAAAGATAAAGATTAGATTTTAATTTAATCTTCCGATTCAATGGCCACCACGAAAGAGGTATTTGAAACGTCTCGATAAGCCTGAGGATACGTGAAAGATGATATGATAATTGAACAAGGGGTTACACTGAAATCTTGAAGGTTAATTCCCTGGATCGTGATATAATGGGGAAATAATTTGAAATGCACGAGCGGAATACAAAATAAGGGTTACATCTTAAATACCGTTTTTGTCGATGTCAAAAGGATATCAAAACTACTGGAACGTTATGTACTTTGTAGCTGAAATGTTAACGCAATCATACTCATAGAACGAACACAGCCTCAAAAAGTTTCAAAAGTTTGAAGAAAGACATTTAAAGAAATGTAAAAGACGATCAAATTTAATAAGGGTTTTGTTAAATTGTCAAAGTATGTTCTTTATCAGAAGTATTTGTTTACTGAAAATTATTTCAATCTATGATATACTTCTTAGAAAGGCATTTAGAAGTTGCTAGATGGATAAGTAAGAGTATTAAGGAGAGTTAAAAAACTATAGAACTCTTCCTTATTCAACTAAAAAATTTACGTCCTGTGGCTTCGTTTACAAGTCACGTTCTTGCTTAATGTTAGAATATATAATAGATAAATTTACTTATACACTATAATTTAAATGTAAATGATATGTATATAAAGTTTGCTTAATTCAGAAAGTGTTTGTGCGATCTTTGAACCAGAGACGGATTGGGACTCGATGTTGTGGTATCTATGTCCTATAGCGGTGTAAGTGGAGATGGAACTATCTGGCATGGCGCATGTACAAACACTGAGAACAGCTACCCACTCCGGGTTATATCTCTGGTATGAAGCTTGCTAGAAACGATCTACCAAGAACACGTTGTGAAAGCACTTGTGAAAACAAGACAAGGATTCGAACCCGGGGACCAGACAATTGAGAATGTCGACAGTGTCCAATACCGACACAACTGCACTAAACAAACATCTGATTGGGGCGACAAATGATGTCACGAATAGATGCTGCATACTATGCCGTCAGAGAGCAGGTTGTTGGCGCCTTTATTTCAACCGTGTACGTGTTTCTGATAATGCCAAAATGTTGCACAACTAAATCTTATCGTTTGAATGTGTACAGAGACACACTTGCATAGGAAGAACTTTTGGGATAAAGGGTTGGTGGTACACGGTAGGAGTATGTGTTGTTAATTCGTAAGATATACATTTATGGCAAGAAGTGAAGTACTATTGAATGTCAGTTTTGCAGTAAATGTATAACCGAGGTAAAGATATTCACATCGAGCAATCCTGTCTTATCAAGAAACATCACTTCGAAATGTCATTAAAAAAAATAGCAGGTAAAGAATAGCTCCCATTGAATGGCTTTTAATTCTTATAAAGATTAATAACAAGTCTACCCACCACATCGAAGATACCTCAACAATAAAGGAAATCACGCCATTATGGAGAGGAAATCTGTGACAGTGGTGCCGCGTTTTGTTTCCTTCCAGGTATTTCTCAACCCTACCTCCACCCATATCACGTGACCACACATGCAGTCAAACACGAGTCGTGCATGCTTCTTATTGATAACAAACAATATACACGTGTAGATATCAACACTCATATGTGCTCCTCACATCGCTGTAGTCACAAGCGGGTCCCACAAGTCTGAAAGATTGCTTCTAAATGTCACCGGAAGTCTCTGTAAATCTGACCGCGGCATTGTGCAATATTTATATGAAATGGGATATGAATATAAATTGTTGTATATTTTACTATTGGATGACATGTTGCGTTAAGGAAAACATGTGTTATGAAATAGAAGGATAACGCCTAACACATGTCAAATAGATGTTGGTAGTCTCCAAGAACGGAATTTCTTCCCAGGGTAATAGGAAATAAAAATTAAAATGTTTACATATCAATCATTGATTTACTTCAAGCAGCATTCACGTTCCATTCAAACCACTTCACTGACGGAGAGAATAGATGGTAGTTATTAAACATTTTAAAAACATCTTAACTTCGTTCTGTTGTAAATTACGTTTTATTTGCTTCTATAGCCCTTGTAGACCATTATACCTCACGCAACGTATCATATGATAATAAATGTTCTACCAGATGACTTATTTTCTCTAATATACTGCCAATGCTTTATTTGTATAAGAACTCCGGCGTATTTACATACAAATATTTATATTTTCGCAGCAACGTCAATTAAGTATAAGCGCTCGACCGTCTGTCTTGGTGTATGTCGGTCTAAGCAGTGGCATCAGGACTCGCTGTCCGTATCATAAACCTCGAGACGTTTAGCGATCAACAGCATGTTTTATTAGCTTCAAAAGCATGACCCTAAGTATTGAATCATGCATCCTACACATTAGGATAATAAAGAGCGTATATCTAATATAAGGTGTATCATAAATAATGAGGTAAATATATTATCTGAGAAAACATTCCCAAGCACCGCCTGCTCTCCGCCTCAACCATCAACAGTGGAGTGCGATTGCGACAAGCCAGGAAACAAAGACGGTCTGAAATGGGCATCTATTTCCTCGCGATATATACACACGAGTCAATGCACACCAGATTTCTCAGACTCGGGATAAATACAGATTGACCGGTCTTTACCAGGTAGATCCCCACGAGGGGAACACATGGGGTAACCCCCAATACAACGGGCGTTAGAGGGGAGGGGATAGACCAACCTGGTAAACTTTTATTGCTGACAAGTGGAAACTACACATTGTTTTAATTACGTCAATATCTTTCTGATGACTGTTGATTGTTCGGGCGCCCAGCATACCGACAAGTTGATAGCTTTAACCTGGACTACCGCACAGCTGCCAGTTTTTGCTGTTTACACGAATATAGACTGAATTTCGGTCCCTGGAAACTAACAAGTGTTTAATAAATACAAAATGGTAAAATAAGAGAGTTTTAAAATGGATATTATAACGATCATCCCAATAGTTATTTTTCCGAATCAATGCTGACAACTCGACGACTTTGATGTGTCGTTTGTGAAATGAGGCTGGTAATGTTTTAGAGTATTGTGCAAAGGACCAGGAGCGAGAGTGTGGAAAGATATGTGTATACATTAAGTCGTCAGTTAACACCTTCATACGTTGTCAGAGTATCAGACAACCATAATAACATGGACGGTTACTACATTGTAGAGTGAATGCCGTACACGGGACATTTTATTTAATCTATATCAAAACATTAAGAATTTACGTTATAAAACATAACTGGATGATTGAAATATAGAAAAATAGGATTCTTGGAGGCTAAATATTATATTAAATATTGCTTCAGTGATTGAAATAGAAATTCACGAATTATTTCATCGTCGTGTCCTTGTTGTTCAGATGAGGAAACATGGTATTCATTTTAAGGACAGAGAGTTTTCAAAGTGACATTGAAAACACCTTTGTGCGTGTAAAATTATGTCGTGGTAGAACTTGTGTGATAGCTAAATCCACTGACTATCCATGTCATGAAAAACAATAAAACCCAGCATGGAATTTTAATTAAAACAAGTTCAATACAACGAAACTCTGTATTCATATTCAGAAAATGTTGTTTCTACATCTTGATGAACATGGTTTTCAAAGCACACATGATATTAAAAGAGAGGAAATTCGTTCTCTCTAAGTCATGGCAGCTTCCATTCAGGTTAACGAATATACAAGAGACAGGAAAGTGTCCCCTTTCCTTTCATAACTTTCATGAAAGTTAGTTAAAAGATAATCAATCGATTTCACATTATTTGGGGAAAACATGTCACGTCAAGGATAAATGTAGATGTATGTAATAGAATATTTATTTATTTGGGATATGCCTGAAAGGCAAACAAAGTTAGATGTGCAATCAGCGACGCTGTTCGAAAATCGTCATTTGGACACTGAATCATGACAAAGGCATTGTGATATGAGCCACCCTTTCCATGCGAGAATCGTGGTCATTTGATAATGAAATTCAAATGCATTGTGGTGCAAATTTTGTCCTCAAGGGAAAACTAGCGGAACCCTCGGATTTTGTCTTATTGAAACAGAGGTAGTGTCAACATTTAATGACTTGATCTATACCTCTGTGGGGAGAGAATGGAGAAACCAATGAAGGTCCACTATGACAATAAAACTTCGAAATGATTTGTTTTTTTTAATAAATCTGAAATTTGCAAGGATGAAAAGGAGACTGATATTTCTTCATTTTCAGTATTGAGCTATCAAGTCTTATTATAGACTTGCATTTTATTTTAGGGTCTGACTGACAGACTAACATTATGCCTGTGAAACGTTTCTTGATATCTTGGTGTTTAAAACATTCTTTGGCGCATGCTCGGAGAATTCGAAATTTTATAGAAAACCTGCCAACTGCATGGTTGACTGGAAAGACAAAATTGTGAACCTCGAGGTAGTTCTCAAGCCACTTCTAATAAAGCAAGGCCATGCATGCTGTACTAAATATGTCGTTTGTAGACTCCAATGTCCAGCCGACGAAGCAGTTTCATTGGCTTACTCAAGTCAAGAGAGGCTAATTTATGCACAGTCATATGAAAGTCCACAGGATGATTTTAAGAGCATGGATGTTTCTTTGTTAGCGAAGATTTTACATGAAGCGAACAATCGGACAAAATATGGAAAAAGGGTTAAGTATGATTTCTGTGACCCGTGTTTAAATCTTAGAGAATGGTCAGGCAAAATAGAGACGTGAACGAAAAATCGCATTATAAGGGTCGAATAAGTGGACACGTTCCGTGTTAAATTATTATGCAAGAATTTTCATCTTAAATCTTGAATGGAATTAAGATAGGTGACACAGTTTTGCAAGACCGTTTAAGTAGCTAAAGTTGTTATTAACGTTTACATTAGCAACATCCAAGTCGAGATCCATGGTACTGCAGAATAAAAGCCACCAACAAGCATGATCAAGTATATAAATGGACATTTCCTCGCAAAGTTGAAGATCAACGGCAAAGGAAATTGATAAGACCTGAATATCCTCTTAGAACTTCTTTGCTGAAACGAAATTGTATCAATGTACCCCAAACACTATGCGATCTTCAAAGAGAAGAACGGTGTTCTCGGTTACATTAGGAACATCGTGGTTCAGTTGATTTATAAACACAACATATATTTACTACACACAAAGAAATAAAACCTGAATCATATTTCGACCCGCCCAAGGCAGGGTTATCATTTTAACATAAACCCTGAACCAAAAACGAACAAAGATGTCAGAGCGGGTTGCAATCAGAATCTCCAGTGGCGAACAAATATTTGGGTTTTCAGTCTAGCGAATCCGTTGTGGAAACCGATACTTCAATTTGCAGGTCTGTACTGACAAATGTCTGTTTTGGTCATCTTTCCTTAGAATACGATACTCCACCAAGTGGCTATTTAATTAACCATCATGCTCCCTGATTCTCGACTCGGAAATGATTAATAATCCGGACGGTCCCATGAGGTGCGTTTTTTCCGGACGGGGCCAATTAGTGACGCTCGGCAGTCGAAGAAGAATTCCGACATGACACGTGCACTCGACCGATACGGATAGCAGGTGGGAGAATCAGTGGCGTTTACCTGGCCACATACACGGCAATGAACGTGTAAATATGCAGGGAATGGCTAGTGTTCTTGGCATTTTTTATCTTCAACAGACCCCAATAGTGCATTGTTTAAAGATGAGACTATTTCTCTTTATGTGAGGTATTCATTTAGAAATTAATTTTGAACTTCAGATAAGAACTAGCTGAATAGGTCTGTGATATCGATGAAATCTGTCAGCAATGCGTGTGGTTTATAACTGAATAATATAATCCATAATCTAAATCCATCCTAAGAGTCTTGAACCGTCACCTATGACACTGCACTTTCCCGGCCGATTGTGTGAATAAATAACCCTGATGAACAACTGAGTAACTGTTGAAGATGATATGGTAAGCAACTTTCATTTTAGAACCAGCGAAATAGGGTAGCAAAAACCAGGGTTACAATAATTTCTCCAAAAACGTTCAGAATTATATAAATTTATGAATTAGCCAAAATAAAGTGTTCAATATGGTCTTGTGCCATTGTCAATTATGATAATTGATACTTCCTTATAAGATCGACCCGAAACACACAGTATCACAAACTTTTTCTTCATTCAGATCCCAGAATCTTCGTCAGATCCGTTGTCCCAGATTCACATCACTTAGAGAAGTGTTTGCGTCAGACCGCGGTAATTATCTCCGCACCTTGGGGCGTTCATCAGCGTTCAACAACAGCTTTATCAGGTAATATCGGCTCAAATGTCTCCCTAATGATGGTTTTTTACAAAATGCATTTTGTCAAAACATGTTTACAAGTAATGGCCATTCACTCTTTGAAACTTAAGTTTTGATATTTCATTAAGGAGTAAAGTTCTGAATGGGATCGTCTTTTCCCGCTGGCTGAAACTTAATACTAGGCTGTTTTAGCTTCAAGGGACGTTTATTGAACAAAGCTCTTGTAATGTGGATTTGTGGTCACCCGAGTCTGTGACCTGGCCATTGAAACTGTGTCTGGAGTTTGGTGCCGTGGGTTAATCAAGGTACTTTAACGACGTCCTGATGAATAACAAACCTGACCATTCTTGAAATTCGCCAGATAGTTGATCTGATTGCGAGTGATTCCCATCGTTAGAAATACGCTAATATTTCTAATATTTCTGAAACTTACAAAAAAAAATTTTTTTAATCTTTTCATTGTAAATTACCGATTTGAAGTATGAAAGTATCATATGTAAATGAAACCCTATAAATGGCATGCAGAGCGTAAGATGAGAAAATGTAAGAAAATTTAAGATGTACAGTAGCCTATATGCACTGCGCTGTGCTCTCTGTTGCGCTTCACTGTGCTTACAAATAGTAAAAGGTAAATATTGAAACAATGATATCCCATTGTCAAACTGCAATATTTTTTACTATATTTATGGTATTTTTGGCAAAAGTTTGCAAACAAGCATGAGAAGATATGGCCAAAATTCATTAAATAGGAGACAGTTTACCAAAATGACCGAAACGTAAGCCCCGGCATCTCGACATGAAAGCGAATCCAGTGAGACCACCTCACAATTTCCGGTTCCTAAATATACGCTTAAAATCCGCCTTTGTCGCGCACAACTACATTTTCTTTCTTTTTCGCTGAGTCGGGCATTAGTTGCCGCCAAAGTTGATACCCATCGGACGCAATTGCGGTAACTGTGACGCGTTATAAAACCTACACAGATAATGATGATGTCACCGAAAGCGGGTTCGTTAAAAGCTGTGGCACTTTTGCAGAGGGTACTGTACTTCTGCCGTCGAATTAAGTATTTAATTGTTGATTAAAACCTGTAAATATGATATCAAACGTACGACGAAATATTTTTCTACCGGGTGATGTATTTCTTTTATCAATCGCTAAATTTCATCACGAACCGCATGCAAGTATGATAATTTGGCTTTAAATCGGAGAGTTAAATCGCAAAGTTTACATAGGAAACACGTGTTTCTATAAGCAGTTAGTCAGATTCATCAGTGCATTCAGGACATTAAGAAAGTATTTCAAGAGCTCAACACATCAAAACATGCCATAAGTGACGGACGATGACTATAATTGCTAATAACTGTCACTCAAACAGTAAGCATCCATGTATCAATATCTAGAAACAGATAAATAAATTAAATATGTATTAAGCTAAACCCTGTAGAAATAGACAACGTTTTTCAGTTAATATTAAGATAAATAAATCAACTCCGGAATTTGAAAAATGCCAATAAACAGAGGGAAGCATTTGAATGACGAGCACAATGATGTGCAAGTTTACTTTCTAATGCGCTCTATCATTCCCTTATCAATCATTTTATTTCACTCGTTATCTACAAAACTATTCACATAATCGCCAAATGTGCATAAATCTTTGGGAACGTCATATCAAGCCATTACTGTCTGTCCGATCTGTTATGACTGATTTATGTTTCACAACCCGCCACTGGGGCGTTCCACGTTTTCTGTTATGGGATCGAAAAGCAAACCTGTTCTATAACGTATTAGTAATGTTGAAGAGTTGTACTTTCAGAGTTTATTGTTTATGCAAGACGCATACATGACAGAGGTGGAATACGACAAGGCACTCTCTTCTGATTGGCTAGTTTCTTAATGGAATACTCTGGTATTATGTCATATCGACATGTTATGTCAAACACCGTGTAGAAATCCGTAAGATATGAGTTATGTAACTAAACACATTAGGCGGTTTGCATACAGGGGTGAGATACCTTTTAACAAACGATTATTCGTCTAGACAGCTTTCGCAAAACATGACCTCATTACAACACTGCATTTTTCTAATTAACGTAAAAGTTTCTATTTTATATTGTTTATTTCTTATTAAATTAATAAGACCGAATACAAACACTTTCAAGAAATGATTTTAAAATGATACATTAATCTAAGTTATTTTTCAAATAAAAAAATTCATTTAGAAGATTTTTTCTTTGAATATTTTTGGCGAAAATGCTACCATCATTGTGGGCTTACGCTTTACATATTTGATTATGCAAGTACCATCAAAACAGCGTTGAATTTCATTATACTTGACGTCACTTCTGAAACAGGATTATCTTTGGGTGTGATAACAGGGCAATAACATCAACATACTAGTGCATAGTGGCAAGTTATCAATTGCTTAAGTCGAGACAATGTTTCCCTGGATCATAATTACACTTCTTTAACCTCAACACTTTGAGCAACACTTATTATGTATGAAGCACACAGTTCTATACTTATATCATGGATTTCGTTCAAATTGATATGTGCAAAAGTCCAGTTTTCATATTCTATATCATATCAGGGTTTAATCCTAGATTCGAACCTGTGTGCTTGATATGTTCAATTGAAAGTTGATCTTGCAATAATAGATTCTTGATAACATGAGCATAAAGTCGTTTTTGAGAAAATAACAGTAAAGTGATAATGTTCATATTAGGCAACATTGATAAACCATATGGATATTGGAACAAGCTGGGTTTTGTATATTGTTTCTTGTTTGATGCACATGCACGATCAAATCTAAGAATCTTAAGGGCCAAAGTGTCTATGAAACAATAGTCGTGATTTAAATGCATCATTGATACTTGTTATTTGATACATGTCATCTCTGGAGAGAACGCACCAACAACTTTGAAAGCTCAACGAAACTTCAAATATGTTTTTTTTTAGACCCCTTCGACTTTTCTAAGTACACGTGGACTCATCATGCTGCTTTAGTCAGAGAGAACGGAAAAGTACCCGTATGACAGGACAAGGGATGGACTTTAAAGATGAACAATGCACTTCCGGTAAAGAATTTTACTTCCTATGGTTACACTTTATAATAAATAAAATACACCAAGACATATAATTTTGTTTTAAAAACTTTTTGAAGAAATCGGTCTTTGTGATTTAATGAAACTCTAAAACTGTGTTCATCAATGTTTTCAGATTCTGAGGAAAACAATAAGCAGAGGATAAAAGATGAAACAAATTGATTGATTTTGAAACCATTTGCCTAATCAAAGCAATATACGGGCTCTATTAAGGGTTCGACCTTTTGACCTCTCCTTAACCAGCGACAGACCAGAAGAAGTTGGGAAAATAAACTTGAAGAGTTAGTCTGGCTACTAAACAGTATACAGACTAACCTCGGCATCACAAGCTACACGTGCATGCACGCTCTGGTTAGACAGGAATACAGGTAATCAGGAGAGCTAAAGGTATATATCAATATACATATATAGCAATGTAGGAAACAATGCCTGAAAAGTAGCTTACCAAACAGTAATAGTTGGTAGATTTCATTGGTTAATTGGAGGAAAACCTAAACGTTACCAATCCTATAAGTAACCAGGAATCGGGATGTCGGACTGCTGTTTGAACTGAAAGCCCAAAGTTGCATTTCAGATAACTGGTGACATATTTTGGTAAATATTATTAAGTGTAGAAGATTCTGATTCTGATTCCTAAAGACAAGGACACTTTAATTAAAATATGCCTTTGGAAGGCAGCACAATCAAATTCAACGTTCAAATCTATAGTTACAATGTTCATTTCAAGTGTTAATGAAGGACGTTTTGAAGTTAACTTGAACTTCTTTAAAGCAACAATGACGACCTGATCAAAGTTCGAATCGAAACAAGTACGACAACTTGAGAGAAAAACCTGGAAGTTGAAATTGAACTTTCAGAAACATAGAATAGCTCAGGTTTGCTAGGTTGGTTTATCAGACAAAAGCTTTAAATAACTAAAATAATGGACTTTCTGTTTGTGGGTGTGTGACAAATACATTGTCATAGTCAACAATATATATGTTGATAGAACAAACGTTTATTATCGATAAGGATTAGACTAATAAGTGTGGTACGAGATACGTTGTCTGGACTTTTTGATCTTAAACGTGAACAGGGTAACAGGAATAGACGCATAGAGACAATTACAAATACAAGTTAAACGAGAAAAACTATAATCAAATTGTTTTTTACATTTATATCTGTCAATATCTATCTTGGTAGTAACCATCTGAGAGAATCAAATTTGCTGATGAATGACCATATGAATCACTCCGGATTTGCCTTCATTGGAAGTTGTCGACAAAGAAAAACATTGCATTGCTTTGATTACCCCGTCTCGAGTTAATCCGAGTCGAAACATGCCATTTGAGGCACAAAAGCAGAGAAAATTACAGGTAAACAAACAATATGAAACTGCTGTGGTTGCCAGCTTCGGATTTCGGCGGCATTCACTGATGTAAACGATTTGACGGTGTCGGTTTCTTCAAAGTTGTGAATGCAACAGGGTCGCCGCATCCTTCCATTTAAGATAGCGTGTTCTTCAACAAAATACTGTTTTCTTTAGAATGTTCTTTTATTTGTTTTTGCTGCGTATTGATATCTTCAATTATTTTAATGAAATAAAAACATCTCATACTGTTTATCAAAATTACCATGCATACAATGTAAACATGTATGGAATGCAAGGCGACTACTCATTTCTGGAGCAATTTACTACTTTCTCTCTCTCTCTCTCTCTTGCTTTCTTGCTCTTGCAAAGACCAACGTGAAAAGAATTGAAGATTTTGTAAATGCCAACCTCAATTCTTGCAAACGTGTTATATTTTGGAAGATGAACTGGTTGACTAGCACCTTGCGTTAGCAAACCGTCATGAAATGATCGAATATTTCTCGAAAAGGCTGTCACGGAATTGTATTGAAAGATTCCTATCGATCAGTGCCAAAACGACATGCTTATGCATCTCTTCCGGTGTGATTTTGCTAATGCCCCTTACAACAATGACATTAGGGTCGCTTACAACACGGATAATGAACTCGTTCATCCGCTTAATCTCTATAATCCAGTCGGGTTTATGCTCTGTAAGGGATCACTGCCAAGACAGTCCAATTGATCTACATTTGACAAATTACATAAATTAATTAAGAGCGATGAGCGCTCGACCCCGCTGCCCAATGGTTTGCATATCGAATGGATGAGTGATGAGCGGCCAGGGTGAAACTGGTCCCTAAATCACTTTGTTTACAGAGGGCGATGGGGGATATGCTCACGTCAGTTGGCGGTCGGGCGACTGAGGAACGAGGGGAAGATGAGACGGGATGGACTGGCCGGGCCAGGACGAGCAGGGCAATGAGCAAGGAGATATGTTTGCACTTCGTTAGCAGTCGTCCGAGGAATTTATTGAGTATTTAAGATAAAATGGGCAATTAAGTTATCTTTCGTTAGTGTTGACATATCAATAAACAAATAGAACATAAATGGTGGTGAATAAATAAACTTTAAGAATAATTAAAAAAATACCGAAGCAATAATTGTAAATACTCGAGATATATTGGATAATAAAGCACTGATATGAGTAAAAAAGCTCTTAATGAATTAGAGAGGGACACCTATAGAGAGACGCGGCAAAAAAAAATTTAGGAGATGGAAACGAAAGATGAGAAAAGTAGAGGAAGATGAGGAAGAGAGAGACTCGTGTTAGAGACTGGTTGTGAGAAGACGTGAGGGTGGTCTGCGACTTTCTCGCTCCATCTGATGTCCACTGGAGCATAAAGCAGAGTGTCAGAAACTTCATGAAGCGTGTCGAACCTTCCATTCTACAGTGGCAGCCAGCCTTTGCATACTTGAACAAATCAGTTCGGGGGCGCACAGATTCTAAATTGAATAACTGCACTAACAGATTCTACATTTGATACAAAAGCTTCACCTTGCGTCTGAAATGAATCGTTCTGTGCGAGTGAAGCTGAACTGCTGGCTGGGTGTGGAGATGTTATGCTTGGTGCCGCCACACAAAGTGAGGGATTACAGGGAATGAGGGTATGTGCTGAGATTAGTTGATCAGTCATGCTCTTGTTGACGTTGTTAATATGGCGAGGACAGACCCGTCAATCACAGCTGACAGTTGACAGGTGCGCGCTTCTGATTGACGGGGTTTGTCACCATGACACCGTGCAGCATATGTGGTGGATTCTACACTGTCATCAGCGCTACCTGTGATTTAGGACGAGATCTTCAATGACGAAACATTGTAAATGATACCTGAGACGCGTAGACATTTCAATCACTCAAGTACACCGTAATTGATGTTGATTAATTTGATTATAACTTTTTCGCGATTATTCTATCATCCAACAAACACTAACTCACATGTTTATCATGCTTATGATATATAACGACTGGTATATAAAGATAAGTATATGGTTCTTGTTGGTAGTCTATAATCGTGACCCTTCATTGATATTGGACTCGGTATACATTAACCAGGCTGTACAAATGTCTCAAAATTTCTACAAGGCAAAACTTCTACATGCCAAAACCTCTACAAAAAGCCGAGGCAGGTATATGAAATTACCTGTAGTTATAATGGAACTGTCAAAGTATTTGTTTATAGAGGGAATAGATGACTACATGAGTCGAGGTTTTAAACGATTCAGCAACTATTTCATACTTATTAAATAAAGGTGAAAGTGTGAGTGAAATTAATTCAATATGATAATATGAAAATTACAAATAATTGTTTGGAAATCAGCTTAAATGAAAGAAGTTAGATTTACATAAAAATAAGAACTTTAAAACAAGTTTAAGAAAACATATCATAATTAAGGATGATGACAGTGAAGACAAGAATAACTTATCAATATCAATTATTGCATTTTAGTTAATAGCATGATTTACAATTGTATCTGTTTTAGTGAAAGACCCTTATTTGAAGGTATGGAAGGTACATTTATATCACTCGAAGCTGCACCGAAAGTACAGAAATGATGAACAGTTAGCAAGCCTGGATGCTAGTCGTCAATTTGTTGGAAGCGAGTTGTATGACTAGTCAAGGTGTGAAAGCAGATGATGCTATGATGAAGACAGCACCAAGTTAGGAAAACAAATGAAAGTATCCTTCTTATTGATGTGCCATCCCAACGTCACATGCTGGTGTCTATGTCGGTGTGAAGTAGTTTACTTAGATTACTGAATGTGACATTATCATTATCAAGACGATACAGATGAAGTTTAACTAGTTTAAATTAGATTAATGTAATATCATTAATGAATTGACTAAGTATAACAATGTTCAAAGTTAACAATACATTTTTGTCACAAAAAAACTGTTTTCTTCGTTTGACAAATGTTGTGGAGCGCGGTGGTGTAGTGGTTAGCGTGCTGGCCTCTCACGCCAAAGACCCGGGTTCGAATCCAGGTGGAGACACCAAAGATTTGTGACCTGGGCTTTACACTGTGTTGTGTCCTTGGGCAAGGCACTTTATCCACATTGCACTCAGTCTACCCAGCTGTACAATTGGGTACCTGAATACGGGAAGTACGGACCTATGTGGTCGCGCGGAGCGCTTAGTAGCGGCTTTGAAAGTACAATTCCTTCAGGGTAATAATGTACAGCCAGTGAGCAGTGCTTGCACTGGATATTAGGCTTAAAAATTGTCATCATCATTAAAAACTACCATACGCAAGGGAATATTTCTTATGTTTGACACAGTTTCCTCTCATATATCCTTAAATAACATAGTGACTATAACAATATGATCAGTAAACTCTCTATAGTAGCAGATGAGACGACATCCTGTTTCTCTATATGTCTACAGCGAAGCATTACGTTAGTTGCAAAGATTAGGCGTTTGCTTTCACAGAAATTTAGATTTGATATCCTTCTTAATCTTTCATGAAATCAAATATGTAATTCAGAAGTACTCGTGTAGTCATGATAAGTATTAAAAAACAAGTGTTGTATTTCAGTTGTACCCGACCGGTTGTCGTACGCCGGTGTATTGTCGTGCTCTGTACAGGTAGTTCATTGCTTTGCTCACCTTCATAGAAATACAACAAGAGTTCATTTCATATTTCACTCAAATTTCATTTCCTTTGACGGTAGCGAAAATAAGTAATTGTTATTTTCTATGTATGTGATGTTTTTCATTTTATAATTTTAACACTACTATAGAATTATGAAGATAAAGGATGTTGGGATGAAATTAAACATATGTTTATGTTGATTAATTATATAAATAAGTTTATATCACACAGGTTTCAGTTTACGTCCTGCACACATATAGCTGCGAATATGCGTTGATTAACTGAGTCAAGAGGTTATTTTTGTTTAATTACTTTCGTTTTGCATCACTTGTTGCATATTCTAAATCAACAATTGCAGTGATAAGTCCCTACAAGTCCCAAGTTTAAGATTGTTGCAGCCATATCTCCCAAAACGTAACGATTGTCACGAAACCAATAGAATTTAAGATAAGCAAATTTGAATTTAACCCAAATTGCACGACGTCATGGGATCTGTATCAGCTATGAGATGAAATGTAATACATGTACTGTTCGGCTGATAATGGCGTCCAGACTTCAAGAATCGCGGCGTGTGTGTAACCTTTGTATGGACTCTTTAGCCTTTACCGTCAAACCAGAAGCAGACAGGATATGGTGGAGATATGGACCATTCTGTACTCCCAATATACCTATAGCGTTAAACATGGACAGGGAATCTCACGTAGACGCATCTCACAATTGGTTTCTTGTACACGGTCCTTCCTTCTTACAACACATTCTAGTGTTTCGTTTATCAGTAATTATGAGTTGAAAATAAATCCTTTAAAATTTTGCGATATTACATAATATGTCATTCTCTCCCCACAGAGGCAACTCAGTCATACCTGAATTAGCCTCTGTTCCATTACGCCAAAATCCTGGGGTTCCGGCAGATCGCCCTAGCGGCAAAAAGTTGTAACTTGAGATATCTCCCTTATTTGCAGCCAATGAAAACACCTTTTGGATGTCCACGACTTCGGGAATACTCAACGGTCGCTCAGAGACTTTCAAAATAATCATGCCTTTAGGTTTCTTTTTCATTAACAGTGTGAGTCTCAGAGAGGGAAACTATTTCAAAATCAGATATGGATAGGGTTTTTCATTAGAAACATATTGTTTTATAATTGTGTAAATTGTTCTTCGTTTTATGATAAATTTTATTTTAATAATTCACCAAATAAAAACCAATGAGAAGGTAAAAAGTGATTGTTTTGTAGAAGGAAGAGTTATCTCCCTTTGATGCAGATCTACACGGGAATAGCCGAACTTTTCCGAATGACCACTTTTGAAACGGCGTCGCTGATTGCACAACTAACTTCGATTGCCTCCAATCAGATTTCTACCTTCTTATCCCGTATGTTAGCCGTAATAGAACAGAGGCTAATTCAGGTATGACTGAGTTGCCTCTGTGGGGAGAGAATGATAATATGTCTGAACTGAAGCTTTGTAAACGATCATCGACGGGGACATGTGTTAATTGCATGTTTATTCTTTCATGTTCATTTTACTCTTTCGACAATAAAGTTGACTAAATGTGTAAATAGCATAGCTGCAAGACAATTGACAACGGAGGCAAGGTCATTGTTCCTATTCAACATGGGTTTCGAGTTATTGAAATAATCAGAAGTTCATCACATAAGTGCCCAATAATACTATTATTATAGGCAATTTATAACTTAATGTAAACAAATTGTTTTATTCGAATTATTTACAAATATTATAACAGACCAAAGACAAATGCATTTATGTGACTATACTACTGGTTTCAAAGGCTACTAAATATAGAGTCTTGAGACTAAGTCTTGGTATATCGAATGATGATATAAGATTTTGATTCAACTTCTATAAATTATCTCGACTGGTTGATGCAGGTGTTGCTGTAGCCATGCATTCTCTCCCCACAGAGGCAACTCAGTCATACCTGAATTAGCCTCTGTTCTATTACGCCGAGATCCTGGGGTTCCGGCAGATTGCCCTAGCGGCAAAAAGTTGTAACTTGAGATATCTCCCTTATCTGCAGCCAATGAAAACACCTTTTGAATATCAAAGACTTTGGGAATTCTCAACGGTCGTACAGTGACTTTCGAAAGTATCATGCCTTCAGGTTTATTTTTCATTAACAGTGTGAGAGAGAAATATTTGAAAATCAGATATGGATAGGGTTTTTCATTAAAAACATACTGTTTTATAATTGTGTAAATTGTTCTTTATTTTATGATAAATTTTATTTCAATAATCTACCAAATAAAAACTAATGAGAAGGTAAAAAAGCGATGTTTTGTAGAAGGAAGAGTTATCTCCCCTGAATGCCGAATCACCGGGAATAGCCGGAAGTAGCCGAGCTTTTGCGAATGACCCCTTTTGAAACGGCGTCGCTGATTGCACAACTAACTTCGATTGCCTCCAATCAGATTTCTACCTTTCTATCCCGTGAAGTAGCCGTAATAAAACAGAGGCTAATTCAGGTATGACTGAGTTGCCTCTGTGGGGAGAGAATGGTAGCCATGATGAAGATGGTTGTAGGCTAGTGTCATCACCAGTCATGTAGGGTGACATTAATCACGCTGTAGGCGGGCACCGTGTTCACTTGAGTGTCAGTGACATGTTTGATCTTAAACATATCAAACATTATTTGCCTTGTGACAAATGTGAAGGAATTTGTTTGGATGTTTCATGTTGGGATTGTTAAACAATGGGGGGCAATGTGACATTTAATAAGGCAGAAAATACTCCCATTTCATCAAAGGTTATCTCATGTCCTAACTCTCGTGGAATGTTTTAGGGTTTATGTTTCTGACGTCCATTTGTTATCAATAAAGTATTCAAACCCCTTTGAATTCTATTTATTTTGCAACCTTCCTTTTAACCACTTTCTGCTAAAATATGTTTTTCTCTCTTCGTTAACAACACACCATATGCAAAAAGGACATTACAATAGGTGTCTGTAAAAAGTCTATAGAATGCAAGACATTTCTTTTCTATTTATTATTTTCTTTGTATACTGTGTAAATTTTGACAAAATATCATGCTAAAATATCACAACATGATTAAACTCCCTTATTTCACCAAGTAAGAATTTTTTTCGTGGCAAAAAATTACAAATTTATTTCCCCGTCTTTAAGATCTGAGAAATCTCACACTCAGACTGCAGTTCGAAATATTGTTACTTTAACTTCATTCTGAAAAGCAAGTGAAGACTTGGAATTTATACCCGATTTTAAGGGTTCGCCTCCAATACTTGTTATTATAACGAATTATTTTAGTCAAATATTTCAGTAAGTTTTTAAAGTCTAAGTGCTAGTCTAAGATCATAGCCACGTGTTGCTATCACGATATCCGGGGTTCCAGTCCAATTATGCAAATCAATTAATCGCCAGGTCGGGTCAGGGCGTGTCACCACTGGTGATAAGGCAAACCATTTGCAGCTTTCATGTGTAGATAATGGCAAGAAAACGTATTTCTTGTGGCACTCTCGGGCCTCCATACAGAATTTCAATCAGCCGTCCTTTCATCGCAAGATTAATCAGAGATGTTTTGTTTAAATCCACGTCAAAAGTGTCTATTTTCAGCCCTGACATATTTACAATTATGATACTACAAAGACATGTTTTACACCTGATGCGCTCGCGTGAATGAACCTTCAAACAAGACAGACATTGGTTTCAAACGTGAGATTAAATAACATGTCAACTGTGAAAAGGAAAACACAGCAAAACCAGTTGAGGTTGACAGGGATGTGTACTTTGTCACTCTATTTTCTGCTAGTCTTCGACTGGATCATGCAATGGAATATCAGTATTATTATCCGAATACGATAATCGATGTATCATTAGCATGCGAATATGCAGAAATCCTACGGGGTTTAAAGCTAACTGCCTGAAGTTTGTTCACTTGCTAGTGAATTTTAGTGCAAATCATGCAATTTGTCTTTCGTTTGGATGTCAATCAAATAAGTCCAGTAGTACGTATATAAATGATCATCAATTGTCCATGTGGGAAAAAACAAGCAGAGTTTGGTATCGTTTGGTTACCGGTGCAAAATTTCGAATTTTGCCATGGTTAAAATTTATATACAGATTGGGTCATATTTTTGAAATTCCGTTTTTTCGAAAATTTTGGATAAAAATTGGGAATCCATATTTACACTCTGAGAGAAAAATCAACACAATAACATTGATTTAGTAAAGTGAATGAATATGACTTAGATCTAAAGCTTTTTAACCCTTTGAAATTCTTGTGCAGAAAATAAATTTGATTTTTTCCCCCCGAAATTTTGACTCCTGGGTCTAGATTTTCGAAGCTCTCTTAGTGCTAAGATAGACGTAAGTACCATACAATTACATTGGCTTACGACTATCTTAGCACTATGAGAGTTTAGAAGATCTAGGTCCTGGGCCTGGATTTTCAAAGCTCTCTAGTGCTAAGATAATCGTAGACCAATGTTAAATGTATGGTACTTACGACTATATTAGCACTAAGAGAGCTTCGAAAATCCAGGCCCTGCTCACTTCAATGGTCTGCCAAAAATGTGTCCAATTGAACTGATGTTGAGAAAGATTTATAGGACTTTTTGGCATCTCGTTCTCTGAAGAATCAAATGACGCGAAGGGCGATCACGTTGATAACAACCTTGGTCAAAAGTTGAATAATAAGAGGCAGAACGTAATTACAAAGAAAATTATTCCTAAGAACAAACCAATGATATCACTATAGCCTATATAGGTTCACATGAGGAAGAAGCATCACTTACCCGAGGCACGTATATATTGAGAAAGAGACAATCCTCGCTGGTCTTGTTGAAGCCGGGCACGAGGTATTCTATGTAGTCAATGCCCACTTTGGGCTGTATGCAAGCCGGCGGGTACTCCATCGCGTTCAGCTCACCCCATGGCCGGGGAGGGACCGGGTCCTGGTGATAGAAAACAATTAAACTATAACTTAAGTATAACCACCCGACTTAAATTAATCTTTCCTATTTTGAGTAATACAGTTGCTTAACATTACATGCAAAATAAGTGCAAATGTAGGTAATTACCTATGACATTTTAAGGGAATTAAGAAAATCAAATTCCTATCACCTACTTGAAAATGAAAGTCGTATTCTACTAGAAAACATATGACCTACATTTTTCAAGAACAATTTATATTTTTCTCATGGAATTTCAATTTTATTATTTTTCTGTGTTTTAGCATTTATAGAAAATAACTGTTAGGTCATTGAAATGTATTTTGGGTGAAAATGTTAAAATATTTCAGTACACCTTATTTCTTCCATTTTAGTCTGTCTATCAGCCCCTAGTCCAAAATAACTGTAAAGACCCACGCAAGTCTACATGTTGTAGCAAGTCTAGACCATTGCAAACAAATGAACAACTCCAATGGACTCCTTTCGTTAGAATAGTAAATATAGTTGCCTTCTGGAATTTTTTCACTTCAAATGCTAGAATGAATAACCAATTAAAACGAAATTTGAAGACTACCGATTTGTAAATGCATTTCTCACACAACGAAGTAATAATAACCCGTGGTACACCTCAAACATTATTGTGCAGCTTTCAACGGTTTTGATCGTGAGGGCATGCCATACTGTTTGAGCATATGTAGAGTAGATAAGGGGAGGTAATCAAGCACTTAATTACAGCATGTTTATGTGGCAGCGCCTGCCTCTAAGCTTCAAGGAGCTTGATTTAATGCTTGTTTTGGGCTTCCTTTATGACTATTTTAACAGATTACAGTAATAAGATATATTTCAAATGTCTCATAAATGCTGCAGGATGGATCATAAACGTTCCTGAAGTGCGGACCTATGGCTTAATCGTGTAACATTACCTTTGTCTTATGTAGATAAAACGTTGATTATTGAAGTAGACAAACCCATAGTCTGGAACAATTGCTTAATAGGACGTTTTATGAATTTAAAAGAAATTGTGTAAGTTTTTATGTAGCGGTATGTAACATTGGCAATCGAAGGTTATCTTCTCCTTGTTCTTACCACGGTGTTTCATTACGATCCTTTGTTCCTTAATTGTCGTAACCTTAAATTAGTGCATAAATGTCCATGCAATACGCATACCAAGACGGTTATAACAAATAAATCAGAACGTTTTATCCCCATCAGTGTACGCTATAGGCGTGTGCTTGTAGATGTCAATGCTCCTAAAATCGTCGTGCGCAAAGATAAATCAGAACCACCATATTTAATTTCAAACATATAAATTCCATCTCACTTGAAAGAAATTTAAAAGTAAATTGATCCCTATCTGAAATTGGACCATAACGATGTAAGCAAAAGTTTTAAGCATGACTTATCAGCTGTAAGTAAAATCAACAAATGACGTGAAGTTCAACCTCAAACATTAAAAGCGTGATGTCCTCACGAACATATTTTGGCATGTTGACTGCGGGAGTGAGTAAACCCATTAGATTTGTTTACATGTAAATGAAAGCGTTTGATAGCAATCCTGAAATTTATCTTAAGAAGAAAGTGAAACCTGTTTGAAGTTTTACTCGGGATTAAAATAATTTGTCAAGAACCAGAGGTTTGAAATTTCTCCAGTTATTTCAGCCCCCTTGTATCAGCAGGGGGGCACACAGAAATTAACCACTCTATACAACTTCAAAGGGAACATGGCGGAGGGTAACACATACAGCCAAACAGTACTTATTTCATTCAAATTTGATACAGAACTTGCACATTTCTGACACCTAAGGCTTGTCAGTTTACTCTTCAGCACAAACTCGCTTGTAATGAACACATCACTGTGGAAATAAACGTTTCTATTTGCGTACACAATCAGCACATAACGTTAACAATACATCCATGCACGCTGAGAATATACATTGGATAGAGTCGGAATAGCTGTATACAATCTATAAATAATATACACGAATAGACAAGTAAATATGCTGAGTTAACGATATTATGCAACAGAGGTGATGAAGTCAAACTAAAGAGAATTGAAACTTCACTCATCAAAAAATGCTTTTAAGGAGTTTCAACCTTCACTTATGTTTTGAAAAACAAAAGAAGATATTTTTTAAGGTTTACTATATGTTTGAAAACAACAGAGCTAAGGTTTCTGTATCCAATTGTAAATTCTAATGATGTTCATAAATTCGGTCGAAAACAGGTAAAACAAAAGATTCATGGTATTTATATTCAGGATACTAAGTACTATAAAGGTATATATACAATGATTCCATAGATTAAGCCAATACATAATACAGATTATTACCCATTTATCTAGGTTATTATTTATTAATTATTTAGGTAAACTCAAACATAAATCTAGGTGGTATTAAGCCAAGAATATAGCCTTTCCAACAAACTAAAATAACTTTTTATGTATTATTAATAGTAGTTCGCACCTTTCTCTATCTGTGGAAGATGCTCTCTTCAGTATGATTTTGAAGTTTGTAAACTTATCTTAAAGAAATATCTGCATCTTATATCCGTGTTCCCTATACAATTTAAAAATATATATAAAGTGCACCTTAGATGTATGTCATTTATTAGATACAGAATTTAAAGTAGTAAACTTCTGACATCTATTCTTGTTCAAAATGACATTATCCTCTGATCTGCTTCTATTTGAATGTCATTGACTGGAAATAACTTGGTTGAATTTGAAAATCTACAAAACCACTACCATATATACTGACAGACACAATAAAGTACACAGAAATAACACAAATGTTCGTCAAGAAGAAATATATTATGTATGTGAAAATAAAAAACGTACCTATTTTATACACATTGACAACATTTTAAACACGGTAGTAGTCATGAGAGTGAAAATTCTATTTCTTACCCTGCCGATATCAAACAAAGATTGAACATTAGCCAGACACCAATAATCTTATTCAAACTACTGCAAATATGTATTATTTGCCGTAATTTAATACATCACATGTCTGTTAGATACTCAGTGAATTTAAACAAACTTTGGTGTGTACTTTATTTTGCCTGGCAGTTTATCATTGGACTTGTCCGACAATACATATAGGTGTCTTTGAACTATAGTGTATAACAGAAGCAAACTATAACCATTGACCTTAGGACTAAATACATTAACTGAAACGTTGTGTAACAACACTAAACAAAGTCAAAATGCCTGATTAATTCATTGTAAAAGCGATGTTACCGATGAAGACTAACATCTCAGAAGTTTTTTTTTTTCAATATTGACAATATCTTTAAACAATTCATGTATTATAACAAAATGGAGCCCAGAAGATACTTTAATTTCCGCTCAAGCTGAGCGATTTGACTTGTTTTTCTTTCTAGACTTGGTTGGTCGCCAATTAAATATTTTTGCTTTAGGGTCTGGATGACCGACTACTAGCAAGCGCGCTGTATAAGACCCAACTTGTCAAGCAAGGTTTTGGTAGGAGGAAACGAGAGCCTCTGGTGTGTGGTGTATGGTGTGTGGTGACATGTAGATGAATGGTTGATACCGGTTGAGTTTGCAGCGAGTCTCACTGGTGTAAACACTTATCTATCTGCTGCACACAAACATGGGCAAACTCTGATGAATAGCGTCCCTCTCCCTTTGTTCTCATAGTTCTGCGGTAGGCTTACGTGCATTTACAAACGTCATTTGATTATTTCAAGTTGAAAAACTTTGTCGAAAACTTGTTTGTGTGTCAGTTTGAAGTTAGGTGAATCGTATAATAGACCTTTGAGCGATTTTCCCAAAAAGATTAAGTATTTTGTTGTGGAATGCTATAATGAGTCCAAAAGTTTAAAACAAAAAGGTTCCATCATGAATTCTAAATCAAGGAAATGTGACAAATTAACGTCATATATGTTTGCTTTAAGAAATTCATGTATTTTGAAAATTAAGATTTGTATCTCTCATTTCAAGAATATTGAACATGGTGTTTCTCGGCCTTCGTGAAATTAAGTCACATTGTCAGAAAAAGTGTTCAAATGTTCCAGTTAATATCTCCGTTTATTCTGTCAGAAAACCTTGATACATTAAAGACTGTTTTACTGTTTTACTGTGCAGTGTATTCCTGTTGGGGAAATAACAAATCAATTTGAGAACGGTTTGCATTGACCATTGGAAGTATGTTACTATGGTACCAGATAAAAACATAAGCAGCATTCGACATAGTGAAGATATCGTATTGGATATGAAGCGTTTAATTTCACACCAAAATATTTTGGTTTACTGACAGGACGATTTACATGCTTGGAAACTAGCTATTTACATCCACACAGCAACCGTGGTATACTTTTATCCTTGATCGGGGCTGTTAAAGGTAATGAAAGACCATGTAACCTGCATACCGTCTTAATGAGTTCTTGCATGATGACCTTTACTTCTGTTTTATCGTTACATTAAACACTGACTTTCCAGGAAACATTGATAACGGACAACTAGATTAAAGATAACACAACACAAACACACGGAACGGGAAACATCAAAACCAGCAGCTTCTTTCATTGGCGAAATTATGTTTGACGAGACAACACGTAATGAAAGGTAGGCAATTGCAATAGGAGAACCGAAAGTTATTGGAATGAATATTGGGATTAATGCATTATTATTCTGTGACTGTAATGGGTTATACATGACAAGCGTACTATCTTTCATCGTGCGGTTGTAAAACGTTCCATTGATTCTGCGCAGCCGGACGCGACCTCTCTAATCCAGTCTGCGATTACAGGCTGTCACATTTGATTCGCCCTCTGTAGGCCGTCACGTGATCGGCACTCGACTTCTCGGCCGAAGAGAGCAGCCGGTGATCACAGGCATTATCAATCGATCTCTCGCCGTCTGATCGATTTGACAGCTTCATCGATATCTGCCTGTCTGTGTTTGTAGTGATCTCGAGTGAGATTGTCACTCGTGGACGGCTTGCCTGACGTGGGTTACTACGAATACAACTTCGTTTACAACTATTACTACTGCTACTACGCGCCTTACTATAGCGACAAGCTCCTAGTTTAAGTGACCTCAGGTTATTGCAGACCGTTAGAAAGTTTTACACTTTGTTTGAGAGTACATATGTATCCGATGCGTTAGTAATAAATAAGTTGCTTGACTATTCTCAAAATTCAAGACGTTATTTGTTGGTATGAATATAATTAATTCAGTTTTATATCTATAAGTTTGTCGATATCTTGTTTTGTAAAACAGGTTATCTTTGGAGAAAAGGCATGTATGTGGATATAACAATTTTGTCATTTTAAACGTTAATTTTCTTACGTTTTAAATTTGATTTTAAAACTTATTTATCTAAAATGTATTAACTTGTGAGCTTAGCTCTGATTACCATTGGTATTTATTCAATATTGTTTCGAATAATGTCTTAGGTTTTGAAAATTAAAAGAACTCTAGTCGAAAATCATAGCATCAGGAGTGATCATTAAGAATGTAACTTTGACCTCAATCTTATTAGAATATAGACTATTTGAAAACTATGATTTCGTTTTACGGAGATTTCCTTGATCTCATTGTATGAACAATACTATAACTACCATGAAACCAATATGCTGTTCGGCGTTCTTGAAGTTTTTAATTGGGATATATGTACATGTATCATAACTAGTGTCAATATTTCAAAATATGGTTAGAAACTATCATTAGTTATCATTAACTCTGAGAAATAGAAATAAATCTGCAATTTAAAGCCTTTGTTTTGAAAGGAGACCCTGAGAAGCCTACTGCCAGTAGCCCTGTCAACGTAAGGCACGGTGTATTTACTATCATTTGTAAACTCTCCGCCAACAAAGTACGACAGAAATTGTAAATCTAATGAAATAGAGAAATATACATTGTCAGCAAATAAATATGATACGTTCATTAGCCAAATGACCGACATAGAGCAGTAAAGGTGGTGTCGATATCGTGTAATCAAGGCGTCCATCCGCTCTAATCAGTAGCATGTCGATCCATTAGAACTGTGTAAATTACTACTGTATCCCGACCTGGATCAGTTTGAAACAATCTGTAGGTATATGACATGTAAATCATATTCGCTGATTACTTCTTTCCGGATTGTTTTCAGTATAGAGACGGTTATGAGGAGAAGGGATATTTCACCGGGGGTCTAGACGTCTCATATCGTTAACAATGTCTTCATTGCAACACAGTTTCTCCTGACCAACTGATCATTATCTTTCGACTTGAAGTGTACACAGAGTAGTCATTAAAATGTGATGGAATGGCACAGTGAACTCGGAATAGATACCAGAATCCCATTAGCATCTGTAACAGAGTTCATATTCGCACAACTCACTCTTGCATTGCTTTAGAAAAGTTTCTATCGTAAAGACTAGTGCTCAATCTATGCTGTCGTTGTTGAAGTTCATGTAGTGGTGACAGTTGTAGAGGGAGAGGTTGCAGTAGCAGAAGTAGTAACCGAAATTGAATAAGATGCAGCAACAAAAGCAACAGTAGTACTAGTTGCCGTAACTGTAGTATGGGAGGTACTAGAAGTCAGAAGCACCATTAGTTGTAGAAGAAGAACTTGTAGTAATAGTAGTGGCAGTAGTAGTAGTAATTAGTAGTAGTAGTAGTAGTAGTAGTAGTAGTAGTAACAAAGTAGTAGTAGTAACATAGTAGTAGTAGAAGTAGAAGTAGTCTAACAAAGGAGTAGTAGTAGAAGTAGAAGTAGTCGTAGTAGAATTAGCTGTTGAAGAGGAAGAAGAGAGGAAGAACTATTGTATCTCACAACAACAGAATCATGATTATCATCACCATTTGAGAAGTAGTAGTAGTAGTAGTAGTAGTAGTAGTAGTAGTAGTAGTAGTAGTAGTAGTAGTAGTAGTAGTAGTAGTAGTAGTAGTAGTAGTAGTTTTCAAGAACCACATAAAACACCTCTATAATTGCTAATGATGCCCTTTGTGATGTCATTGTTCGTGATGTTAACAATTGATAATAAAGGAGGATCAATTCCCCAAAATCCATGTGAACGAACTTTGTAATTTGTTGATTGTTAAAAACGATAAGGTAATTGTGACATTACGTAAGTTGAGGACAAGATATTGTTTTTCTCTGAAAGTGACGCACACGGACTATTAGCAACAAGTAAGGCACAAGTAGGTTATGTGTGAAGAACCAGAGCCGGTATATGACGCACACACTGTTGTTGTCCCCGACTGAATGCTGGACCCTAAGGTTACAAGCATATGCTCGCCAGCCCTCTAATTGGGACATGCGATCCTACCGAGTCAGAAAATGAAGACATCTGCCCGTGCGTTAGTTTGTCAAAAACACAGCAGACAAAGTCAGGGGATAAAGAGGATTCGCGTAACTCTGATATGAAGCACTGACGTACATCACTGTGAAGTATACGACTCGTCGCTCTAATTGATCATGTGCTGCTATAATGTTTGCCTCTTAGCTATTCGATCTGTTTTGTTGACAGTAATTTGAACAACGAGCAAGTTTACAACGAGAATCCAATTACTCCTGTCACCGTCGGCTTGTCGTGCTCGTATTAGCAACCTGATACCGTAGAGGACGTCACCGGCACTGTCGGCACATGCTTTCCTCACAATCAGAGACTCTCATTGTTAAATCAGCAGAAATTAATGTCTTTAGTAGAAATGATTTATAACTAGCTTAAGTCGTCGTAGTTTGCCTTTGAGTAGCTGTGGAGAAAGCAGGAGTACCGATATGTGGTTTTTGTAGTAGTTTTAAAAGTAAAAGTACTATTCATAGTAGAAATCGTTGAAATAAGGGTAGTAGTAGTAGTAGTAGTAGTAGTAGTAGTAGTGGTAGAAGTAGCAGTTATAGTAGTTGTAGTTGTTGTTCTCCTGTTTATGTTTTATTAAAACAAGATACCTAATCATCAATACACTCTACATGTACTTTAATTGCATGTGTGATTAAGACCTCCTTTCCCTCTGAAGTCATCTCCGCAAGTCTTATTTCCTATTTCTACTTTTACTTCTGACTAAATGTCAGGAAGCCATTAAAACATAACTTGAAATAGTCATTTGAACATTATTTGAATATCAACATTTAGCGAGTTATCGTCAAAAGCATGGAAAAGAACAATAAAAGCAACCAAGACGATGTGAAAAAGCCAAATGAAACGTGAAGTGGGAAGGTTTTTCCATGTTAAACAAAATCATGTGTGTTCCTTCCTTGTTTACGAAGAAAAAGAAAATCTTTCTAGACGATCATATAGTCCCGGAAATTTTGTTTTATTAAACTTTTAATATTCAATATTTGATATCAAAAGCGGCCCTGTTTTTGTTAAGGTCCTAGGCTTGTAGCCAACTGAAACAGTAACATTTGATTATGTATATTTGTATCGAGTAGTCATCGAGTGATTATAGTGGTTCTCATCTTCACAACGTCACGGGCGAAACGAAAAAGTTTCTAAACTTTCCCATTCCTCCCTTGACATCATTGGCCGTGATTTCTGTGCTAGCATTTCAACCCGCTGCACGGAAGTAGAATAGTCCAATCAGAAGACAGCATGTTAACTGAACCGATTTGAAAAAAATACTTTTGTATGTGTTTTACAAGGGCGAGAAACAATGACTTTGAGTGATACATAAATGTTTGTCTTCTCTGCATTCTCGGTGCTCATCAAAAACGTGAAAACAACCATGCGGACTGAAATTTGAAATTAAATTTCATTCGGATAGTTTTCAAAAAGATCGTCTGTTAGTATTTTGAATTTGTTCCGAAATTTCATTGGCTATTTTGTAAGAGCTGATGAGGGGCGTAACTCGTGATTACGATAGGTGTCGCTGCTCCGGATCACCAGTTTTCTACCTTGTGAAGGCAAGGTCTAAAGCGAGCAGAGTTGCTCGATACGTTTTCACCTTGCCGTGGGAAGATGAGTGGTACTATGTAAACCTTTTTTATGCATGATAACCACTAATCTATGGATAAATGGACACCTTTAACTGATCCCTACTGTTTGTGTGCATATATCCCTAAAACTTGACGAGCTACCTTCAATGAAATGCAACAAGTCATCAGGACAGACGAGGAGACCGATGGAGCAGTTTTTGTTTTAAAACTAACGGTGGAACTTGCGAACATGGAATCGTACATCAATAACAAATATGAAATTGCAAGAACCACCCTATGCCCGGTATCTTCCCCTCACTTCCGGCCAACACGTGGTTGCATGGTAGGTAGTGGAAGGTCTTCATTCTCCCCATTCCACTCGTCGTGCCTGATTAGCAAGCCCTGAGAACCTTAGTAAATTGAGTTAACTGGCCGTTCAGCTTAACGCGCAGGTCTCGCCCCATCTACACGCGAGGTGAAGTTAAACAACGTTGTACCGTTTGACTTCCCGTGTAATGGGTAAACGCACGGTGCCGTGACGCAGCCTGTATACCACATCGTACACCTAGGTATCATCGTGCCTGCTCCACACATATTAGTGGCTGTCTTGATAACAACGCTTTCAGTTTATCTGTAACAGGACTGTCAGTTCAGATTCTTACCAACCTACACACTTGACTATTCTGAAAGATGTCTTTGACACTATTTCTATAAATATGTCTAATCGAGTCTGATTATTTCATGATCTGACGTGACAAACATGCATTATTCTTGATAAACTTGATGTAAAAATTATTGACATTCAAAACGTTTCTAGTTCACATTCTTACTTCTTCGAAAGTATTGGTTTCGACCAATATTTCATTGGTTTAGAACTTTTCTAAAAGCTTCTGGAAACAGTTGCTGGTCGCGGGGTCATCCCTTAATCCTTCCCTCTCATTATGAAATTGCCCAGTTACAACGCCTGACCTTAAGGATTGTCTCAAAGAGTGTCTCCAATTCGATTACATTTGGGACTTATTATGTTTGTTATCTAAAATTGAATGGAAAACCTACATGTAGTGTTCTTGCTTCGAAATTACATTTAAAAAATCTTGAATCTTGAATCTTGGTCAATTCAAAAATTCTTAAGCGTTGAACGTTTCCAAAATAGAGTTGAACGAATTTTCTTTCCTCAGAATGAATTATCAGCTCTGCTTTCAGAGAGACGTGATGAATTCTGGTACAGTACCATATTGATTCCCCATGACATGCTTCACTAAGTTCAGTATCTACGTGGAGCTGCTTTCGACATCTTCTTATCGAGTAAGTGAGCCCGTGACCGGCATGATCTGGGGTCATAGGTCATAGGTCAGACATCGTCTAGGTCAGGTCATTATCATTCATCTCTTGCTTGCTGTTCAGTTAAGTGGATATGTATATAACGCCGATGTCCACTTCACAACTGCATGGATGTTACATGTATACACCACTCCACATGCACGTGTAGATTGCGGTAGTACACCCTGCTCAGTGAATAGTAAATCAGAAGTCTCAAAAGAGGCCTTTGTCTTCAGTTTATTGGTAATCTGTTTTGAAAAAAACTTAGGTCTAGTCTAAGATGCTTTCAATTTTTTTTAATAAATTCTAGAACTGAGACAGTGAGAGAGATGGGCACGCATGGCAGGGAAGAAACAGAAGGCTTGGATAGTTGTTTTCGCGAGATACGTGTAAATAGTACAAAATACCCAAACGGAAGGTTTTGTTGAATTTTTTATAGCTGAGAAGTAGCAAGGTCAAAACCAAATGTGAAATTTTAATTTGAAATTCTTTAAACACTAATGTATCAGAATTTTATAAATTATCAAATCGTTATCTAAAATTTGTCTTCATATCGAAGGCATCCTATTGGCTAACTGGCTTATAAGGTAACAATTCAGTAGATTTGTTTTGTTCGTTTCAAATTTTTCTTTCCAGCAGTTCAATTCGGGAAAATCTACAATGTTTAAGATCTTCTGGGGCATTTTTCGCTAATGTTAGTGGTTGACATTTTTAAAAAAAGTTTTCATAAGTGGTGAATTTAAAAAGCATAATAGAGCTATGATACAATTTTTACAATTTCCTTTCATTGCTAAATCTGACATTTGCGAGTGATATTTTTAAAATTCAATAACATATTCTTTTCTCTGTTTTGAATATTTGATACAACCGTTGATTGCTTAGTGGAGAATAGGTTATATATCACGGTTTGTTTGATGTTTCTCTTTTCCGCAGCTCGATTCAGAAACCGGATCGTAAAGATACGCAGGCAACGCCTTTAACGATGAAAAAACAAGGCGACAAAAAACTTTGAGTCACAAAGTGCTTTCAGATTGCTGACAAAAACTGGATAAACGTTGAATCAAGACGAAGAAAGCAGTCCTAGTTAGATTGCGACAACCTGGAATAATCTGCTCTCTGTCGTTAGAACTGGCTACTTTTCTCATTTACTGTCATCTACAATAACGCGCTGATCACGAAAGCCGATAACGGAAACGGGCAAGCGGCAGGTGCGCAGCAAATTTAAGCACTTCCGGTGATTATTTAAGTCGACCAGTCGTCACCCTTTTCTTTAACTCTGCTTGACTCTTTTTCTCTGAATAACGACGGTTTCTTTTGTGTTTTCTCTGAAAACATGTCTTTATTTATTAACATTCTTTTAACCAATTTAGATTATTTAAGCATTTCCTTGCCAAAATACCCGTTTCATTAATTGATAAAGTTGAAACGGGAAGCAGATTAGGAATGATGGATATTTTTATTAACGCTACAATGGCAGTATTATTGCATTCTTTGTAATGCCGCTGTCGTCCTCGCTTTCTCTATAGTGACTTTGATTGGTTTGCCATATGTCTTGAAATGTTCTCATCTGTTTCCAGTATCTTTCAGGATAGAATTTAATGTTTCTAAAAACTTTTGGGGTCGTTTCAGGGTTTTAGAATTTTAAATATCTAAAATTTAATGCTCAGTATATTTCATTTATATTCGATGTTCAAACATGGATACAAGCATCTTAATATAAATTTTCAATCTATTTATGTGCTTTTAAACGTTATTCGTTATAAGAAAGAGTTGTTATTCAAAACACTTCTAGGTTCTTTCTAATATGACTACTGTGTATGACATTGAGTTATGATCATTTACATGCATCAATATATCTATAAACGACATGGTTTGAAGATGAATTAATGTACTGTTATATAAGTATTTATTAGGAAAAATCTCTAAGCAATATATTGACAATTATAAATTTTATTAATTAATTTATATAATAATGATTTATTAATATAACATGATAATTATTGCGCTAAATGAAGTGCAGGTCAATATTATTCCCTCCACGATTTACATACTCTAAATGATCTATAAGTAGCACATTACCTGAGCAAGGAAGCCCTGCAATTTACCAAACTAAGACTGGGTAAATATACAGAGCAAATACTGTTCCTTCCCGGTTTGTAACGAAAACAATCTGTGAGGAATACAAAGGTGTAATCGTTACCATGTTGTGGATTACGCTATTAAGAGATCCAAGCTAATTCGGTTTAACCTTATTCCGTTTCACAAAAATATTCAGTAATTTGGAAGCACCATCGCCACGTCATTGCATAGGCCACCCACTGAGGAGATGCTATCAAAGAATTTACTTTCATCACCCGATAGGCCAAAACCTTATTTTCTTTCTCTCAGATCAAGTGTTGAGTTCGACAGGGTTGGCGCTCATGTCCCTGTTTATTTATCGTTGAACCCTCTCCGTGATTTATAAGCTGATAATCGTTTGATGAACTATTATCACTCCAACAGTCTTCATATCTCGTAACCAAGCAAATTTCAAATAAATTTTACATCTTGAGCTCTCATCCTGCAAAAAAATATTGTGTGGTTGTCATGGGTGGTCGGATCATCTTGTAGGATGTTTGTTGTTATAATTCCGGTTTTCCAGTCTACACACTCTCTTGTTTAAGTATTCATCCTCACATATTTCTATCATCAAGCTTACGAAATGGTAAATATGTGTGCTATCAAATGATATGTACATTACACAACGTCTAAAGAGTAAAGGCGAAACGGGTGGTTTTCATCCTGTGACGCATTTCGTCTTTGAGAATTTCATATGACAGTTTATAATTTGGCGAGCAGATAGGCTATAGCCATCCCTTCAAAGTTTAAGATATATATTTGATACTGAACTAAGATGGTCGCTCAAGTACTCTAGGAAATTTTAAGTGTCTTTGGACTTAACGTCCAATAGAACACCAAATTATACTTTATACCTGTACGTTTCATCTGTCCTTAATTGTATGTGCCTCAGTTTACTTATCGGTAAAAGTAGAACTGAACACTTGTTATCATTTCCCTTATTTATCACCCTCTCTAACTTTGAAAGCTTTAACCATCAACACAGCTTGTACCTGTTATCAGTAAAAATAAATGTCTAAACTACTGCTGTATGACAAGTGAAACCAACATCCCCATTCAGTCACGTATCGGGACATAATTTATATCAATTATCAGCGCCACATTAAGATTACGACTCTCTGTTCGAGACTCTCACATTCATGGTTTCAACGGACGTTATCAGCTACTTGGAAGTTGCCATGTCCGAATGGTCAGAGTGGCGATAATCCGAAACAAATCCCCTGTCCAGCAAACAACTGACCACCCAAACTCGCTTGACCGATGGACGAGGGGATTTCAAGCGATTACCACCTCATCTCCAAGTTCAACAGAACACATTTGTCAAGTGGTCGCTGTGAATGTACACCAAACTTAACATTACTGGGTCAGGCAGCAGAATAACGCAGGGTTACTCAAACAGTGTAGGCTTTTTCATTTCTGGAGCTTGTCCATTTCAGATTCAACACAAAAAATAAGCAGAACTATGTAAGTTAACAAAGAATTAATATTACCAACAATTTAATAACTACTGACCTACTGTGCTTAATCCATGGTGATGATGTCACTCTATTATATTAACAGTTGAATATACTGATTTTTTTTTACTTTCCCGGTTATGAGGGTGTCAGGTTTTTATAATTTTATAAATTTGAATTTGGAGCACTTTATAAGAAGTATATCGTATAAGCATTATATGTTTACAGAACTTGAATCATTGACATCAGCTGCAGATAGCTATCTTGTATATACTTATTCTATCTATTGTATCTATGTATTTATTTACGGAAATCACGGATCACTAATCAAGATAATCAAGTTTGTCAACACCTCTATTTTACTCAGGTCTACTAAATGACATCATTCTCAACAGTTCAGCCTCATTTAAGTAAAACTGTTTGAAAGTTAAACGCGTTCAACAAACGTTATTTTCATCGCATCTGACTTTATACACGTAAGTGTGTTTTAATTGATCATGATACGACCGAATTTCAACACTGCTGATATTATCAACTTAATCATGTATTAATTCAACTCTTCTGACCTGAATCACGTAACTTTGTTACATTTTCATATTCAAAACATCAGCATATTTTCATCACCATCGATAAACCCGTCTAGAAACTGACAATTTCTACTCATAACACTTCAGTTTGTTATATCTATACCACCCTAGGTCCTCACCCTGCCGTATGGTAATCTCGGATTCTGCCCCGGGCTGCCTTATCCTTGTATTTATTGGTCAGACTGACCATAGGTCAAACCTGAAGATGTGGAGGCATCTATCTGTCAAGTGGTCAGGGGTTGCAAGAAACATCTTCTCAGGGTAATGGTGGGCTGCACTGGTAGGTTTGGCAGTATACTTCATCATTTCTATGTTTGCCTGAGATAGCGCTCAGCTGATGAAAGAAGCTCTCACTTACGATAAAGAGAAATTACTGGGGATGGGAGGACTTAATGAAGGCATAACACATAATACATTAGCTCCACAGTTTGGAAGGGTTTGGTTTTCGTTGCTGATGTGATTACTTTTTGGTTTCCTCAACAGTGATCATTTGTTTTGTCAAAATGTTCAATTTTAATCGAAAATTACTTCTTTTCGAATAAGATATGAATAATAATACTAATCATTAGAATTTAAGAATGGAAATGTGCTCATTTTAGATCACATACAAAGGATTAATTCTATTGCATGGATTAAAGTTAATATTCAATCATGTTATCGGGTTGTAAATTAAATCCCACAGAAATACACTTGGAACTGAATGAGTTTAAACGAAGAGATTCTTATCTCGTTATTATACGATCATTGTATACGTTTCTTATTTATAAAAGAAATGTTATTGATACGTTTGATCCACGGGTCTATCGCCACCAAAGGAGCTTTTCTAAATACAAACGATGTACATTTATCATTATCAAGTTTCTGCCTACTTGTCGTTATAAAAACTCGAAAATAATGAGCAACAAATAAATCATTGCACAAATTCCTCGATAATGTAATTGTATCTACTTGTTTAAGCATATATCTTGAGGATTAAATCATGAACCAACTTTTCTTATTTTAGAAGGGTTAAACTTATTGCGACTTATATAGTTGTTCATTTATTGACACATTATTGATAATGTATCTAACCATGTACATTCACAGCATAACTAAAGATGATTAAAACATGAAATAACCCTTTTAAGGTGTTAAATGTATTGCTAGTTTTATATAATTGTTCATTAAACAATAATAAATTGCACTGAGATTTCTAATTTCTTGAATGAACACACAGTGAATGGGGTATTGCAGGACACAGTGTTAAAACTCATGAAGGTAAAGGTCGTAATCATTTTATTCCTTCATAGCTCTTTCCCAATCATGACTTTTGAGGGCAATGCAGCTAAACAGATATCATATACTTTAAAGGCAAATGATACATAAATAATGTGTGCCATATATATACTACTTTGATAAGACACTATAGTTTCTGAAGCGTAACTGAGTACACATAACTGAAATGAATTAAGACACATAATAAAGAAAATTATCTTGTCTTGACAAAAAAGTAGGCGAAAATTAAGCATAATAAGCATCAATATCGTCATGAATCTTCGTCTTTGCATTCCACGTGCACGTTTGAATGCCCGTCAGATTCTCCTTTATAATATCCCTGCTCGTATGACAATTCTACATATACTAATCCTTTTGCATGACGATCATGACGATATTTCATTTCATTTTGATTGCTCATATTCCAAAACCACTGTACATCCTTTCTCCACAGTCAGTGTTCGTTAACGTCAAGCCCACAGCGTTAACGCCAGGAGCAGCGAGGAGGCAATGATTTATATTTCAAGTAGGATATATGCACTGCATGTGGTGGGAGTAGTTTACTCTAGATAAGTGCATGTCGAGGAGATTCAATAGCCTCTAAAGTCCCATATACTACATTTTGACATTTCCAAAACGTATCTTGAGAGGCAGGGAGTATGTCTCTAGTATAAGCGCACTCAAGGTCGGGTAAGCCGATATGCATGTTGTAGGAGGGTATTGTATACCTTGTAAGATAAGCTGCATATCATCCGGACAAGACATGTAGTATGGGTTCCCTCCCCAATGGCTGATTACAAAACAAACGAGAGAGCTGGAGAGGAAAACGACTCACACATGGGAAAGGAAAGTTCGTATTTCGGCTCTGGATAAGTTTGTTTAAAAAGCCAATGGTTTCGGATATGGCCAGACGTCTTGTAAATCTCTGTCTGCTTATACACAGGAACCATTACATAAAGTTGCTGGTGCAATTTACCCGACAAGCGCCATTATGGAGCGGGTCTGCTTGTATACAGGGGTAGGACCATTAGCATAATGTGGCCTGTTTGATCTGGTCAATTACTGTAGGTATAACATTGACACTTCCTTCTGGCAATAACGGCTCATTTCTGCTCTACTGCAATTAATCTAACTGCTTTTAGCACAGGCAATATGGCAAAGAACACGATTAAAGGATAATTGAATGTTTAGATTTAACCAATTCCTTTTTCGTCTTGAGGATATCTTAATTTCAGTCTAATATAATTATTTTAAAAGTGTTTGAGCCTCTTTCTGAGCCTGTGTTAATGAAACATCTCAACCCTATTTCACCGCTCCTTATATGGCTTTAAATCTTGTGAATAGCTGTTAACAAATACAATACCCAATACGAAATTAAACATTTAGGTAAAGGACACTGTATTCTGATAATGTACGTCTGATACCCTCTTACATTCTATAAACTGACTCTAGCTATCAACAAGAATGGTACAACATCAACCAATAAACAGATGCATATCCGCGTGGTGAGAATCGACATTCAACCATTGTTACCATGTTCTTCTTAACTGAGTATATTCAAAGATATTATTTTTTGATGCAATGCTTATTCACGTACATCGTAAAGTTTTGTAGCATTTTAGAAACTTGGGTTCTAGATGTGTAAAGATATGAAATAATATTTTACACGGTTCAGGATTCACCCTTAAGGAAACAAACTTGTACATAAAGACCATAACGAGAGAAAAGGGAATGTTTTTTACAACAAATAAGTAATAAAAGAATATATGGAAAACTGACCAATGTTTAGACGGTAACCAACGTGTAGAAGCTTTTTATATACAAAACGATGAAAACTCTGATTGAAAACTATAAATGCTTCTGTTCAGACTGAAGCCTCAGAAACTTTAGAACTGCCTTCATTGCTAGATACAGAATCTATAACACAGCAAAGCTTTTAAGATAAAACAATATGACGTAGTAACAGAAACCAAAACTGTATTCAATGCTAAAGCAATGTAGAAGTTGTGGAGAATACATAAAAATATGAGGAACAACGTTACATTTGCACAAGAGAATCCCGGCAAGATCAAAGCACTGCAGGAAGATGTTGGAACCACGGTCTAGGTGTCTGTTTGTTCTCCAGCGAGAAATCAATTGCATATGAATAACCCACAGCCAAAGGCTTACAGTGCTCGCTTTTCCCAAATATTGAAAAGGAAAGCTAAGCAAATATAAAACTAATCGCACACCGTGTATCTATGATTGCTGTCAAAGAGAAAAAGTAGGCTAACTTTTTTCTCTGAAAGGGAAAACGGGTCAGTAACGTTGTAGAAAGTTATTAAAGCCTGTTAATAAATGCCCGCTCCCGTCTCCTCGATGATGTTTATCCGAATGTACAACACAATCACCTAGAAAATCGCTATGAATATGTGACGTTTGTATTACATTATCTCTCTTCTCATCTCGGAGCCTTTGAAATCAACTCGCTTGAACAGACTCGTTCTGAAATTGGAATGACTCGAGATTTAATATCCTTTAATGAACGATCCTGCGGCTTAGATACACACTCAAGAAACTGGTTTTCAGAAACATTCAGCTACGGAACAAACTTATTATAAACGTGTCATATGAGTGCAGTTATTTTTTAATTCATACTGTTAGACTTGTTAAGCAACGCTTATATGATCATCTTGAAAAAATCTTATTAATATTTTAATTGATTGGTATTTATGAAATTCATTTCAAAATTCATTTATCATAAAATTGAAGCTATGTCATTATTAATACGACTGCCTTATTTATTACTATAACGGTTCAAATCATTATGCTAAATTTAATTCTGGAATAGTGGTGGTTAATCATTTAAGTTATCATTTAGTTTTTTCAGTAATTACAAATATTAACTGCTACTATTGTTATTATCACTACTACTACTACTGCTGCTACTGCTGCTACTGCTGCTACTACATCTACTACTACTACTACTACTACTACTACTTTTACTATTACTATTACTATTACTATTACTATTACTATTACTATTACTATTACTATTACTACTTCTACTAGTAGTATTTACTACACCTACTAATACTACTACGACGACTACTACTACTATTATTGATTTTATACTTCGAAAAAACTGTACCGTGATTTCAATTTTCAATCTGACGAAAAGAAATATTCTCAAATGCAACATGTACGCTCCTCCCTATACGTATTATATGTAAGTATTTTTATCTCTTCAATTATTAATTACTAAATAAAAGCTACGTATACGTTTAATACACGATATCAAATAACATAGACTATTTCACATTTTTAATTACGATAGAAAATTCTATATGTGTTATTGAATTGTAAACTACGATGAATTTAAAATATGAAAGTTAACAAGTGACTTTATGAGTTTCAAGTACCAAGGGAAAGTCTATTGATTACTATCATCTTTAGCACAATTATTATTAACGAATGATTATACTATAAATTCAATTCTTTATTTTCCAGTTTGTGAAAATATAGGATTTCTTATCATTTCAATTTTAGTATGAATTAAATTTAACAAATCGATAGTTTTTTCTCAAGGACTAAAGTAAAGTGAAAAACGGAAATTATTTGGTCCTCCGTTAACGATACTTCACATTTTCAAAATTATTGGAAATAAAGGGACTTTTAATGTTACAAAAATTATCTTCGGTTAAATATTTCGTTTGTTGATTTACATGTAAGATCACATTAAAAACTTGAATATCTGTCAGTTATTTCATAGTTTCAATAATGATATAAACCCTAAACCAAACAGAGTAGTTGCTAAGTTACATATTTGGTACAATTCCGTGAAAAATATCCTTTATTCGCAAGGTGGCGCTGAAAGAACGGCAACAATGCAATAACTGGGCTTGGCTTTCTAGGAAGAAATTCCACAGGTCATCAGTACAAAAAATGATTTTGTTTGGAGAATAAACATATCATGGTCCCACCTGTTCGCATCGTTGTTGCCGAGTAGCATCTCTATTCGTGATGTACAGGCTGGCAGAGCAAACAACACGGCTTGTCTTCATGTGTGAGGCTTCACGGGAGGAAGGTACTTATCTGACGCCTCATCACAATGCAAATCGACATGCAATAGACAAACCAGTGGATGAAATAGACATCGTGGGTGACAGGGGGTGATATCTGTGTGATTTGTGCTACAAGGTGTGAATAGACTCTTGTGTAGAGATGGGACGATTGCTGATACTTCAGATGGGACGATTGGATGGGACGAGAAGGCTGAGGTGTACTAGTAACAAGTGTTCGCTTAGAGTACACCGCTAGTAGCCAGATGTGATTATAAAGTGTACATTCAGTGTAACTCTTTTCTTTTCCCGTTTCAGTTTAAATACTAGTGTTCCTTTACCTATGCGATAGACACCCTTTCTTCAAGGGCAGAAATTACTAGAAAATGTAACACGTCGTTTTATACAGGAAATCTATTATGACGGCAACCCTTTAGATTTCCACGATCAATAATTATTTAATAACAGAGGAAAAAGACATGAATTCTGTATCCGCGGTCGTATCATGATAATTCAACGGTTTGCACGATCTGAGTTTGTTGAACTACCTATATTCTCATATATATGCGAATCATTATGTTGACGTTTTGTCTCCTATGGAAACCGACAAATGCTGACACGTACCAATCTACTTAAATAAAATCATTTATATCATTTATCAAAAAGAAGCGTCTTTTAACATGATAATTAGATACTGGTAAACATGTAATGTGAACATTCAATTGAGTGAAATGTTGGAGGAATATGATGGTTAATGGCTATGATGATTATTTATAAGAGAAATAAAAATGTTTAATTATTCTCGGCCTTGTTTAACACATAATATACTTTCAGTACTTTCAGAGACAGTTGTTAAATAATTGTCAACGCACCAATTGGTTAAAAAGCGGTGTCTCGTTCACGGAAAAACTGCATGTAACGTGTTCGTTTGCCTGTATCGCGTATGTGTGCAATGTTTGTCATTTGTCATGTCAAGAAGCGGTGTCTACCATCAAATAGTTGTACGGGAATGTCACACTCCAATGTTACTTTCTTTATGAGAAGCAGATATTCTGAAACCAAAGATTCTGTTACACTTTTCTATGCAAACATCTCATTAAACCGTGTCAAGCGAACAATGCAACATGGCGTGGCAATGATTGTGAGCAAAGAGACACATCTCTCATAGTACACTGTACACTTTACTGTCTATCTTTCAACGTGCATAAGCTGTCAAGCTTTCCTGTTATTGTGAGATTCAGTTTTTCAGAAAATAAATAATTCAAACCATGTGACATCTCAGAGATGACGGGAGGACGTTCGACCAACTGAGTCTCATACTTGAAATGATAAAGATTGCACTGGTACATGGAAAATATTGTTCATATCGAACAAAAAAAGGGCTCCCACACTCAAACAGTAGCCCACATGCAAAGAAATTGACTTCGTTATGTTAACACGACAATAAGAAGTTGACATTTAACGAGTGTCTAATGGGGAAGAGCTTTTCAAGCTAGAAGTATATGTGGGAGTAAGTGCGAGGGGGACGTGGAGAGCAGCAGTGTGTCCCCTCCCCAGGGAGTTAAGAGTAGGTGGGGGTGACAGCACTTTCTCCCACCCATGGACCCTCGAATCCTTGACCCCGCCTACACCATAACACTTGCCTTAACCTGTAACAACCAGAGAAATTATGGAGTATTCGTCTATTTTAACCTTCTTATGCGAAACAAACGTTTTGATTACGAAGATTCTAACATCAGCTACTGAACAAAAGTTTGGTTATGGCTATCAAACGACGTTTCATTTCCTAAAAATATTCGATAAAAACATATATTACAAAATCAGGAATTTGATTTTTTGCCATTTTTACCCAAGTGTTGCATTACGAAGTGCCTGTGTTCCAAGTAATAGGATTTAATCTATATGCATGTGATAAGAATATGTCTTTTCTTTATATACTAAAAATCGTAACTTTCGGCAAAACGAAGGTTGAAAAGTAATGAATAAAACGTTTATGTATTTTGTTTGCAATGGTATGAATTCACGAACTGTTTCGGGAGCATTTATTCAATCAACGTATTACTCGGTAGAGCCTCCAGTTATCATTATCCATTCGGGTTATCTTTACCATCAACTTGAGGACCGACCGGAGGACCTACTGAAGAAATTCCTCAAAATCCATTATAATTCTTCCTATTGTTAACTGGGATCTCTGTCAAATCCTCTGTCAGCCCATCATACTCACTCAAACATCTGTCACCATACTAAATCCAAGATGGTGATGTACCCGGTTTGAAATATGACTTTTATAACACGTGGTGTCCTCACACAAAGATCGTCTAATTCAGACATTCCGTAACGCCTTGTACACCGGCCTTGTCGTAGTGATGTCAATTTAACACTTGGGCTGGGAGACAGTTTGTTATAAAGAGATTACAGGTTGACCGTTGACCTGCAGGGTATTGCCAGGGTGGACTAGACACATTTTTGTCTACACAAGGTTGTCATGCAGGGAAGCGGCTGGTACGGACGTTCCGACGATGTGACGCAATCTTGTCTGGTAGACCCAGTCGGTGGTCTCTCGAATATATCCAGATTACCGGTCTGCTACGTATATTTGTATTTTTGATTGAATCAAATTCCATAATGAAGAAAGTAAAGGACAAAATATTTCAACATGGTAATAAGTATTGTTTAAGATAATCAAAAACGACTTTCATTATGAATTTCGTGAAATTGATCTTTTAAAATTATATTTCCAACAAAATACCATTATCATATCATTGTATGAATTTATAAGACTAAGTTATTTGTTGACAGTTTCTGAAACAGTACGCATAACTTTACCGGACAGCAATCAGCAAGGCGCGCACCATTAAACTCTCTGATATAAATCAGAACCGTCCAAGGTAATGTAGAGATAGTTCTAATTCTTACATCCACGATCTAATAAAAATACAGAAAATTCGGCTTAAATGTAGTTGTTAAGAAAAAAATGTATTTCCTGGATAAAATGTTTTAATTGAAGCATGTTCATGCACAAAGAACGACTCCAAGAAAAACTTATAATTATCGTAGGAACGATGTGTAGTTTGTGGTTTGAATTGAATAGTGCAGTGAGTGGTTCCATCATAATAACCGGTCTCATTCATAATTACGATTTTTAAAAACAATTATTGTTATTTTCATATTCTGTTCTTTTAAGTAGTTTTGGAAAAATAAAGAATATATATGTAGAAAAGACACAAAGCTATTGTAATTTGATTCAACATTAAATTCTCCGTGGGAGGTCGCCACAATAACCCTCCTTTAATCAAAATACTTATCTATCGATTTCAGTGTAACCTATAGGTCGTGTCAAACCTACACCACCATCTCCTTATATACAAGACATTCCGGTCCAAGTTAGTTGTTCAGATAGATGTGATGTTCTCTACAAGAACTGCCTACCGTTTCTCTTCATTACTGAAGAACCTTTTGAATTATGGTCGATCAACAAAACAAAAATACTAGATATTTCACAAAACAACTACCTAAACATTTCTTCTAGGAACTAGTTGATCGACGGTATATTTCAGAACAAATGACTCGTATTCATTTTATTTAATGTGCGAATAAGGTATTGCGTGAATTTTGATATTGGTTATAAGTAAGACACCAAAATGATGAAGGACAAATGACAACTTCAAAATTCCGTTTGGTTTTGATAAAGAGCTATTTCATATCCGTTCTTATAGGACATGGTATTTTGAGAATGAAAGTGTAAATACATGTCAAATGTCTTGACTACAAAGAACTATATATATATTGATATATAGCCTAGGCTATTTATAACACGGAAAACAATGGGTTTTTTGTAACACGTATTTATAATGAGAGAAAAGCAATGCAGGGACACAAAATCTTAGTCTCATGTCTTAGTTTTATGCTCTATCGAATTCCAAATATTCAAACTTTTAATTTTGTCAGAATCTTTTTCTGTAAGTCTACAGAAATCAAATACGAGATTCTGAAAATTAAAAACGTTTGTGTCAAGTTTGAGTATACAAATTATGGAATTTCGTGTTCTGTCCCAGTGTAACTGTATTGTAGGAAAGAGAATAAATCTGTGTCCTTCTTTGTCCAACGACTAAACGATAGGTTGTGTCAGGAGTCGGAATACAGTGGTACTGGGTGACCTAGTGAGAACAGACACTGAAACTGGGTGTCCGTGAGGACCGCTTCATTCACAGTCAACCAAATGACGGATGGCGAAACGGGCGAGTTGGTTAGTTGTTGGTATGGTCGTTGCTGGCGGTGTTGCCTGACTCTGAGAGTGTGGGTTCGAATCCCGTATGGGACTCGGCCCGAAAAAGTACAAGAATTTGTACTATTCAAGATAATCCCAAATATAACATTGTTACACAGTCAACCAGAGGAAACTGTAGCATGATATTGATAAGCGCTTGAAATTTGTCAAGGAACATGAATATGTTCCATACTATATATAAATTAAAAAGTGTTGAAAAAATACAACAACACACAACGTATATAAATATACAAAACGTCCTTGACTTATTCACGTTGGTCCTCTAATTTCAAAATTTTACAGTTGTCGTAAGGGTGAAAAAAATATGTATAACATATATTTAAAAATATTTCTATCTTTAAAAGTACAGTTACGGAATTTTTTTTTTAATGCTATATGCTTCAATTGTGACTGAAATCAAATTATGATATGTTGATAACAACTCCATGTTTAAAAGAGCAGTAGCACGTTTTTAGGGGGAATATAAGGTGATGTCAGGAAAATGAAAATAAATGGTTCCAATCTTTAGACAATGTATAAACACTAAATGGAGCAGTAATAAATCAAATATACAATGTAAAGTTAAGCCATGCGATTCCTTTTCTTACACAAAATGAATTAAAGGTGTTCACACAAAAATGGCTGCCAATGGATTTTATGTGAATCCTCATACTTTGTTCTCTGACTACGGATGATTGGTTTGTGTTATGAGATTTATGATACTATCAAAGTAATACATTTAGCATTAACTTATAGTTATCAGTGAAAAATTGAAAATATAAAATTGTCAAAAACGTGTTACTGCCCCTTTAAGGTTTTCATCAACTTTATGATGTTTCCTTGAAAAGGAAAAACGATAATGTAGAGTCTGAATGATATAAAATACTTTATTATGAGTGTTAGTTTTGTGTTTGGTTTAGTGCCTTAGTGTAAAATTTGAAAGCTTTTTGTCAAAAATGAGTAACTTATAAAAACCGTAGAAGGATCTATGTCGAAAAGTCGCTACTGTCAAACATAGATAAGCTGTTTATCCGAAGAACTTCCCTTGTCCTTTTTCATACTACAACTTCTGGAACGCCAGTAAAAAAGTTTATAAAATGTTCATAGTTTTATGAGTAACTTCATCCAATCTGTTTATCACATGGTTTACTATCTCCACCATGCTACAAAGAATGTTAAACACTGCCGAATATCAATCACGAGTATAAAGGATAAGAGATGAGAGAGATATACGTATGAAGGATGCTTAAGAGAGTTTCAATGCAGAGCACCAGATCAATACCTTCTTAATAAATTAATTAGTTAATAAAGGAAATGTCAGTTATTAATAAATCAGATGATAAAGTGTAAATTATACGCCAGAAGTCATATCAGAACTTCCAAAAGTAACGGGGAAAGTACATACTAAAGTGATAATCAAGAGTTATCAAGAGACAGCGTTTACGAACAAACTACAGTAGAACTCGGATATAATGAACTCCAAGGGACCAAAGAATTTAGTTCGCTATATCCGGTGTTCGCTACACGCATATAATTTTGATGATATTATATAGGGACGGGACTTGAAAATATGTTCGCTATATCCGATTGTTCGCTATATCCGTGTTCTATTAGAAAATGAAATGCCAATTATGACGAAAAGACAAACCAAGAAAGCGTAAAAATTGGTCTCCGAAAGAACAAACCATAAAATACAAGGAAGAAAGTCACAAGCAATTACGAAGAAAACACCGGGCAGTTAAAACTATGACTTCTTCAAACGTTATAATAAAGACTACAAGGCCAGAAATGCAAAGCGATTATTATAGAGAGATGTATCTACAACATTTGGTGACAAAGGAGTTGGTTTCATATCGCTTTTCGTTTAATTGCTTTTGGTGGAAGTTCATGGAAGGGTTGAATGTTGAAGAAGGCAATGGTAAAATGTATCAAACTAAAAGTACAACTTAATATAGTTCGACAATTAAAATCGTTTTTTATTACTAACAAGGTCTTTTGGTGGTAACATAAGATTCATTATGAGAATGCTTACTGTGAAAAATATAAGGGAAACTGTCCAAAAAATCAAAACAAAAACATCGTCTCTGTCACAAAGATATGGAAAACAGTTGCTGAAATGGAATTGATAATTTTTCCACGAATCAAGCAGTAGGCACAAAGGTTAGATGCTTGTTTGTCTCAGATTATAAAAGCTTATAAAACACCTAGGCAGCACTGGCAATCACATCATTTCACAAACAAAAGGATGTTCCTTAATTCAAATACTACAAAAAATGCACTTTTGTGAATCAATCAAGGCATTCATTTCATACTGGTTTTTACTGCTGATAAAACAAAGTACGGACCGTAAGAGGTCCCTGGAGAAAAGGCAGTGTCAACGAGATGGCTATGTGTCGCAATCACGTAATGAAAGCTCTTTAGTCGCGTTGGAGTGGCACTGTGTATAGTTCTAAGAGAAGGCGGTAAATGTCGCGTGGGACGTGGCGTGGGTGTACATTTCTCTAATAACATCCCCCACTGCGCATCTGCAAGTTGCAGTCGCTCTCCCTCTGTCTCCCTCTCTCTCCGTGTCCCCGAGGCGCGTGAATAGCAGGTGCTCGCTCTCAACTACGGGTGTATTGACAAGTGAGTGACAGCAAGGTACATGCAATGAATGCTGGTTTGTGTGACAGAAGTGTGGAGATAATGGATATATACATGTGGACACGGCACCAGCGGGACCGCACTCTCCTATAGCCTTCTTACGACAGCCTAGGGAACTTGTAGGCGGACAAATCCAGTGAATTCTGTGATTACCATTTCCACTGGCGATACTTGCCTGCTAAAAAGCTTGGATGTAAAAGTTAAAGGTGAAAATGTGACAAAGATCTGAATTGACAGTGACAGTTAAGAAGACCCCTGCTGAACTGGCATTTGAATATCGGCGATTACTTGAAGAGATCGCCTCTACGAAACGACTGTCTCTCCGCGACAAAGGTTAAGGATACCTTCAGCAGTGTAATCTGCGCCTCTCACCAGCATCAACTTATGTACGCTATAGATGATGTCAATTATTGTTAAAAGGTTATTTTCAAAGTATATGTCGTCGATATAATGTCAGACATTTCCCTCTGCTTAAAGTTTCAAGGATTTTCTTTATTAGGCATCCGTTATGGGATTGATATGAAATACCTGGCATTATTATGAAACATGTTTTACGTCAGAGAACTTTATCAAAATGGGAAGTTTATTTTTGATCATAAAATTATTTTATGAAATGGTTATACAAGAACCCTAATTTTATTTTTTTCAAATACTTATGGTTTTCAAACGATCTTGGATTTAAAACTGATTCTTTATAAATGACATATTTCGTAGCAAAAACCATGTTTAAAACAATGTTTATGGACATTCGTCTTCATAAATTGAGTTCGTAAGGTACTTGAATGTTTTACTGCATAACCCTCGTAAATCATCGCGTGATACATCGCACCTTGTCAGCTTGTCAATTCCCCGTGTCGATTTCAATCAATGAGCAAAGACAAAACGTTCGAGTGAAAAGTGGCTGTCAAAGCGCGATACAGCAACACTCGTGTTCAATCCATACTCGCCACACAGCTCTTAAGATAGCATTAAATGCAGGCAACTCAAGCCTTGGTACTTTACCGCAGAATCAGATCTCTAACAAACAATGACTTATGCCCGAAGCTTTTACCAGCGCCGTTATGATTGACGGTAACAATTGTGTTATACCAGATATTGTCAACACGCAAAAAACGAATATTGGTTATAAAATGTTGTAAATGATATCCGGTTCGTGTAAAACTGTCAATATCGCGTATACGTTATGTTGGTATATACCATGTGGGTCAATTGCTCACTTCACCGGTGGAAGATGGGCTGGATTCTCCTCTCAATACGTCTGATAAGCAGTGGCATCATTTAATTGTGTAGTTAATGGATCCAATAACATATTCACTAAACATTCAACACTGAAATATCAGGAATCATATCTTAAAATACGGAATTATCAAGAAACTTAATGTGATTATTCGTTGTCACGATGTTAATTTGGAATCTAGAAATGGAAATGGTTCTCTAATTAAATGGCATGTAATGCCTGGCACGTCTTTCTGCCCCATCCCTCTCCCAGTGTTTTTTCTAATAATGTGTAATTTGAGAGTTTTACGGAGGTTGTAAAGCATGTTTCCTCCTAGGCGATGACAATGGAAGTCATCAATACAGATACTATCAGTAGGACTCCAGGTTGGAGGATGTCAATGATGAAAGTGATGAAAGTGATGAAAGTGATGGCAATGATGAAAGTGATGGCAATGATGAAAGTGATGGCAATGATGAAAGTGATGTCAATGATGAAAGTGATGTCAATGATGAGAGTGATGTCAATGATGAAAGTGGTGTCAATGATGAAAGTGATGAAAGTGATGGCACAGTAAACTTTATAGATAATTGTAATGGTCTACACGGTATTCGCGTGCATAGCATGAGAAACATGTGATAAAACTTTATATGTATTTAGAAACAGTAATTTATGAGATATGAAGATATTAAAACGCAGCTACATATTACTACTACATACATAACAATTGAATTTAATACAGTTACAATGAAAGAAGCCGTTTGAGTAGGTAAGGGAGCAGTAATTGTATGAGAAGTAAACTAATATGCAAAAGTGTCCGGAAATATAAAATGTAATACTAGATACCTGAGAATAATAGTAGCAGTAGTAGTATAATAGTATATATGGCAGCAACCAGAGTTGTTTAGTAGTAGTAGTAGCAGCAGTAGTAGTTGTAGTAATAGTAGTAATGCCTTTTATGTCTTCAACCTTTAGTAATAACGATTAAATCTAATTAATTTTACCATTATCACCAAACACAAACACTTGAGCGGGAAATGGTCAACTCAGCACGAATAAGAAGAATATTTCATATAACATCATATTGCTTGCATGTGTTGTCTTTTAAGATATCATAACATTATCTTATTACAAATCAATAACTGTTTTGAATTTTATACTTAATGTTTCCATAATGCGTTGTCTTTTCTATACGGATGGATACTACATATGACCACCTTTGAACGAAAATATTACACAAATACCATTTCTTTCTTGAAATGAAACGAAAAGAGATAGGTTGTATCATTCCACTATATACCTAAAACTTCAGCTCTTTAATGCATATCGTAGTGAAGGTTATATCTCATGCAAATGGTCATTGGATTGAAATTGGTCATTTCATCGTAAACAAAGGTCATCAATGTTAAGAAAATCACAATTATGTAAGTATGTTAAACTTACACATTGCTGTGTATAGCTAAAACGCGTGGTTATGCATCACAATTATGGTGACATTGAGCGCGGTTCTTGACAGGTTTCTGTTCTTGATCCATAATGATAATTATCAATATTTCATAAATGTCATTTCTGCTGACAAAACCGTCTTGTTTGATGTACAAATCACAACGTTTTCTTGGCGCAATTAAGTTATCGTCGACGCTGCAATAACCACATACTAAAGCCAAGTCTTTATCGGGCCACTCAGATAAGGGTGTTAATAGCAGGTGCTCTTTAGGTGTCGGGGGACATGGCATCTTTGTAACAGTCTTGTCAATTGCATGTCAATTTCTACATTGTCCCTGTCAAAATCATAGATGCGGTTAGCATTTGTTTTATATCAGGCTGACATTGCACATACATGATGAATCGGAAAACATGTCCTTTTTTCCAATAATCGTTAATTTGAGTAGTTTTGACAACATCTGATATTGTGCATTACATAAGGACACACTACAATGAAGAAATTATTTTTTGAGAACAAAACCGAGAAAACAAACTTGTTTACAATAACAAACATAATACTTGAAACATTTTTACAATATTTCCCTTAGTAACATTAATTCAAACAACTAAAAGTGACTGGAACAACATTTATACAGAAACATTTATCAGAAAAGCGCGACCAACATGTCCCTGTTATCAAAGAGATCTTACACTGGTGTGTATGTAATGGCTAGTAGTTATTTATAAGTGATTGTTGATTGCAAAACAATGTGTGTACATATCGGGGGCTTACTAATGTGTCTAGCATTAGAGCCACTTAATCTTACGTATAAACCCATCTGCAGTCGCCGTTACGTATAACTGGATAACACGCTGTCGTGAGCATAGAACAAAGTTCAAGAACTATTCTTTCTCTTATCATCGTGTTTTCTTTATTTTCTGGAATTTTTATCATATGTGTTTTTGAATTAATCAAATGCAGCGTTTTGCATAAATATGTTGAAATAAAATTATGAGCTAGAATAATAGTGTATTCTATTTGTCTTATACATATTATATCTATATATATATTTATTTATTAAAACTACATTTTTATTGAGAATACTCAAAGCGTGAATGATGTAACAGCGAATTTGTGTCATAAAACCGATGATTTGAACTTGAACTTGAAGATTAGTTTGATATATTGATTGACAGACTTTGAGCAATAAATGCTATTAGACTAATGTTGTCGTTGACAGAAAGTGGTGACGGTTGATCTTATAACGTTGTCAACCGATGATGTGTTGCTGTCATTTGATCACTTGACGCTGTCGCTTTGTCTGTCAAAGCTTTCACAGCTGAACAAGATATTGGTAAAGGAATGAAGAAACAATAGAAAGGTAGATACGTGCAGGTAAATGTTCTATTCACTTACCTCAAAGCGAAGTTTTCCAACAGGTGGGCTGGCATACGGGACACCAAGATATTTCTCGACTTTGTGGTTTGAATGTACATGATCAACAAAACCTCGAACTTTCCCATATTTCGTTTGTCTGACAACTGTCTGTTTTGAACCACGAAAACACCGGGCACAGGTCAGAATGATTAAAAACACCAAAAAGTTTAAAATTCTGGACAAATCACTCATTTTGCTGTCGCACTGCAGAGCGGGTTTTCACAAAAAGTTAAGTTGAAAACTTTGAAGGCCTGGCTACAGTACGAGTGGTGAGGAGTAATTGACGTGATCAGAGTCCATGTGCGTCCATCCGAGGATACTGCAGGTACAGTTGGATGATCCTAACCCTCTCTCACTCTCTCACTCTCTCACTCACTCGCGTCACTGAGACAGGAGATATAGACATGTTCTCCCTCTTTCTCTCTCTCACTCCGAACTGTGCTAGCTCCAGACAGTGTGATACTATGTTATGACCCCGGCGGAGGGTTCGCTCTAATTTAGCATGTGATATGACTGCTACGAGGGTAGCTTGCTCACAGACAGGGCCTGAGGTCTGGTCGTGCTTGTGTTGTGAACTGACGGACGCCGCGGGTACACAACTGACCTAAAGGGGGCGGGGCTTGTCTATAAAGGGGTGGAGCCTCGCTGTCACACACTACTCTATGTTTTCCTGTCCATCAAATAAACTAAAAGTTTGCTAAACTGTTCTCTCACACTTCTTATATCTCATAAAGAGAAAGCTCGTTGGTTTTTACGCGCTGTAGACGAGGTAATTAAGGGATCGTCAGCATTGTCAGATAGCACCTCTACTGCAGCCTAACAGAGTGCTCTCGAGACTGATGCCTTCATGGAGAGCTACAAGTGCAGTGTTATGCTTAGAGATATTCCCCACTTTGTCTCATATGAATTAGTCAATAAGCATTATACAAGGAACTAATAAACTTGTTGGATCAGAGATTAACGTTAATAAAAGTCACCAACTTGTACTATATATAAAACACTGGATTCAAAGAAGCTAGCTAGGCAAGTTGCATTGAAACAAGAAAGAAGAAACGTCCCGGTGTTAGCGAGTCGATATCTGTGTGTTCTCTCGCTAGCCGTGTACAACGCACTGATAAGCAGGGATCCTACACAGCATAGCTCGGTTGTTTTGTAAACTTTGCTGCTTCTGTAGAACTGATAAAGAGGCAAGATGATGTATTCAGTTGATAGGAGGGAATTAATATAGTATGTATGGACTCAGCGTTATCAGATGAAGTCTGTGTGTAGGGTACAAACAGGATATACGGCGGGAGACGGGACAGTCACAGTCAGGGGATTGAAGGGGGAGGTGGGGGGGTATCCTTCTTTCATGTGTAGAAACAACCTGCAAACAATTGTTGGAATAAAGGTGCCTTAAAATTTAAACATGACAACGAATTTGAAATTCAAGAGGCGAATGGTTGAAAGTTTTATTTTTCTGAAAAGAATTTTAACGATAAAGGAATATATATATATATTACCACACGTTTCTGCATGCATTAAAGTTTGGATACCGTAAGTTTTAGCCTTGCTAGCTTTTATCTTTGGTTCATTTAATGTAAATGTTGTTAAACGAGAGCATCTTTTTGGTATAAGTAAATTTTCCTTATCAAGTGACAATATCATTGTATGATCCTGACATACAACGATACCTTAACGTATAAGTAATTCATATTTTAACAGTTTCTCCCGTCGTTCAAAGATCTCTGAATCGCATCTACTTTCCGACATCAAACAACGAACGTACATAACCAATTGCAAACAGAGGCTAGGTTAGGTAACACCCCTAGCTGTACACGTAACAAAACCTGCAGGAGTAGCAGTAAGACCAGCATCGGTTACCTGCGTCTCCAGACAGTTGGATAAGTTTCCTTATGCTTTATATGCAGGCTTTCTATATATTCAATAACAATGAGACGTTTTTCTGCAACTGCCAACCAAAAGTTTGTTTAACTGTGAAAGATTTACTATGTTATATCATCATTTTTGGCAATTTTGAATTGGTTACCATTTCTCAACAAAATATATTTTCGTCAGAACTTGTAAATCAATTTGTAAGTTGATCATATATACACTACGTATACAGAGAAAAGATAAGTGGCATGTTTGATACAATTCTGGCATTCTACAAAAGAGGCATGCGGTAAAATTTCGAAAATTACGATTTTCTTCTTTCTACAGTTGTTTGTTCAAATGCACACATTTTCAACTATCTTTCGGTTAAAATAGTCAATATTGATCAACCTTATGGTACAACTTACGTTTCTTCAAAACCTATTTCGAAATGATAATTTTAGTGTTGGGGTATATATCCGTGTCAAATATGTTCCTTTTTAAATATTAGTATCATCTTTCAGTATGTGATTGGACAATTGTTCTCTTCGTCTACTCTAAAAATCATATATTTTGGTACAATACTGCTGGATGCAGTTGAACTCCATATTACATGACGTTTGCACTGAGTTCAAAAGTAGTTAAACAAACTTTTGATAAACAGCTGTACCGAAAAAATCTTACACCGGAAATATTTATCAACGATTACATCTTTATCATTTGTAAAATTGAAATAATTTCGAAAAGAGGTGATCATCAAAAGGTATTGAATTGTTTTCTTGATTTCACTTATTTCTATCATGCCTCCTCAACAGTTTATGTAAATAAATGGCTATACACCACACGATCATCGTACATCCTATATACTTTATAAAGCTAAGATCTATCTTGCAAGTGCTAACAACATAGTCGTAGTAATAGCAGTAGCAGTAATAGGAAAGTTGCAGTCAAAGAGGTAGAAGCAACATTATAGTTGCAGTCAAAGAAGTATTGCAACATTATAGTTGCAGTCAAAGAGGTATTGCAACAGTAAAGTTGCAGTCAAAGAGGTAGACGTAACAGTATAGTTGCAGTCAAAGAAGTATTGCAACAGTAAAGTTGCTAAGATCTATCTTGCAAGTGCTAACAACATAGTCGTAGTAATAGCAGTAGCAGTAATAGGAAAGTTGAAGTCAAAGAGGTAGAAGCAACATTATAGTTGCAGTCAAAGAAGTATTGCAACAGTATAGTTGCAGTCAAAGAGGTATTGCAACAGTAAAGTTGCAGTCAAAGAGGTATTGCAACAGTAAAGTTGCAGTCAAAGAGATAGACGTAACAGTATAGTTGCAGTCAAAGAAGTATTGCAACATTATAGTTGCAGTCAAAGAGGTAGAAGTAACAGTATAATTGCAGTCAAAGAAGTATTGCAACATTATAGTTGCAGTCAAAGAGGTATTGCAACATTATAGTTGCAGTCAGGAAAAGGAAAGTTACAGTTATAGCTGTAACAGTAAAAGCATAGTTGCAGTCATAGAAGTAGAAGTATTAGTATAGTTGCAGTTGCAGTTGTAGCAGTAATAGGAACATCGCAGTCACAGAAGTAGAAGTAATGGAATAGTTAAGTAGCAGAAAAAAGAAACTTGCAGTTACAGTTGTAGCAATACTGTGAACGTCGCAGTTACAGTTGTCTCAGCAATAGGAAAATTGCAGTCAAAGAAGTAGTTGCATTAGAAGAATATGTAGTAGTTGCTGTATTAGTAGTAGTAGTTTAAGTAGTAGTAGCATCAGTTGTAGCAGCAGTAGCAGCACCAGTAGTAGTAGAAGTAGTAATTAAAAGGTTGTAGTAGTAGTAGTAGTACAGTAACAGTAGCAGTAGTAGCAGCAGTAGTAGTAGTAGTAGTAGCAGTAGTAGTAGTAGTAGTAGCAGTTTTACAGTAACAGTAGTAGAAGTAGCCGTAGTAGTAGCAGTGGTAGTAGTAGAAGTAGTAGTAGTAGTAGTAGTAGCAGTAGTGGTAGAAGGAGTAGCAGTAGCAGTAGCAGTAGCAGTAGCAGTAGAAGTTGTAAGTAGTAGTTGTAGTAGTAAGTAGTAGTAGCAGTAGCAGTAGCAGTAGCAGTAGCAGTAGCAGTAGCAGTAGCAGCAATACTACTAGTAGTAGTAGTAGTAGTAGTAGTAGTAGTAGTAGTAGCAGTTGTAGTAGTAGAAGTAGTAGTAGTAGTAGTAGTAGCAGTAGTGGTAGAAGCAGTAGTAGTAGCAGTAGCAGTAACAGTAGAAGTTGTAAGTAGTAGTTGTAGTAGTAAGTAGTAGTAGTAGTAGCAGTAGCAGTAGCAGTAGCAGCAATACTAGTAGTAGTAGTAGTAGTAGTACTAGTAGTAGTAGTAGTAGTAGTAGTAGTAGTAGTAGTAGTAGTAGTAGTAGTAGTAGTAGTAGTAGTAGTAGTAGTAGTAGTAAGAAGTTATAGTAGATCTGGTAGTAGATATAGTAGTTTATCCAGATCGGTACATCTAATCAGTTAGCCGATCACGGAGCGGTCTATCGTGCCTCTGTACGTCAGAGTGTAGTGAGTATTGACTGCAGGAGTCAGGGGAGCACTACCCAACGACCTGCTGATCAATTAGAGCCCAGCTTGGTATCGGTAGAGGTGATTGGCCCAACAGGTCGATACTACCTGCACTTCCTAACGCTCTTCCTTCAACTTCCTGAAACCTGACCGGCTTACAGTGTATGTGTACTTGACTAAAATGATGAAGAATCCATGAAAAGTTTGAAATCTAGAATAATGATGTAAATCGTCATTGACCATAAGAATAAAAAAACAATCATTACATCCCTTATATCTCAACTTATTTTGACCAGTTTATGTACACAGGCTATAATGAAAAACCCAGACTATAGTAAGTTAGGATAGTTAAAGTTAGTGAACACTTACTGGACTCACCGATTTATAAGGCATCAGTTCTTGTGTCGTAAGTGACCTTGACTGGAACTTTTCATAAGGTTTCTGTCCGGATTGAGTCGTGCATGTTTAATTGACCTTAATCCAGGAGCTTATCACAGATGATATAAAGCTTATCAGACACCAAAGAAATATTTTCACTGGCGTTTACCATGACAAAGGATTGGCAATTATATCATATATTTTAAACAGTTGAAGTTGTGCGACCGGAAAATCGCACATTTAGACTGAACTTCCGACATTAGCCTATTGTAGACAATACATATACTTCTTTATTTTTAAACCTTAATCTAAACGATTATCCTATTGTTCACGTCCTAGTCAGGATGTGACATGAATCATATGACCTTTCAGCATCGTGTCCTTGAATTGTATTACCTCTTAAGTAACCTTCATCTTAGATATTGGCATTAATTCTTCAAAATTCAATTCATAAAAACTTTATCTATTTTCTGGTATGTTTATGCTGCTCGACCAAATGTCTTTATTTTCTCAAAAAACAATTTTCTTGTTTCTCCTACTCAGGGGTGTATGTATTAGATGATTGCAAGTGAGATACTGTTCCATCAGTATAGCAAACCCTCTGTCTGACTACAGTGGCGATAAATATCACCTTTGTATCGTCACTCTACTGATGAAATTTATAACCGCTCGAGTGACGTCAAGTTCAAGGGGTTCGACGTCATCATACACTGTCTGAGGTAACGATTTCTCATATGACGTCATACTGTTACAGCGGCGACTGGTTCCTCCACGCGGCCGCTTGACATGAAATTGGACGATTATTGAGTAATTAGAAGGATTTAGTCATATCATAAATTGAATATCTTTCAATTTTTGACAAAAACCATTTCCATCTCATCTCCCTATTCCACGTTGTAAGAGTTTTCTTACTTCTCTATGGAGAATTTTATTCCATCAGTATTAGACATCCCTATTTCTATATGTATGAAGTATTTCTACTTTTCTCTCTGGGATATTTGTGAATGAAGTGAGGTGTTTTGGAGTTTAACGCCGCTTTAAACTATTTCCTAACCAAAGACACTGCATTTTTATTCGTGAGCTGATTGAGTTCAAGAATATTGTGTATTTATCTGTATCAATCATACAACTTAATATATCTCATTCATTAGAATCCAATATGACAGAAACTTCCGTTTACTTGATGCCCTGGTTGCGTGTCGTTACAAGAGGAATCTTTAACTAGATTTTGCCAATTATGAAAACCCTGCCAATGCACTTCATCACTAATGACAATATCACGCCAAGGCCGCGTACCAGTATCTAGGCACATGCTTCGTTCTAGGGCAGATAGAAATTATGATAACAAACCTTTTCGCTACTCCATTTTGAATTAAAATATTTTTCAAGGACGATGATTGACTTATAGATAATTGAGGTAAATTAGATATTTGTTGACATTTCACTGAATTTAACAATGCTTTTAAGTTGTTCAACTTGAGATTTTTTCTTTTAATTTTATGCGTGATAAGAAGTCTATTACTAACAACATATACATCATAAAAGCTAATCTGTCTTAATTTCATTCTAAACGATAAGTTAAGAACAATGATCATTCAAATAACATGTTTTATCCCCTAGGTTCATCTAAAATGCATCGACATGAGGCGGTTAAAAAGGTCGAACTTTCGTTGATGTCTTTTGTTTGAAAAGATTTAATCGTAATGATAAACCATTACTACAAATCCATTTAATTTCGATATATGGAATATTGACAATCAAAACATAGTCTGATATCATATTAAAGAATTTGAATTAACTAAACATATTTATACTTTTAAAAAGAACAACATTTAGTATGTTTATTAGCCAACATCATATTTGTATCATTGATATCAAGAATATCAATTATTTAGTTGAAATAACCTCGATTCAACAGTTCTGTTCGATTCAATTTGAGATCTTCTATTTGGACAATGTCAAAATGCTGATAATCGATCGGCTTTGTCATTTTGTTGAAACTTTCTCTAAATCCTGAATTTGTGAAGATAAAAAACTCTGCGATTGAGTAAAAGTAAAGATAATCTTTAAATTATTTCTGAATGTTTGAAATGAAAGGTTAAAGTGCAACACAGAGAACCCGGAAATAAAATAAAAGTTGTTGAGGCGACTTTACTACGGCACGCAACTTCTCAGTCGTAGTAAGAGTTCGTGATCTATTAATAGTCACGCCTGTAGAACTCGCTAGGAAATTGAGGATGTCGCATTATTTCCAAATAAAGAGAGACTTAGTTGAAAGTAGAGCTAAATGGAAACACATGATCAGGCAAGTTGGTTTGCAATTATAAAGCGATGTAGCGACGAGTGCTTGTTGATCGAGGGACTCCGGTCTCACTGCAGCAGAGGAAGATGAGTTTGGACAAGGTTTAAGCGTGCACGACGTCATTTCAGAACTGCATATCCGGATTTTGGAAGCACCGTGTCAAGAGAACTTGAGAGTTGAGGGTTTTAGCAGAACATTATAAGAGTGTTTGTCTAGGAAAGGTTAGGGGTCAGCAGCTTAGAAACACCTCGAAGGAAGATAGCAATGATGAGACAACTGCTTTCATCTGTCTTAAAGGTCACGGCGAACAAGGTTTGATTCCGGGAAGTTAATTGTTAGCGTTGTTTGTAGATCCATCTTAAAAAGCGGGACATTTAGTCCGAGGCAATAGTAGACGGAGATATGATATAATATATAGACTGTAATGTTTGAAAGAGATAAAAGCAAAGTTTAATTGGTATCCTCACTACGACTACAACTACTACTACTACTACTACTACTACTACTACTACTACTACTACTACTACTACTACTACTACTACTACTACTATTGTTACTATAGCTACTACTACATGTTATTCTATATGTACTACTACTACTACTGCTATGACTGCAACCTATTCTACAACAACAACTACTACTACTACTACTACTTGAAATACTACTGCACTCATACTAACTGAGTGATAACTGGCACGTGCGTTAACAAACAAACCCGCGGCTTTTCAAATGAGCCCCTGTCACACAGCAGAATAGGTGGGTACCCAGTTAAATCTGTGTTGCTACTAGCTACGTTTAGAACAGATTGACCTTATAGGGGCATCCTTAACATGCTGTCACCAAATGTGCAATTTTGATATCTGTATTATCATTACTAGTACCACTGCAGGGCCAGGAGTAACTTTTTTAGGGGGAATATAAGGTGATGTTAGGAAAATGAAACTAAAATGTTCCAATTGAGAGACAAAGTATTAAACTAAATGAAGCAGTAATAGATCAAATATAAAGTGAATTTTAGCCATACGATTCCTTTTCATACACAAACTGAATTAAGGTGTTCACACAAAAATGGCCGCCAATGGACGTTTTGTGAATCTTTATAATTTGTTCTCTGACTATCCAAAATATACATTTAGCATTAACGTACCATTATCATTTACAAAATGAAAATATAAAATTTTCAAAAACCACTTTAAGGTATATAGTGTCTCTGGTCATCGTCCCAATCCAGCACGCTGCTCATCTGTTGTTACAAGAAAATGACTAAAGTTTTAAAGGACATCTACGTCTTCAAACAACAATACATGTACCTTAATTGCTCGATATTTGTAAGGCTCTGTGTTACTCGAATCAACTGTCAATGTCAAGGTAAACATTTCTTGAAAGCTAAAACTCAAATAAACAAACCATCGCCTGCGGATTCAAAGCAGTCTTGAGTGATCAGTTGATCACGTTGGCAACATCCATCACGTATGTTGTCTAGGTCCTATGTAGTTGTTTATTTCATCTAATAAAGGAAGTAATTACTGTTCTATAGTATTGGAAACATATTAACCCACATTTCCAGGAGCTGGAACAGGACCTTGTCTTGATGAGCCAACAAATCTATAGATACAGACTTCATTGACGTCAACTTTGCCTTGTGCCTGGAGTCCGTACCATCATCGATAAGGTGTCCTGTTACATCTTAGTGTAATCGTATGAATAAAGAGAGATGAAACCCGATACTAATGAATATCATGAGATGAAGTGCCAGTTGAGAGGAAGCGTAATTTGATGGACTCGGATCATAAGACTATGTTTCAATTCGATTAATTAATCAAAGCCTTTAGTCATTGTCTGTATTTTCATTAATGTTCACGTTTTGGTAACCTGATATGTTTCCTAGCAACGGTTTGTACACAAACGTAAATTATGATTATCAATATTTTGAGTTTGAGCATTTCATGAGGCTTTCTTATGTATCGTCAAGGTTGATCCGAGTATTCACATAATGAATGATTCACACCCTTCCTGATCACCAGTCCTGTTGAAATAAGTGTTGAGTTTGATAACCTATTCATAGAAGAAAAAACATAAATCAGCTGTAGGTGTTTTACAGAGTACCTTCAATAATTTGTTTCTATAAATCAAAGAGTAAGCAGAGACGCTCGTTTTCAGGAATATTTTAGATGGCACAAACAAAATCGGAAAATTGAGATAGAGATTTTTTTAAATTCACGATTTAATAATACAGATATTCGTTATAGTAAAATTTGACTCAGTAATTGCGTTCATCAGCAGTTGAACTTCCTCATAATCACACACATTAACCTTCTTAATGAAGCATGCCCTGTGGTCTTTTTTGATGCTATTGACGATTGGGACACTTTGGTTGGTTTTGATGGCAACTCTTTTATGGGTACTTATTGGGCACTTCCGGGTGGAGGTGGCCTGCAGGAATCAACCAAAAAGGAACAATATGGTGCCGGGATGAACATTGGAACGCAGAATTCTGTGAATCACGACTCTTTGGTTTAAGTTTGAAGTACGACGACGTTTCGATATCCGGACAATTTTTATTTCTTTCTGCAGGTTTCGTTAAAAAAAACGTATAATTTTATTAGAAACAATAGTAGTTACTATTATATATCAGTATCTTATTTTTTTCTAAACGGTAAGTTCAGAATAAATATTTCCTATTACATGTTTTTGTATATATAAGTTGTTCATCAGATATGCATCTAAAAGAGGCGGTTTTAAAAATGGTCGAACAATATTTTAGATTTTTTTTGTTTGAATAGATTTAATCGTAATGACAAATCATTACTACAATTCTGTACAAGTTCGATGTATGGCATATTGACAGTGAAAACATATTTTGATATCATTTTATAGAATTTGCAAAAGTGTTTGTCCACACAGATAAAATCTGTTTGAAACTCGTAAGTTCAACTCTTGTATAAGTTGCTGCAGTTCCCCAGTTATACAAATTTAACTCAAAAGTTTCAAACATGTTACATCTGCGCAACAAACACATTATGAAATTCAATTCCTTATTCTTTTTCGTCAATAGTGTATTAATGTTGGACCGTGGTAATCGTGCACGGGCATCGTCACACAGCACACCCGTGTCAATGTGAAAACATATAGTTCAAATTTAAATCGTTGTTATGTTGAAATAGAATAAACATACTGTCTTTGTAAATCAGCTGCATATTCGGAATTAATACAGATTACAGCATAATTGATATTATTACAAAAGTAAACCTGCCGGCCTACTAACATAAGGCCTACGTGACACATAAGTCATTGAAATATATTATAGATATAGATTTATCACCCAAAACTGTGTTCCACAGGAGATATCGCTTGTGAAAGATCAAGCGATATCTCCAAGGAGATATCGCTTTGACAGTAGATTTTGAACAATGCCCTGTAATCAGAAAATACATGACATCACAAACGTTTTTCATCATCAGTAATGACGCCACAATGCTTTGACGTCATAAACACACCGACGTCACAATGCCATGACGTCATTAACACGATGACGCCACAATGCTATGACATCACTGGTATAGGAGCTTTGGGCTATGCAGTGTTCAAAGATGTACATTTTTCATGCTCATGTGATGAAAAATGATTTTGGATGATAAATAGAATCTCACCCTCGTGTCTTCTGATATCAAATATATCAACACTCGTTGATAAAAGTAAAATATTTTATTTTATTATAAGTAAAAAAGTATTTGTTACTTTTATTAACTTGTGTTGATATATTTGATATCAGAAGACACTTGGGTGAGATTATCTATATATAAGACAAATTACAATAATAGTTTAAAACATGACAATGTTAAAAACTAGTGGGTGCTGAGGGATTCCGGCGTTTAAACATTTCCAGAAGTAATACGGCCAGTGATTTAGAGACATTCTTTATCATGATATGGTTGAATTGGTCTACAATTTATAACTGAGGGAAGAGGGATACATAGATTCAATATATTTGAAGAAATCATACCTATAAGGTCAGAATAAGCTTCACATAAAAATAATTAGTACACCTCATCCTCTTCTTGTTCATTATTACAGATTCTACATTTCCTGTCATGTAATGGCGTTACAGGGCCTGCAAATCTACAAATTAATGGGAGCGTTCCACAACGCAGTTTACTGATAATACTTCTTTCGGAATGATCAATATGACATGTAACATAATTCTCTGCCTGTAGGACATTCTTAAAACACTGATATGTTCGCAATTTATTCAATAATGTATATACATTTAGCTCTACTGGGTCGGGTGTCGGGTCTGATATAACTGTTGACCAGTTGCAGTAGTAGGTCAGCACCTTATGAAGAGCGCTTCGCAGTGTGGCAGGTCCTTTAGACGCTCGTTGAAATAATCAGCTTGTATAGGAAACAATGCTCTGTTTGTTGACGAAGATAACAATAACAACAATGCAAAGTATATTTTTGAACGTTAGGGTAACGTTTGTTATTTTAGTTTATCCGTTGTTTATTGTCAAATTGTAAGTTGATGACATAATCTCTCAATGTTCTTGGCGTGTAGTGATTACATCTATGTAAATATTACTACAACTATAGTTATAATATGGATAATATGTATTTTATCGAGGACGTAAACACATATAGCATGCAAAACAACAGAAATGCAAAGATGCGAAAATGCAACTTTTGAATGTGAACGGTAACATAATATTGGTAGCATGACCAGAGACGTATAATCAAGGTATTCATCACTGACAGGCTGTTAATAGCAATATATTGAGTAAGAGAATGAATCTGTTTTATTATTGTTATTATAGGATAATATGGTATAAAATATTTGAAATAAACTTCAATTAAAAACAATCATAATAGTGAGTTTCATGACGTCAACTAATGGTGAAGATGGAAAATGCATTTAAACATAATCCCTCGATTCTTGTCAATGATATCCCTGCTTCTAATGGGTCTTCATTATACAACTTCCGTATTCTACAATTTCGATTTCCAATTAATTTTCTTGTCATTAGCCTTTTTGTTTGTATACATGTATCAAATGGATTCACCTTTATGTCAAATATGGTGCATGTAAATAGTTGTTTCAGTAGAAAAAAAAGGAAGTCCTTGAAGGATATTTAGATGAAGGGGCAAGCATGAGCCAAATAACATTGAAGTTGAAATCTTGTTGTGAAAAACATTGACTTAAAGTGATCATCATCTAATGAGACCAAACCTTCAAATATAATTAAACACCTATCACAACTTCCAAAGAGCAATGTCTAACTGACGCTTATGGAGGCTAAACTTCAAGAAATCACGGTCTTTTGGTTAACATGAAGCTCCAATATCATAAGCATTGATACATGTTGGTTTGTTCAAGAACTTCTATGATGTTTGTAACACGTTGAATCATTTTGGTTATCTTAATCATACAACATGACAATATGAAAAACTGGGTCCATTTTAACATTATCTCATATTGCGACATCAGTGTAGTACCAATTAATATCCTGCATGATATCTATCAGGCCAAAAGCTTTGTACCACGTTATGTCACCAGCCAATGAAATAAGTCATAAGTCAATCATGCTTTGAGTTGTACGAAGCTGTTTGTCTAATATTTAATTTGAGAAATGGATAGATTTGCTGCCTCTTTCAAAATATTTCAGGAGATTCAATGACCTTTTTAAAATGAAAACTAACTTTTAATAATTTGAGAAAAAATCTTGAGTAAAGAAATGAGGACAAAGATTCGATAACTTTTCAGATAAATGTGAAGCAAAACAAAAACAACCAATAGCATTTGATTTTTTCCCCTGTCTGATATCTAGATCCAGATCATTTGGTTAGAAGTCTTGAATAAATTGAACAACTTGTCTCTGTTCTCTTATTAGGTTGGTAAGCGATTCCACTGGGTTATCTTGGCAGTTAGATACTTAACGTCCACTTACACATATAAAAGCCTCACACAAAGTGTATGAATATTATGCGCTTATAAACTGTATGCTTCTCACGCGGGTATTACGGTCTGAGGTACCATCTTTGTAGAAATGTTGCCCGAGCCGCAAGGCGAGGGCTGACATTTCTACAAAGATGGTACATCAGACCGTATCACCCGAGGGAGAAGTATACAACGAATTTATCTTACCGTCATGTCAAGAAAATGTATACATTTTATTTGACTGCCGTTAACGGATGAGTTTTCACCGCTTGAACGGCCTTGACCCTTGTAAACAAAATGGCCTCAGCCAACCAGAATGAAATGTTATGAATCGTGTTACGTAAAACTACCCGCTTATAAACTATTTTATATAAATTCTAAAGTATGTGCAAGTAATGCAATGCGGAATTTCTTTCCAAATAAAACATAGAGTCATGAAAGTTGTACATGGTGAGAGGTGAGAGTCGCGGGGTACATAAGATAAAACGAGTCGATCGTCAGATAAATCAAAACGAGTATTTTACTGTAAGGTTAGATAGCATTACTTATAACATTGATATTATGTAAATAGCATGTGCATTAATTTAAAATAATGTACTAGTGTGTAAAATAAACGTTACACGAGTGACTTATTTCGGTGATTTCAGTTCAATGTTCATCTATCATAAACACGAAATGTATGATTCAGCTAATTCAAATGATTCTCAGACAGAAATGTGAACAGTTTCATAAACAAAAGCAAACTTTGATTCAGATATTTTTAACTCGTCGCAATGTTATATCTGATTGATATTTTCAACATCCTTGCATCATCGGTAGAAATGAGGTTCATATGAGTTATGATCAGGCAGCTTATTTCAGTAAATAAAGCGATTTATTTAACATATAATGCTTGTTCCTTTCAAAGACTCTCACTGTACTGTTATTTACTTTATATCATCGTCTTTGTTCATCTTTATATGATGTAGATCAATTTGTACATACACGTAGGAAAGAGAGGGCTTGAAGGGCTTGTCTCTTATACTTTTCCATTAAATAACATATGTTTAAAGCAATCCCTCCTTTTAACAATAGTGATCTGCATCAGCGGCTTGTAGTATCGATTTCTTAACATTTCAAAAACAACAATAACTTGAAATGACATACAAAATTGCTGTCGCTATTTTTTGTAACCGAGTTTAGGGTCTGCGTTGACAAGCAATTGCATTATTAACTAAATGATGGCCTTACATTGACAAGTTTATGATTGGTGATACTCTGTGCTGCCTGACAGGCGTGCATGTGCCTCTATGGTCAGGCAACAAGATTTAGCTCCTTCTTTGGATTTAAGAGGATCTGATAATTGTTGTATGGTTCATTGTTATTAAACTTACATTTTCAGCAGTAGTTTTTGAGAAACTGTCCTTCTCCCAAACTTCTCACTAGATTTCGTTATCTCCTATCCATAAATACTCTCTTTAATTCGTCACTAGAGATAGCATAGGTGTTTGAGACGAGGAGATGTTTGGTGAAGGTTACCAGATTGGTTTGACCTTTAAACAGTCCTTTGGCCACTGATCAGTTGATCAGTCTCGGTTTGGCACTACAACTGTACACATCAAGCAACATCTTCTACCTTAACTTAACAACTTTGACATGTAAACGTGACTTTTATTAGCTACATGTGTCACGGTATTGAGCGTTTTATGAAGCTTTACTCTAAACTATGATTCAGTACAATCAATTATTAAAGTTATTTCTTTGACTTAAAAATTGCGATTATTCAAATTGAATTGAATTGATAAACCTAATATTACTTGTCAAGAAACATATTGTATCTTTGTTTTCATTTCACAAATGACGATTCAACAAACCTATCCCATTCCACACAACTGTAGCAGTGTTTGTTTGGACTTCTGAAATTCCTTTTTATTTAAAAAAAATTTTCCATATCAATATCCAAAAAGTGATCATCGAAAAGCGAAACAACTGACATACATTTTCTTTTCACTTTGTTAAAGTTTTGGATAATAATGATAAGATATAAAAATCACCAAACATTACGAAAGAGTTAAGTTTTACTGACAATTAATCACTATTTATCACTATTAATGGAAAAGACATCAAACGACATCCAAATTATATGATATTTAACTAAGATTGAACACTCAACAAAAGCAGCTGTGATAAAAGCTCCTTATCATGTTTATAGAGATAAATATGTATAATTGAATGAATTATATGTCTGCTAACTTAACAAAAATGGTTAAAAAAACAACTGTTGGGACACTTGTGTACTCTTAGCTCTTAATGATACCTTGAGGTAGTTGTTTAGGCGTACATTTTACCATTTCAATCATAAATGCAAAGTGAGTAATAGTTTCTGATCATTGCCAAAAATTGCAAAATTGGTAGCAGCAATAATTTATTTAGGTAATTGAATGGTGAACGAGTTTGACGTTTGTCCGATGAATAAATCTATTAATGACTTGCATCATATCATATTTCAAGGATTTTTCGATACATCAGTGTAAATCCTGCTCAACATATTCTTAGTTTCTTTGCTAAACTTTATGATATAACATCCTCAGTTTGTAGATTAGAGTGAAAGTATTCGTAAACGAGGACCAATTACTTTTGATGAATTATGTGTTTCAATGTACAACATATCTCAAAAGAGTTTGATCAATGATGGAAGAAGGATATTAAGATTTACCTGTTTAGGGTTATGCTTTACTTTATTGGCTCTGTGTATTGAATAGTACTCACCAAATCACCTTAATAGTACCGCACACTCGCATATGACTTTATAGATCCTTTGCAAATACACTTTAAATTCACTCACATCTTCCTTAGCCAATACATTGTTAGCCAGATCAAGCATTATGAAATAAACTCACGGGCAAAAGAAACGTCACCTCTCTTTTTTACCATATAAAAATACAACAAAGTCAGATTTTTCTACTGTTACAGTTATATCTTAAAAATTAATGTATTGACAACATTCTGAATCAGAAAAGGGTGAATTAGAAGTAAGCATTGTCACACAGTGTACCTTTTAATCATGGATTGTTAATTGTCCGGTTTTCGAGCACGTTCGTTTTTGCTAATAATGGCTCTATAACGACGACAGAACGTTCAACACAGTCAATATGGTGTGTGGTCACCCCCAGATAGGATACAAGTACAAACACGTCGTCTTGCGTCTTGCGTCAGCCGTCTTATGACTGCTATTGGGATTCTCCGCCATTCTTCTTGTAGGGCCTGTGCAAACGCCGCTCCTGTCCGTATGGGGGGATGGGGCTTGTTGATCTGTCGTCCAAGGTGGTCCCACAGGTGTTCAATAGGAGACAAGTCGGGAGATTGAGCTGGCCAGGGTAGTAATGTCACATTCAGAGCATTAAGGAAGTCAATACTGAGACGTGCCTTGTGAGGTGTGGCGTTGTCTTGCTGACAGATAGTGCGTGGCTGATCCTGGATGTAAGGCACAACGATTGGCCTTAAAACTTCATTGATGTACCTTGCAGCTGTCAGATTACCCTGTATGACAACAAGATCAGTCTTTAAATCCCCGCAAATCCCAACCCAGATCATCTCGCTGCTACCACCATAGTGCTCAGTCTCTTGGATGCAGTAACGTCGTGTACGTCCTCCACGTCTTCAGTATACCCGTTGTTTAATTTTTTCATCAGTTTTGAAGACTTGGAACCGACTTCGTCGGTAAAGAGCACTCTTGACCAGTTTCATGCTTGCCAGCGTTCAACCGTTCTCGCAAACCTCAGTCTTTGACGTCGATGTTGAGGCGTTAATGTCAACGCCTTCAGGGGTCGGTAGGCTCTAATACCCTGTTGGCGAAGACGTCTGGCAATAGTCCTGGGTGACCAAGGGCAGTTTTGGCGGATGACGTCACAGTCTTGAAACGGTTCCTGAGATGGAGCAGTCGTAAATGACGGTCTTCCTGGGGGGTCGTGACCTTCGGACGTCCACTTCTAGGCTTGTCAGACGTCCTACCCGTTTGTCTGTAACGGCTGAGCAATCTCAGAATTGTTCGCTTTGAACAGTTCATCTGTCTTGCCACATGGGACTGAGTCGCTCCCAGGTCCAGAATACCAATGGCTCTGCTCAACTACAAATCTTGGCATGTTTCCTTTCTATGACACAATGTAAAGATGTAATGCAACATTTCTCTTCACTTTTCAAACCTGAATTTCATACGGGTATTTCGCAAGCGATTTCTCGATATTTATGCAAATTTTGTAATTTTACACAAATTACATGATTTTCGTGAAAATCAACGAAAAATGTATGATTGTAACGTTCGGTCGAGATGATTCAACCATTTTGCTACTTTTGGTAACTTCAAATTAAGAAAAAAAGACAAAAAATATATTCGTGATGTTTCTTTTGCCCGTGAGTATAGTAGTGGTCCGGCGAACGATTGACGCATTTCATCTTCCACCAAATAACTCTAGTCAAATTCTCTTAGTGTTGTTTGAATTGAATTGATAAACCTAATATTACTTGTCAAGAAACATATTGTATCTTTGTTTTCATTTCACAAATGACGATTCAACAAACCTATCCCATTCCACACAACTGTAGCAGTGTTTGTTTGGACTTCTGAAATTCCTTTTTTATTTAAAAAAAATTTTCCATATTAATCTCCAAAAAGTGATCATCGAAAAGTGAAACAACTGACATTCATTTTGCTTTTACTGGTAACGGTTTCTGATAATTATGAAAGATCTGAAAATCTCAATAATAAAATATTAAGAAAATTAGAATATATAAGTTTCATCCTGAAAAAAAAGTTAAAAACTAGTATGGCTGTCACAATTATTACATGAAACATCAAACGACATCCAAATTATATTATATTAAACTAAGATTGAACGTCCAACAAAAGCAGCTGTAAATATGTGCTTCTTATCCTGTTTATAGAGACACGTATGTATTACTGAATGAAATATCTGTCATATCACAACAAAGGCAAGAAAAACATTTAAGCCTGAAACTTGCTACTCATAATTTCAAACTCTAAGATTAAGATACACAAGTTGAAAAGAGAATTTGATGACTCCTTGGATGTGTTCAATATCACTTTAGCTTTTTTTTTTATTGAAAAAATTGAGATACAGTCGTTTACGACGATCAGCAAGTATTATTAAGTGTACATATTTGATGCACTGGCTGACATCAAATACCAGTTATATAATAATATAGGTGATGTGCTCATCCTCATGTTAATCGACAAATTTATACTATTAACTTTGAGTTATGTGTCTGTTATTAAACGAAAATAGACAATTTCTGTTTATTTTCTCGCATTTATTTCAGCACTGAGAAGGTCACAGGCCAAAAGTACACTTCATATGTACAATTTTCTTAACATAATTTTTTTCTTAATTCGAGCAAAAAAAATATTTATGAAATAACTCTTTATCTATGACGTTTTGCATATTTTATCAGCACCACAACGTAACCGCATTATTAGACGGCGAATTCCTCTTTTTCAGTGATGAAGATGTCTTGAAATAAAATTGTAAAAATCAAACTACAAGTATTCAATGAATGATTTTCAATGTTTCATTGTAAGCTTTTCGCAATATTATGTTCAATATTTTGGATTTGACTTCAATAAAACATAAAAATGTTTATTATGTAGGTTTTGCATATTTTTGTGTGTGCTTAAGGAAATGAAATATATGATTATGACGTATTGAGTTATGCACGTGATTTAAAAAAATAACCTTGAATGTTTGTCACTAGAATTGTTTATGATCTGATTTAAGCCTGTAAACACGTGACAGCTGTGACATCTATGTCAATAAAATTGAAAGTATTAAATATATGGAGTTCTCAGAACAACATTTATATGTATAAATATTTTCTATATTGCAGACCAATTTTTCACACAGTAATGGAAGGGTGTGTAATAAAATTGGTAACATTAAAGGGAAGTGTTTCCTTTCCTTTATCTTTTTCCCAAAGATACAAGCCCTTCACCGCCAGCAATAGATGCAATATTGTCAGATACACACCTTTTAGATTGTTATTTACATATATATTTGTTGAACTGATGAATACGTTGACGAAGACTGTTCGTTTTAGAATTACTAACATAACAATTTTTATATTCTTAGTTGCTTTTTGGGTGAAAACAAATGGACATGCAAGTATTCTAATTGCAAAATATCAAAACTACCAAATACGTATTTTACTCACAAGTTATAAATCATACCAAACGATTAATTGATTGACATAATCAGTAGATGACATCATCAGCCTTGGTATAATCCTCTATCTCAACCAAAAACAACTTCTCCTCTTCTATCCAGTTACTTCAGTCAAATTCTCTTCGGCTGTTTCTTATGAAGTTATCTGTTCTCAAGTGTCAGCAGTAGTTAAGAGGGATTTTCCTTTATCCCACATTCTCACTAGCCATATGACGTCTTAACCAGTGGAAGCTTGGATCTTTAGGGCAATGGGATGTTTGGTAAAGCTTACCAGATTGGTTTGACTAACATACAAATGAAGATAAAAACTTAGTATTTTACATGCATTACATCCCTTATTCGTAGATTAGTAATTAATTCATATTGTCTTTCTGATATGATAAAGCCTTCATCACACCATAATGATCATGACCAAAAGCCACTAAAACAATACAAGTTTAAATGAAAACTGGTAAATGACCGTGTTCATTCTAAACAAAATTCAAACATTCAAACCTAATCAACTGTTGTTGTTTTCTGGTTTTACATGTAGATGCGCAACCAAATAAGTGTATCATATGTATGTAACTTTAGTTGTAAGTAAATAACTAAATCTGATGAGCTTGCACAGAGGTTGCGATGAGTTCAGACCCTCATATTCAGGTGTTGTAATCTCACAGTGGTTATATTGGACCATCTGATAGACATAACAATGAGTGTAGTACAGTTCACACGTGCGAGTAATACATTTCATATTCACATGCAGCCACTTGATCTTGCTTTACATATGATTTGTTTATAAACATCCGCGGGAGTTAAATAAAATTCCAATTTCCATGGCAATCTGAAAGAAAGGATTTTTTGGAAGTTGTTTATAAAGTAAAGTGGAATCAATATTGGAGCCTCTTATAACAAAAGTGTTGATTATTTATAGCTCTTATATTTAGAAAACCGACATGCACGTGTACTGCTGAGTATGTGTTTGATGTCCTTGTGTGAGAAGTGAGCGAGATATTGTTGAATATCAGAAGTTTTATGGGCGTGTACGTTGTTTTTTATTTTGTTCTGTCAGAAGATATGCACTCATTCAACATGTTTGTACTAACTCGCAGTGTTCTTCCACTGTGAATCATTCGAGGGGCGTCCAATGCTGTCCTTAGGTAGATAACATTTACAATATCATGCTGGAAAGTACAAACCTTCGTAATAAAAAGGACAAGCTGAAAGAAAAAGTCATTGGTCCCTGATAGAATATTACAAACTTAGAATAATTCTTATTATTTCATTCTATTCTAACTACCATTGAATTGTTGTGAAAGTGATCATTATTATCTGAGTATCCAATGACATGTCAAATTGATCAATAAAGTTTACGTTTTATATATCGTAATAATATGTTAACTTTAAACATGAACAATTTCATTTGTTTTAGAAAAAAAGCGAAAGCAAATGCAATCCGATTAAAGAACCTCGGAGAACAAAGCTCTACTTTGATAAGAAAAAATGACATAAACACGTACGAAAAAAAACTTTTTAACAATATGGAACATTTTGTAAGACAAAGTAAGATAAGAAAAAAACTTTGTCATTTTTTAAGGTTAGATGGTTAATTTTTTTATTAGTTCGCAAACTGTTATTCATAACGTACAAACTCAGATATACAATCAACCTTCAAAGTTCAAATTAAATCAAACCATTACATAACGTATCTGCTTAAATGTAATAAAACTTTATGTATTCAAAAAATGGTATAACCACCTTAACAAGCTATGGTTACCTTTTGAAGAACATCCGATATTGTTACTTGTCTTCAGTGATTGATATAGTTTTAATATTTTCTTTTTATTTTAATTTTAGATGTTCCTTGTAATAAATCACTGTAAAGGTTCAAATGTCAATATCTTATTTATAAGGACATATTAAACAATATCCTGTTGTTGATATTTCATTTGGGAAATATAAAGATTATAACATGAATGCAAATTAATTTTGAACAAAAGTATGAGCACAGTTGGGATGTACTTACTTTTACCTCAAACACTCTTGTTCTGTTTGGCCCTTGTTCTTAAATGACAAATGAATGTTAAGGATGTTTTAAATGATATAAGATTGACCAATTGCCAAAATGTCAATTTGGTTTGATTTGAGGTTCATTGACTCTTGATGTCAAGTAAGCAAAGCATAGTCCACTCTGCATTCATCTCATTAACTTCTGTTGTCTTTAAAGCTTCATGCTCTCTTCACCAGTAAGATATTATTATACGCAAAGTATGACTTTCCTTTAAATCATAAAAACATTATTGTTTTTCAGGTACGTTTTATACGAGTAGGGCACGATTATGTGAATGAGATTTTCATTTCCAAAATCCTTCATAATTATCTAAATGTTATGGTAGTTTTATCAGTTCTCTTAGTGTTTAGTAACGGATTAAGTTAAACAATTTCAAAAGCTTTGCTCAAAAATGTAACTCATACTGTATGTTTATGAACTTGATTTATTTCATACCACTTCAAAGTTAGTGTACCAGTTAGCTCGAAGAGTCATTGTTAAAAAGTTCAAGTCTAAGAAAAGTTCGGTGGTTCATTGCTTTAATTGTAAAACATACAGTCAGAGCAACAAAGGGATTTTAATAAAGGTAACAACAATGTATTGTTTTACAAACTTTTTTCAATCATGTTAAGAATGATAAGATTGTTCGATTTTATACCAATATAGTGTCACTTAGTTAACAAAAGGTGATATTTCTGTCATAAAATTGAAATGCAAGAAAATGTTTAGTATGAAAAAAATAGAATTAATACTAAACGGTTACTAAGAGTAACCACTTTCAAACATTCTAGATCTAAACATTTTGATAGTGCATTTTTGATTAAATGTGCTAACTAACGTTAAAGAGGTGGTTGTTACATATATAGAGGATACAAAAGAGAGTAAACATACATGTGTTCCTTTATTTGTTAATAAGCACACCTATGAATTACTATAAACGTCTGTTAACATAAAAAATAGAAAATATGTTTTTGGTTTCATTTCGTTTTGGTAATTGCAGTAATACATTGCTTTGGTTAATATTGATATCATATCCATGTTCATTTTCAAGAAATGTTTAAATAATTCTCTTTCATCATAACTATGTTAGTAGCATTTATTTGTGTTGCAATTGTTAATTATCATAAAAAACATGTGACATCATGTGATAAAAATTCAGAGTTTGTAATTATACTCACTACTTCTTAGTCTTAGTCACTACGTCTTTACTTGATATTGACATTACTATCCATGTCCTTTTCAACAAATGTTCTCATTGTCTTCCATCGTTATCTCCTTATATTGTCTTTATGGTGTTTATTTTAAAAAAGAACTAACATTGTGATAAAAATAAAGTTTAATAAAGTCAAGTAAGCATTAAAAAGATGTAGTGTTCATAATGGTTTAAATGAACATAGGCAAAATAAAAACGCATGACAAGGAAACCTCGTACAGACCAAAAACACCTTTGATATTTTTTAGCAAAAGGGGTCCCACAACACTCATCAACATAACCCATGAACAAATGACAGATCACTTTGTTTGTTTTTTACATTTTGTTACAACCAACACGTTTTATAAAATACGTTCAATGATGACCAGGATTTTTTTCTAGATTTGTTCAGCAACGTCTTTTATACATTTGTAAGCAACATTGTTACATTATATAACAGTCCCAGAAGGACATATCTTAACTCACATGTTTGTGCTCAATTCGTTGCCAAGTATTCATATAGAATGTTAATCATCAGTTTGACTGACCAAAGTTTTACGGAAACGGTTGACACATGTAAGAGAGGAACTGCTAATTTGATGCCCACCGTCTTGTTTTTAACTGTGATATATTCATTGCACGAGATTGCATTATCTGAATGAAGACTGTTTGCTTTGTGATAAAAACAAACGTAGTATCTTAAAGCTGAAATTGAGATATTCCCTTAGATATAATATATATATAATAATCCTTCCTTTTCTTTTTGATACAATGTACCTTGATTTACGACACTCGTGCCTAAATGTCAGTATATCCCTCGCTTTCGATCGGGAAATACAAATATTTAGCCAAACATAGTACGTATATATGTACACATATAATATCATATATTCATTATTACTTTGCCAATGTAAAATTCGATTAGAAATGCAACGTAGGAAATAATACCTTGAGCCAGGATATCACTTTTAAATATTCTCTTTTTCACAAAGTAAATCTTTATCAAAATGTTCTTCTTCATCGGTTTCCTTTGTCCGCATATATGTATAAGTGTGATAACAATTGCCACCTAATTTCGAGAATATCAACAATCAGGTTTTGAGTACCACAGATATATGCATCACGTAGTATTAAGCACATAGAAGTCATGGCCATTGTCAAGTTGTCAAGTACAAGGTGAACTTGTTCTAAACTGAAGACATGAAGTACAGTGTCAATGTCGAAAGACTTTTGAGCCAACCTGCTACATATACAAATCACCACAAGCCTTGAAGACCCATACAACTTCCATATCAGACGCTGTTGCTCTACATTTCTTTACTTAACAGAACAATAGTTGATTGCAAAGCTAGATCTGATTGCAATTGTCAACCTCCATTTTAGAGGCTGTTTTTCTACAATTGACGCAACAAAACAATAGTTGATTGCAAATATAGATCTGTTTTTTTGTCAATGCAGTCTTAGAAAAGACTAAAATGCAACGAAATCTGAGAATTTGATAAAACGGAGATGCTCAGTTAATTTATAACTTCTCATCAAATTCTTACATCAAAAGAGTATTTGTAAAATTTCTATTCATTGTGGTTAACTTTTTTAAAAGACGTTTCACTTTTTGCCAAAATCATAAATGAAATATATAACCTTGTATCATAAATCAAACGTTTTCAGTTTTTAAATGATATTTATATATTGTTGTTTTTATCTCTTTCGTCATATAATTTTATAGCATTTTCTTTAATGAAGGGAATGATATTGAATATCCAACTTACTTATATCAAGTGACACATTTACATACATGTATGACTGTCAATACTTTCAAGGTCAAACAAACATTCTGACTAGATTGTGATATAATAATTACTATAGTGTACAATAAAGTATTCAACTACGAACAACAAGTTCATGTAACAATGACATTCCTTGATAACAGGTAGGAGATTTAAGACACTAGGAAAAACAATAGAATTATAAAACATGAAATATACAGTACTACATACAAGTAAATATACGAACATCAAAATTGCACATGCCAATATATATTTCTTATTTTTAATTCTCAACATTATTATTTACTTATCGCAGATGATTTCCTACACACAAAAACAACTGCTCATATTAAAACACATATAGTTAGATTTGCCATATGGAGAGATCAAGCATTTCATGGTAATAATATTTCTGTATTATAGGGGTACAAGGGATATTTAATTATATGAAATCCTTTGAATTGAATATATACACAATTACCCACATTGTTTGAACTGCATGTCAGTCGTTATGTCAATTATATAAAGCATGGTTCAGGTTAGTTAAATTGTGCGATGTTGTGAAACCAACTTTCACTGTCAAACATCTGCTGTTGCATCAATGTTTTCGTTAAGATGAAAAACAATCGCTCTTCAAAAGTTTGTTTGGACTTTCCATTTGACCTTCATGTTTTCTTATGAGTTGCTGAATACATAAAACATTGATATTGCAATAATTCCAGATATGTATAAGAATGCCACTTACACACAAGGTATAGACATGTACTGGTCACTGACTTGTTCCTCAGAAACGTGAACTATAAGGTATCAAACGGTTCCGATGGCAACGTTTCTGACTTAATCAATTTAAATGCTTGTTTCCATTCTCTCCTCACAGAGGCAACTCAGTCATACCTGAATTAGCCTCTGTTCTATTACGGCTAATACATGGGATAGAAAGGTAGAAATCTGAAAGTAAGTTGTGCAAACAGCGACGCCGTTTCAAAAGTGGGCATTCGCAAAACCTCGGCCATCTCCGTGTGGTTCGTCAAAGCTTTCCTTGAAATTTAACATCCAGGGGAGGTAATTCTTCTTTTACGAACCATCGCTTTTTACCTTCTCATTAGTCATTATTTGGTTAATTAGTAAAATAAAATTTATCATAAAACAAATAACAATTTACAGAATTATAAAACTGTTTCTATCTAATGAAAAACCCAATCCATATCTGATTTTCAAATATTTTCCTCTCACACTGTTGGTGAAAAATAATCATAAAGGCATGATATTTTCCATGTCACTTTAAGACCGTTAAGAATTCCCAAAGTCATGGATATCCGAAAGGTGTTTTCATTGGCTGCAAATAAGGGAGATATCTTAAGTTACAACTTTTTGCCGCTAGGGTAATCTTCCGGAACCCCAGGATCTTGGCGTAATAGAACAGAGGCTAACTCAGGTATGACTGAGCTGCCTCTGTGGGGAGAGAATGGCTTGTTTCAGGTTTAACAAAATCTGAAGATAAAGAACAACATACAATAATCTATTGCTTATACATGAAGATTTTGTTACCTACAGTTCTCAATAATAATTGTCAAAGAGTTGATTATGATTGTGATTGTGATGTTTTTCAAATCGCTATTGTCTACAAAACGAAGTTACAATTTATTAATCTAATATTCTAAAAAAATTACGTATCTTTCAAATGTATCGTAGAGTCTTCTCAACAAACGGACATTTCACTTACAATCAAAACATCTGATATTCTTCATCAAGGTCACATTATTGTAAGGAAAGCATCATTTTTCAAACTCTCTAGCTCTGTGACCAAAAATCATGTGTATACCTTATCCTTGATAGTCTGTGTCGTTCAAAACCTGCTTCTTGTTGTCGACTGTAGGGTGAGTTTCATGCTTTACCTCCATCAGTAGAAAGTTAGGGTCTGGATAAATATTTTTCAGACATTCCCTGCTTTAACATTCTTCATTGAACATGTTTTGTGTATCGTCCAAATGAGGTTTATCCAAACTTTAAATGACATATTAACTTCTTGGGAGGAAAAAGTGAAAATTAAAGTTTATTTACATACAGTAGTAATTAAGTGGCTGGATTAAATTTTTATCAAACATTGCGTGCTGTACTATTGATATCATTTACAATATTTTTGATTGTTATGTGATATTAATCCAAACTTTATTTGACAAATTAACTTTATTATTTTCTGAGAATGAAAAACTGAAAAATTATGTTTTGTATCCATATAGCTGAATTGAAAGAATGAGGTGCTTGATAATAAGAAATCAATCAAGAAAGGTTACTATTAAAGATAGCTACTGTATGTGTTAATACATACTCATGCTGGAGGTTTCAAGCCATACATTGTAATGGCACATGCAGGTGTATACTTATCTTGCAGGTAAAGCATTGAATAAAAAGCATCAAATGTGTTTTTTAATTGTTTCAATGCATCAAAACTTCATTTAGCTGTATATGTGTTGTATCCTATAGCTGTATATGTATTATACCAAGAATAAAATGTCAGTTCTATTGTTATTGAAAGACCCCATTTGGTTTACATGACTTTAAATAATAATTCGTTAATTTCGTTAAATTGTGGCTAATTGAAACGTCAAGCCGTCCTTTATCAAAATGAAATTTTGTTCTTCTGACTACACCAAAAGAAGCTATGTTTCAATCGAAACACATCAAAACAATTCAATTGTTTTTTTTCTATTATTGCTTTGTTAACAGCCGTATATTATATTACATACAGTAATAGACAGCCGTATATTATATTACATACAGTAATAGACAGCCGTATATTATATTACATACAGTAATAGACAGTGTGTATATTTTAGCCTGAGGCGAGTACACATCACATTACTTTGTTCTGTTTTACCTAATTGTATGGAATCATTAACAATAAAAACCAGCAAGCACAAGCAATTAGGTCAAACAAGGACTTTCACTTTGACAGTTTAAAAAGTGCAAAGATCAGACTGTAATTTGATTCTTATGTTAGAACGTGACTACGGCAAAAGAAGAGTTTATGTGTTGTTAGTTGTATTGCATGATATGCTCATGACAGGTCTTTGCGGACAGTGTCAGTGTAATTAGAAACTTACTAATACTCCAAAAGAGTATGTAGAAAATGTAATTAAGCTCCAATTGCTGAGTGGATGCAAGTGTAAAGAGAAGACAAACTAATATGTCTACTAGATGTCATATTATCTCAGAGCCTTAAGCACAACCGTCACAAAAGGTAACTTAAGTATTAGTTAGTAACTTAATCTCAACATGTTTGATAAAAGAGCTACACAGCAAATACTTCAGATTATGAAATGACTAACGATTACAAATCGATAATGTGACATCGTGCAATCAATCATCATCATGCATTATTTGAACTACACAGTGTACAGAAGGCACGATAGTAAAGATTTATCACAGGGCCGTTAACCCCTGAATCCGTTTACCGGATCCCCTGCCTTATTCTCCGGATTCATGCTAAAATGGTGTACTGGGATACGGTGACGTATACCTCGCCGGATCCTAGATCCTGACGGACACACCCGGATTCTCGTCCGGATCCTATGTAAATAAGAATACCCGGATCCGGCACCAGATCCCTCTCCGGATCCTAGATCCGGACGGACACCCCCATATTCTCTTCCGGATCCTTAGGAGATTAGAATACTGGGATATGGTGCCGGATACCTCACCGGATCCTAACCTAGTGGTAGGAGTAGACAATTATGTAAGAATGAAAGGTTTATCATCAATTTGGTTCATTTTTTACCTGATCCAGACCTTCAGTTTAAAAACTCACCTTTCAAATAGTTAACATGAATTATCTGATGATTTTGAGAAATGGATTGAATCAATTAATTGATAACTCTATCTTTCTTAATCACAATATTGTACAAAATATTGTTTGAGATATTGTTTTAAATAGATTTTCAAGTTCCATGTGTCCATGTGTCATGCTTAGTGACAAAAGTCATGACATAGAGCTAGAGTTTTCAAACAGATATTTTGAACAAATAAGCATGATAAATGATTTGCATATTAAATTTAAAACTTGATCTCACTGACTTAGAATGCCAAGATTCAACCAGTTAAGCATACTGCCCAGCTCATTCAAGGATGAATGCAGACCACTTGACTGCCTCCTAGACACAATAAGTGTATTGTTCCACCTGCTAGGTATTTGTGCAATAAAACTAATGAATGTGAGTTAAATATACTGATCCATTATCAGCTCATTATCTCAATTTCATTGTCTCTCTATCAATGAACAGAGATATATGTATGTGTGTGTGTTGGTGTTTGTAGTTTTGTATTAAGTATGTACTTCTCTAAGTATGTACTTTGCAAAGCAGTTATTTTTGTATGAATGTATTCAGAGACCGCAAATAGTCTGCCTATCATGCTTAAAAACACATTACACACCTGATGTGCCGATCTCATTAACAGGCCTCATTAACCATATCACTAATTGCAATTAGTCGACAAGTGTTTATTACAGTAGCATAGGGGATGGGGTGAAGGGATGAGGGATAAGGTTAGTTTAAAGCAACACTTAAACTTAAACAGACATAGATATATGTATGTGTGTGTTGGTGTGTGTAGTTTTGTATTAAGTATGTACTTCTCTAAGTATGTACTTTGCAAAGTATTTATTTGTGTATGAATGTATTCAGAGACCGCAAATAGTCTGCCTATCATGCTTGAATACACATTACACACCTGATGTGTCGATCTCATTAAGACAGACAGACAGATAGATAATTTATTTAAGTCTCACCTCACAATACATAGTTAAAATAGATACATTTATATACAGATACAATTTAAAACAGTGAGAGACTATAGTGTTAAAATATGTACACATTACTAGGTAACAAAAGATTACCTGTAAATAAATATAAACACCATTGCAATATAATACATTATGTTAAAAGTAAAAAAATAGTATATGTATATAGCTAAGAATGAGTGAATATTAAATATATAAAAATATGAATATATTTACACCATAAAAATAATATATAGTTATCAAGTATAAAACTTGGCTCCGTTTCTGCAATAAAAGCTTGCAGGTTTTGGCAGAATAAAACAATATCCGCATTGGCTAAGATGAAACTAACTTTCTGTAAATCAGTAAAATCATTAAAAGTAGAACAGTATTGTAAACATTTGCTTAACAGATTAAGACGTATATCATCATAAAGGGGACAGTGTAGCAAAACATGGACTTCGTCTTCAACTTCATTTTTGCATTGAAAACATGTTCTTTCCTCAATAGGTGTATTGGTATTTCGACCAATCTCAATATGAATTGGGGCTACTCCACTTCTGAATTTCGCTAAGGCACTTCGGTTACTTCTGGGGATAGAGCTCAGTATGTAGGGTTCAGCATAGATATCGCTCTTAAGAGTATTGTAGAGTCGCAGCTTGTTTCTTCCTACACTTGTTTTACTGTGCGTCCTCTGTACATCAGTGATCCATGTGGCTCTGGAACTCTCCAGCAGTTGTGAGCATACTGTAGACGTTATAAAACATATATTGAAATCGTTGATAGGTATGAAGTGTTCCAGGTTTAAGATCTTCAATTTATCATGAACCCGTTTGATCCAGTTGCGTTTACGACGCTCAGCTTGAGTATTTGTCCATTTAAAAATCTTGAATAAAAGTCGCTCTTGGTCAATGGAACTTATACGCTTATACAACTTTAAGAGGCCTCATTGACCATATCACTTATTGCAATTAGGCGACAAGTGTTTATTGCAGTAGCATAAGGGGATGGGGTAAAGGGATGAGGGATAAGGTTAGTGTAAAGCAACACTTAAACTTAAACAGACATAGATATATGTATGTGTGTGTGTTGGTGTGTGTAGTTTTGTATTAAGTATGTACTTCTCTAAGTATGTACTTTGCAAAGTATTTATTTTTGTATGAATGTATTCAGAGACCGCTAATATTCTGCCTATCATGCTTAAATACACATTACACACCTGATGTGCCGATCTCATTAACAGGCCTCATTAACCATATCACTAATTGCAATTAGGCGACAAGTGTTTATTGCAGTAGCATAGGGGATGGGGTGAAGGGATGAGGGATAAGGTTAGTGTAAAGCAACACTTAAACTTAAACAGACATAGATATATGTATGTGTGTGTGTTGGTGTGTGTTGTTTTGTATTAAATATGTACTTCTCTAAGTATGTACTTTGCAAAGTATTTATTTTTGTATGAATGTATTCAGAGACCACAAATATTCTGCCTATCATGCTTGAATACACATTACACACCTGATGTGCCGATCTCATAAACAGGCCTCATTAACCATATCACTAATTGCAATTAGGCGACAAGTGTTTATTGCAGTAGCATAGGGGATGGGGTAAAGGGATGAGGGATAAGGGATAAGGTTAGTGTAAAGCAACACTTTTTTGCTTAAACAGATATAAAGAAATATGAATATAAAAAACTAACAAAGTAAGCACTTACTAGAGAACAGATTTTAATAAAAGGAAAGGGCATAAAAAAGTTGTTAGCTCTCTTAATCCTTACTGGAGCGTTTGATAGTTATGACCTACTGCTGGCACACATTCAAACATCTTACTTTTCTCATTGTTTATCAACGTTCATTTCATCATATTATTTCGCTATATTCAATATTCAAGAATAATTCTTCTGTCTTCTGAGAAATACAATGAGTGTCCAGTAACAACCTTTAATATGTACAGAAACCATTTCATTTGTCACAATCCACATACAACATTGTTATAATCAAATCTCAACAATACCACCAATTGTGTAAGATTTTTAACCCAAACAAACGATAAAGAGGCTTTAATAAACTTAATATCTTAAGTCGTAATTTGATAATTAATCAAATAAAAATGTACAAATTTATAAATTTGCAATGACAGATTGTCTCGTAGCAAAACAATTCATCATCATTCATGTCTTTCTCTGCAATATAGTTGGCCACCACATTGACGTCGGTTATAACGCTGCTCCATTACTAAATGGTCCACTCAAAATGCAAGAACATGCTTCAATTTCATTATAGTGTATTGTTTCGAAAAACATTTTTAGTAAGTCTTTTTTTCATCACAGGCCGTCTTTAGCACAGTTCATAATTCATTAAACAACCTTTAATGATAAACAATTTGCATCAAGTCAATATTTAAATAAAAGTTAATAGGGTATTCATTTTCAAAATATTTTTCAATACAAGATAAGATTTATTAAATTATTTTATCGATTAAATCTTATTTTCCAATAAGGTCAATTCATCATCAAAAGTAGTTTTTCATCAAGGGCATTTGTTTTATCTAACAAGTAAAAACATTCTATCAAAATCCGTTCATCAAAATTTAGGGTTTTATCAGGAGAGTACGTTTACAATCAAAATTTCTTGAACTGAATTGGACTTTGTTAAAAACAAAATCTTATGAGCCTCTCTTGTTTTAACACGCTCAATCCTTTTCAGTTTGTCACATGCTGCCATATACGCCACTGTTATAAGAAGAAATGTTTATTAAAGTGTCACATAATGTACATAAAATCACAGTATAAATTGCATATATGAACTTAAATAGAAACAAGCTTGGGTAAGCACAAAAGCGATTTGACCTGTCTGCGTATCTCCCGTGTCCTACTTGAATGATTTAATGCCCGCCCACTTACCATGCGGCGGAAACGACTCTCAAAGGGTCTAATTATCCCATAAAAGATATAATATTAAATTAAAACCGACAGACAGATTAATTTGTTAGTTGAAGTTTCAAATCAAGCTTATAAAATATATTAGGCCAAAATATAGAAGTGTGACACATTCCTGTAAGGGATTATGATAGACTAACGTTATTAACACATATAGAAAGAGCAAAATGTTTGCTTGAAATAAGAATTATTAATATTGTATTCGAAATTGAAATTGTAACTTTTGGCCATCATGTAAATCATTACAACTATCACAAGAATGAACGTTTCTAATACTTGCTTTCTATGTCTCACTATGCCTTATTTTCCCTGAACTCACTACTCTCTTTGAATTGTAACATCCACGTGGTTAATACCTGCTGAAAACAAACCCGATAACTCACTCCTAAAACAAGGGATGTACCTTCAACTTCACATTTACAGAAGAAACAAACTCTTTCTTTGAAAAAACATTGATAGAGTGAATTTCAACATTTATATATTGTAACTGTTTTTAAATATAGTTATGCAAGCCCCATGCACGCTTCCTAAACTAATATTTTACCGATTTGCAAATCATTAACAACCTTCTTTAAATGTTTACCAATATGATAAAAGTGACACCGATGTCTAGAAGTACAATTTGTTAACAATAGGTGAAATATGCGGCACTTGAAAGCACACTCAATTCAGCGAGACGCATACATGCGTCGTTTCCACTTGTATTCAAATGAGGTCGTTTTAGACATAATATGGCAACTATAAACAAATATGTATATATCCTTTGCAAGATATGTCCTTTAGTCTTCATAAGAGATAGGAATAAATGTGCTTTGATAGGAATGAATGGTCAGGTTTGGAGAATAACACACTGTTTGGTGAAAAACAAATTTCACAGATAATCTGTTATTAGAACTTAACACAGAAATAAGCTCATGTATAACATACATCTCGTTCATATTTATGTCATAATCATGTCAATTAACAGTAATATCCTGTTAGTTCGATTCAGTGATGCAGTTTGATGTAATTATCACATCGACATCAAATGAATTCAGTCTCTTTTGACTAATCATCAATAAAAGCCGAATCTAGATTTAACTACGAGTTGGATCCTCACGCGAATAAACATCCAATCAGACTCTAGAAATTAAATCATTATCATAATAGATTGACCTTGAAATAACACTCTCTCAAGATGCACATCTACATAGTACCAATTGTAGAACAAACACGTGCAATTGCTTTCATTGGACAATAGTGTTCATGTAGCCACACCCTGTTCGTTACCTATTGAATAGCTGGCTATTCCATGCTCCTCACTTGCGTTTTTCATTCATATTTGCATTTAGTGCACAATATTCTCTTTGCATGTGTTATTCTGTCGTGTAAAGTTTGAATGTTGTTTAAACTTTTGCATTCTAAAAGTATTCTTCAAAGAGATTAAGTACGTAAAAAGTATTATAAAGGTTAATTTGCGTATGTAATAATGTGACATTCTACATATTATATGACATATTAATTCTGTTTTGTTTACAAATAGGCTTGTTTGTTTGTTCAATAACATTTCAATAGGTCAAATTTAGTTACAGTTTAGTTATAGTTTGTTTTTACGTTTTGTTGAATGCCTCACACTGTTTGGGAACCGACAGTATTAATACAAGATAAATGTTTTAAGACAGACATACAGATATGATAAATAAAATATCTGTCCGTCTGTCTACATTTTTACATCATATTCAGAATTCATTCAGGGCAATCTGTTTAAGCTGTGAAGTTACAGGACTTGCTCATCAGAAATATAGACCACGCCCATCACGTGTGAACAGAGTTAAGATCTAAAGACAAGTGACTGGTTATTCATATGTCAATAAACTTAAGATGAACAAATCACCTTAAATTACCAACAACAATGGTGCAAATTACAACATAACGTCTCTGAATTTTGTTTGTTTGATGTCCCTATTCACACCTGTCTTTTTTACCGTTTGATCTCCATGAAACAATAAAACAATCATAACTTTATGGCAGACTAGACAGTTTCCTTTCATCCGGTCTCGGGAGGTGAGGGGTACTGTGAGCTAATTGGCGTCGCTAGAGCGGGCAGTTACGCCGACAAAGGGTCAAGGCGTTGAGCCGTGAAGCATGTCCATGGTTTATGAGTTAAGCCTACATACATACTATCATACAGTTCGAGTGTAACGTGTAATGTAAATATAGTTATTGCTAAATTGGCCTTACTTTATGCACAGTCATTAAAAATATTTTAAAGGTTTGTCCGATTTCTAAGTATATATACGAAAAATGAAAAATGACTGCGACGGTAATTCATTTGATAAAATGACTAGTTTTCCTAGGCAAAATGACTAAAATTTTATCCTGTGTTTTTGACAATTTGACTGTCGCTGTTCAGGCAATATGTCAAAAAAAGTTATTAAAGTGTCATCGAAGTGTTGTAAGTAAGCTTGTGTCTCAATAGAGCTCAGTGATCTACTTTACTTATATACTCACTCAAAAGAAAAACGCCCCGGTATATAATTTGAAGCATATATCAAATCTTTGAATGAGGATGGAAGTGTGAAAACAAAGCGCACATTTCCACATGATAACAGTGAACAGATAACTTCATCTTGTCATCAATCAGTCCAATCGTCAGTGCCGTAATTTTTACATATTTTGGGCTGTGGTGTAATTGTGGCTTTTTGACATACTTGAATGTTAAACACATCCCTCGTCCTCGTCTTCCGTGCATAATTCGTGGCGTTCTCAAATTTCCAAGGTCCAATAATATCTAAAAAGCTCCGTTATTAAGTCCGACAAGACGCAACTACTGGTCGCGTCAGACCAAATTAACATATATTAATGGAATTGAAGACATTATAACATTCACATTTTCTAATTAACGTTTTCTACCATTTTTGCAACTTCATTCAACATGTCGTGGGTTCATAACGCAGATTATAGTCAATAACATCAATAATGTTATCCCTTTTTTACCTGCAAGATTATCGAAAGTACTTCTTTCCATCACTTAAGATGTTTGTTTCGAAATGTTAAATGAAATTTGATTCAAGAAAGGATACACTGTTTATTATAAAGCTATTTACTGTAAGATACTTGCATGTTTGCATGTATATAATTATTTATGTATAATATGTATGTATAGTCTGTACGTATGTACGTATGTACGTATGTATGTATGTATGTATGTATGTATGAATGAAGAAATATGTATGCATATATTATTTTTTATATAAGTGTGCATGAAGCGTTTATGTGTGAATGGGCGTATGAATTAATGCATGGTTCATATGTATAGCATGTATGTGAGTGTTTGGCTACTTTGTGAACAGGTACGTGTGTGTATATGTGCGTGAGATTGTGATTAAGGATGAGTGGGTGAGCCGAGTACATGTCATGTGTGAGTGCAGGCGTGTGCCGTGTGATTGGCTTGTAAGTCGTGCTGTTGAACCTGTGTAATTATTTGTTTTAATGTAATCTCTTATATTATTGTACTACTGTGATATTCAATGCTTTTAGTGTCTCGTATGACCGGGTTTTTTGTATGATATGTCTCTCTCTCCCTCTCCCTCTCCCTCTCTCCTCTCTCTCTCTCTCTCTCTCTCTCTCTCTCTCTCTCTCTCTCTCTCTCTCTCTCTCTCTCTCTCTCTCTCTCTCTCTCTCTCTCTCTCTCTCTCTCTCTCTCTCTCTCTCTCTCTCTCTCTCTCTCTCTCTCTCTCTCTCTCTCTCTCTCTCTCTCTATAAGTAATAGTAATAAGGGTCTTATATACAAAGTTATAGGACTAATCTGATCATCATATACTAAGACTAACATACACATTAATTTGTGAAACTTCTATTAATGTTACTCGTATTCTGCATTAATATCAATTGTAAAATAATTTCATAAATAGCTGCTTAAATATTACTCACTCATTCAGTTGCGTTAGTCACCTATAATGCCGGAAATTTCACTATGATTAATATTTCTATAAAAAAATACCAACAATAGGAAAATAATAATATTTTACATATATATGTACAATTTGTAACACTTTTGGTGTCCAAAATATTTTAGAGAAGAATTATTTTATTTTTGTAGATTTTTCAACATAAAAATGATGCAAAACTGTGCTTTATATATTTCTTCTATATGTAAAATGTAGGTTTGTAGTTTATTCTACCGCTAGTATATGTTTAGCTACATACATACCTGTACGTTCTAAATGTCTTTTAACAGCTGCCGACGCTGTCTATGATACTATTAATTTTATTTTTTTTATGTAAATCAACTGTCGTTGAGGACGGTATGTGGACATGTACTTTCTCAGTATTCATGTGTATTGGAGAAACGGCATTGACTGTTTAATTAGATCATAAAAAGTTCTGAATCCTACCATTCCATTTGAATCAAATTTTAAAATATGTAAGCCCAATATCTTCTACAGGATGTGAAGTTTGCTGGTGACCTGAAGATCATCAATATCAATAATATATAACTCCATATATTCTATAATGAGTAGGATTAACCATATCATTCCCAATCGTCTTATACATATGTAGAGATAGTTATTACAAACGTGTTCATATGTTGAATCAATATTAAAAGTAAAATGTAAAGATTGTGCATGACAACGTGTAGCCCTTTGTGTTGATATTCACATAACCAATTCTATAAAATCATATCAAGACAAACCATCTCCTGTGGTAAAGTAAGTCTTGCTAAATGCATGAAATCAAGTTATTGTGTGATAACATCTGCTTAGTTCTGTTATATAAAGCTAGCGTAATATCTCGAATTTACTCATTGTCATGTATGTCTACAAAGAATATTCAAACTCATAGATACTAATATGTATTAGAATAAGCTCACTTTTTTATTCATAGTTCCCATATGACGTCACGAGCCATTGTCACGTGGTACGGCAGCCATTTGTGTGGACAAACAGCGCAGGCCGGCCACAGCGGCTAGTGCTTTTTCACTATAATATCCGTAGATTTCATGCGCTAAATTACGGTCGGATAAGCTTCAAAAGAAGTGAAACTTGAAGTTTTTGCGAAGTAAAATGATTGACAGACACTTTCATGTCTTGTTATGTGGTTATTTGTATGAAATTGAACCGAAACGAAGACATAATGCAGTCAATACGAACTCGCTTACACCATCGAACAGACTTCAAACTTACTCAAAAACAACATGGAATATGAAGGCAACTGAACGATATAACCTGTCAATGCTTTGTTGGATGGGTTTTGAAAATTGAAATCAGGCTATTGTTCGCATGATTTTGTATTTAATTGGGTTTTATTTCCCTAATTGCACAACATCGCAAAGGCTATTTCCCCATACAGTGAAGTAAATCTTCTGTCCTGGTTGGGGCTGTTCGAAAACATCACAAACTTTCGGACTTTTGAGACATTACCTATCTTAATGTAGTTCAAAACATCTTTAAAATCTATATCGTCATATTCTCTTCATTTTGATACGCCTTTTCCATATCTTCGAAGTCTTTGGAAAGCTTGAATAATACGTCGATACATATCATGACGCATTGACATAAACGTGTGGAATAACCCTCGTTGAAGTGTGTAGAATGCATGTACATGGAGCGATTTGTCGATGTATTTACTTGACAGTAACATATTCTTACGTAAAACGACTGCATGTCAGTTTAGATATAGTATTTTGGCAACAATCAACAATACCTGGTACTTCAATATGCTCTCGTTAGATCTACATATATTCATGAACAAACTGTTTGAAAATACATTTTTCTGCATAACAAATAAATAGACGTTTGATGCGTCACTGTACTACGAGGATTAAACAGTAACAAGCAATCACCTTTTTTTAATATGTAAAGGGTGCAAATGATAGTCATTATAATGAAATAATCATAGTAAGACAACGCAATTTTTTTGTAAAAGGAACAATTGTAGATCTACTGTATTTTTCATTTCAATATCTCGGACAACCCATACCCAAAAAGATTTTCAATTTAAATGATGTTTTTTTTGTTGAAGTGTACAATTTGTTTCATCTACGTCTGTTGGTGTTTGTTACTAACCTAATTATAAAGGTTATAATAATAACCTGTAGTGAATTGTTAAAAGTGGATTAAGTATTAAGTTATTACGTGACAGTTTTTTTCTGTTGCTGGTCATATATCTTAAATCGAGGGATGACGTGTTCGAGATAGTTATTTGACATATTAACTTTTTATTAAACTGCTGACAAGTAAGGGACACGTTATGGAGTTTGACAGATACAAGATTAATTTCATTGAGAGTCTAGGGTTAAAATATCAACATGAAAAAAAAAACCCGGTATTTAGCAATCTCCATTAAGTATTCTATTAATCAATAATTATACAATGTGATTGAAATTCCTTTGAAAGTAGCAAAGTATCCCTCAAGCAGTAACTGACCACCGACGATATAATAAATAATATGATTGTTTTACAGTGAAATAAGAAGATATCGTCACCGTTGCTTGGTATATATTATACATAAGTAATCTCTTTGTCGCTCTTCCTCTCTCTCTCTCTCTGTTCATCTGTTCTTGTGTCATTTGTCATTTAGAAAGAATTTTAGGCATCAAAAGGTGCAAATCACTTATCTTTGGTATCAAGATATTAAGGTGATTATACTCAAACTGTTATCTATAAATTCCCATGATATATGCGCTTTCCACATGAACATTGAACTGCTTAGGTTGTGTTTTATCGTTCCACTTGTATGGTATTTTCTTTTAATGCATTTAAAAGCGACGAATGTTAAAATAATAATTTTCAAATGTAATTGATAAAATTCAGTATGAGAAATTACCTAAAACGCTTCAGACAGTTTTCTTACTACCTAAACAACTTTATGTTGTGGAATCTAATAGTTTCGTGATCAGAGGCTAACAAATTTCAAATAAATGACATCCTGTAAGAATTTACATTGAAGATTATTTATTTGTAACAACATTCATTGTAGTTGTTTGGTGGCAATTTGATGCACATTTATATAGTATATTTACATTATAAGGTGAGATGTTAATCAGTCTTAAAAAAGCATGCAGTGAGTACCTGACTTCGTAAATCCACCAGTAGGCCAACTTTAGTCTCGGTAGAAGCTAGCACCTTACATATATCTAGAACTTCTTTCTCCTTACTAATCAAGTAGGCTACTTTCGAATATAATATGCTGTCTTAGAACAACAAAATATGACGAAGGGGGTCATTATCTCAGGAAATATGTTACAGGTAATCTCGTCACCGAAAATTCAGTCGATTCAAACAGTGTAAACATGGAGTCAAAGTAAATTAAGAAGTGAGAACAGCTCACAAAAAGACTCCTCGTAAGTTTTCCCATCTGTATGCACCTCATCCTGAAAGAAATAACATATATACGGCCTTTTATTGAGTTTTAAATCGTCAGTTACATATGATCATTGCTTAGCCGAGTGGGTTGCTTGTCCACTAAAATGGCTGACTTCCGGTAGCAGTCCCGGAGTGAATGGTTTTGTGCAACCTATGAATTTTGAAATGATAAATGACTGTGTTGTTCCCATCGCAGTTCTTAAGTGCATACATTTTATGTAAGTGTGTTTATACATTTTGAACTATTGGATGTTTTAGATAGGAAAACAGTGATTTAGCAGAATTCAGCAAATATTTTTGTTACGGGACTTTCATAGATCACTCAGCCTAGTGAGTCACAGTTTACCGCACATCCGCTACAATTAACTTGACCACGGCGTTCGGCTTCATTGAAGACGACTTAATGAGCTGACCTTCTGTTTAGTCCATGCATACGTATATTGATTAAAGAGAAGCATTCTTACATCAAAGTTTGCTAATAAACAACCGCAAATACACAAAAGTCCCTTCAAAAACTTGATTGGGATTTCGATGGCTATTGTAGTAGGTCAAACAGGTCGGTGAGCTTTAATGATTGGGAAGTCAATCCTCGTTATAAACAAAATGTGTCATAAAAATCCAATATCTATCTGCAACCTTTTTTTAAAATAATAATTCATAACTATGTCCAATAAATCGGCGGCACAGAAATCTTGGTCCTAATGATAAAAAATAATGATAAACTTAAAGGGATAACAATAGGATATACTGAATACCTTATTTTTCTCAATATGTCCATGACACCTAACTCATACTAGATGGAACTGAAAAAAGCGTACAGGCCAGATTGAAAACACTTAATCAATAATCCTCCTTCTCAGACTTAAACATCAACATAAATAAAACGCAAGTATTACGGATAGGTTCAGAAAAGAACTCAAAAAGAAAATTTTGCATAAACTGGAATCTTGGTTGGAAGAATAACTCGTTTACACTGACTCGTTTACAGGTATTATATTTACTCATAATCTTGCAGTAAAGTTAGAACGCGATTATAGAGATACACTCAAGACTCTATACATTTTCCATGAACCTATGGCTAGCAAGAAATCTAACCCCCTTAGGTAGAAATACTGTATTAAAAAGCCTTCTCTTACCACAACTTAATCACATAATTTACCCAACCCAAGTGACCAAATGATCAAGCAAATAGAACAGCTTTGCTTTAAGTTTATATGGACAAATAAACCCGACAAAGTACTTTAAACAAGGGGGATACGAATTCCAGATATAAAAAATCTCATTTGATCACAAAAGATTTCATGGATTAAAAGAAAAACCAACTCTGAATAAAAATAAAGACATTGTCGCAAACAACTATGCATCGCGACATTGACAGCTTTCTAAGACATGCGAACAAAATATACTCACAACAGTCATAAGACCACAAATAAATCCTGTTTGGAAAGACACATTAAAGTCATGGGGGTAAATCTATAACCCAAAAGGCAGAAAACGCAAAAACGCGACAGATGTTTAATAACTATCAAAACCTAGCAGCATTACTCAGGTAAAGGAAAAACTTTAATCAATGATGTGTTATGGTTATTTTCTAGATGAGGAGAAATTAAATTTTATTTGAATGCAAAACTAATGTTCTGGAATATCAAGGAATACGAATCCATAAAATATTACTGTAAACCTATAAATGTACATATTGAAAAGAAAATTCAACTACCAATTTTACCATATCTATTACAAAACATAGTTGGAGAACCGAAAGGTTGTAGAAAAATTAATGAGACACTCATAACCGAGAACAATCCACGACGTTAAAATTCCGAGAAAAATGACAAAAAGAACTTAATGAAACCACTGATGAGAAAAAATGGGACATTTTAATCTTACACCAATGTAAAACATTCTTGGTTCTAATACAGTTTGATACATAGGTTTCTGCCAACAAATGATCTCCTGTCAAAAAATTAATTATAGATTCTAATATCTGTAGTTGTCCACCCGAAACATTCTGCATGTGACCTTATCCATTCTATCTGGGAAAACTTGAGGAATGGATTTTTGATAAAACATGAACTAAAATAAAATTCTCAACAAATAAATCCATTATTTTAGGATTTTGTGAACAGAGAAACTGTGTCATAAATTTGATAATTACTGTCGTTAAATACAATTTATTTAAAATGAAACAACAGGAAAAGATACCAAATTTTAGACATGTAAAAGAAAACATTAAGACCGTATATTACGTTGATCGCTTTAATGCCTATTCGAACTGTACTTAAGCATTCAAAATTCTGGTCAGTATGTCATAACCTATTTTGATAGTACCATTTTACATATTACTAATTCCATTTACCTATCTGTTCACATGTTCGCCTGTTTATAGAACGCTATGTCTATGAAATATATGTAATGTACTGAATTGACTATGTCATGTATCTTGTATTGTATATCTGACCTCTCTGTCTAATAGAGTAAACTTATCTTTTCAAGTTCAAATAACCACAACTATTTTCTTTGGAATATAAGAAAGTCTGATTCCAATATTGTATAGTGCGTCAAAGGTCGCTACTCAGGTATGTTCAGTTTGGTTATTAAAGCCCTTTTAAAAGCCACTTTTGATGGGCCGTTTAGACCTATCAGGCCTCGAAACAGTGAATGCATGACTGGCCATGCCCTCTTTATATGATGTCATAAACAGAATCAGCCTCGTTATCTTATACATCTATGGTAACAATACAACATAATTCTTAGAAAATGTTTTCCACTCAGTTAGATTAATCATTTGACGATGTAATACTACTAAGCATTTGGCGTAAAACATATCCACAACAATTGTAATTAAACAATTATTTAGGCGGTATTTCAGTATTTCAGTATTTGATGCGTTACCTGTATAGTCTGTTTATTACGAGAGAGAGAGAGAGAGAATTTGTTTATTTGTGTCTCATCTTATACATTCATAAAAAATATTCATAATACATGCATAAAAGATGTATAAGCCGCCAAAAAGGCTACAAGAGACAATTCATTAAAATCACATTAGACATTAAAATATATTCCAATAAAACATAATACATAAAAGAAGGGCATACACACAAAACCCATACATTCACTGTTACGTCACACCCGAGCAAGTTTTATGACCCCTAATCCAGACCAGGTGGGTCTATCAGAGCCGATGATTACGCTGTCTCAATGACAGGCTAATTAAAGGTGTTTATTGGACAACTTAGCAACAATGAAGTCCAGTTTTTATTTTGTTGAAAAATCTTTAAATGAAAATCGAAAAGTGGTTAAGTCGAGGTTAGTGATGTTTCACATATTGATAAAATGTTTTGACAATGAAGTGTTTTATTAAGTAAAAGTGACGGATTCATGCTTTTCAAGATATTATTTTTATAGGAAACCGTTAGCACTTATAAAAGCCCTTTGAATAAGGCTACACATGTGTTGTATAATAGTGCATTGAAAATTGAATATTCCATAAACCAATTTCCTCTAAGATATCTTTGTCTGAATAACTTCACAAACAAATATTTGCGGCAAATGTGACATATCTGAATTACCACAGTCAGATACTTTCTATAAAAACACCCAGGCCCTTGCCATTAGAAATTCTACACACTTTGACAAGTACAAAAACAAGAACTTAGGGCGCAAGTTAATCCTTTTTGCATGTGTTGACCATTTCATAAACGACAAGGTATATTATTTGATCATGTTAAGAATAAAAGGCTATGATTTTGTGAATGGGAAAGTATTTTGTTTAATCTTGTGAGTGAGTGAGTGAGTTGTTGTTTTACGCCGCTTGGGCAATATTTCAGCCATAAGCGGCGTTATAATCTTGTGACATGACGTGGTACCTGAACAAGATACAAACGTATTGTGTATAGGGATATTTTTTTTGTGAATTTTAATTTTCTTGTAGGTAATCTCGCTAGGATGACAATTATGATTTGGTATTTGGTATGATCTACCAAGTGCATGGGTGGTAACACTGTAAAAAAGGTAAAAATACTTCGCAGCTAGTCAAAAGATAAAACGTGAAAAAAAGAAGAAATATAACCATTAAATGTGTGCAAGAAATGAATAATGGATTGAAACAGCTATTTGGTATCAAGTCGTTTGGCAAACTAAAGATTTCAATAATTTTCATAATTATCTACCTTCAAAAGATACAGGTCAAATCGCATGGTTATTACTAATATACTTTGGGGAAAAGTTTCATTACCAATGCTATGCATGTTTGATGACTGTTATCATAGTTACAGGATTTGTTCACATTTTCTATTGTCAAGACTTCTCACTACGTAATATACTGCTTCCCCGTACTGATTGAATAACATAATATGATTTGGCCATTTCTTTCCTGATTTGAATAATCATGCATATGTTTGAAATATACCATTTAAAATTGGACAGCCTTGTCAAAGAGGTAGATAATTTGCTGTGTATTTTTCATATTGCAGGCATGAACCTTATGACATATCTAACAAGTCACGTTCTGAAATACAACTACAAGTATATGGAGATTGAAAGCCGTGTTATTAGAATAATCTTTTGATGTGTCAATGCGGACCGATGCCATATTCACGACTAAAAGTGAGTGAATTTTTGTAAGGGGAGGGGGGGGGGGGGATAATTTATCTGTCGGAAGCATTCAGGACCAAGAGCATAAGCACTGACAACAAATTGTCAGAGGGATGAAAGTTACAATTATAATGACATCATATGTAATTTGAACAGACTATAGTCATTAACCCTTGCATTAAATTTAGTTAAAAGCAATCAAAAGAGTTGTGAACAATTGGTGTAAAAGTTGACTGGTTCTTATGTTCAAGTTCATACCTATTTATTTCAGTTTCTCTTGCTGTTCAAAAGGTTTCAAAGGAGGCCCATGTGCCTTAACTACTTTTCTATGAGACAAATCAAGAAAGACTGTCAGATGATAATGTATTCACTAATATCTTCTGTATGACCTTTGTGAAAAACAATGTAATATTAGCACTGTGCAATAGAAAGTAAAACTCTCAATTAAAAACAAACACTGCACCAAGACTTTAACTGAATAAAGCTTAAGGTTAATAGACTGGCATGATTCATTATAAATGGAGTTTACCATAGTTTCAGTCAGTAAGAATTCACATGTTACAGCCACAATAACCAAAGTAGAGTTCATCAATCTCTTGTATGAGCACTTCCGGCATAAATGCAGGCAGCAAAGCGCCTTCTATTGGACCATACAAATGTTTGTTGGTATTTGTTTGTTGAACATAATTGAGTGTTCTCAATGTAGTCAATAACAAAGACTTTGAACATAAATAAGATAATCTTTTGAATTTTGACGAAAGTTCCTTTCAATGTTCAAAGGTTCATAACTACTTAACTAGAAAAATGGTCAGATGTACAACATTTACAAAAAAACAATAATGTTCTAAAAAGGTATGTGACCTTAAGACATTAGAGAAATAATATTAGAAAGATAGAAGAGTGACATAAAAAAACCTAGTATTTGCATTTCATCAGTGTCAAACCATTTGCTTCACAAAAAAATGTAAACATTCTGCTATAGGTCATAACTATCAAACGCTCCGATTAAGGATTCAGAGAGCTAACAACATTTGTTATGCCATTTCTTTTTATTAAGATTTTTTGTTCTTTAGTAAGTGTTTACTTTGTTATTTTTTATATAGTCATATTTCCCTATATCTGTTTAAGTTTAAGTGTTGCTTTACACTAACCTTATCCCTCATCCCTTTACCCCATCCGCTATGCTACTGCAATAAACACTTATTGCCTAATTGCAATTAGTGATATGGTTAATGAGGCCTGTTTATGAGATCGGCACATCAGGTGTGTAATGTGTATTCAAGCATGATAGGCAGAATATTTGTGGTCTCTGAATACATTCATACAAAAATAAATACTTTGCAAAGTACATACTTAGAGAAGTACATACTTAATACAAAACTACACACACCAACACACACACATACAGATATATATGTCTGTTTAAGTTTAAGTGTTGCTTTACACTAACCGTATCCCTCATCCCTTTACCCCATCCCCTATGCTACTGCAATAAACACTTGTCGCCTAATTGCAATTAGTGATATGGTTAATGAGGCCTGTTAATGAGATCGGCACATCAGGTGTGTAATGTGTATTCAAGCATGATAGGCAGAATATTTGCGGTCTCTGAATACATTCATACAAAAATAACTACTTCACAAAGTACATACTTAGAGAAGTACATACTTAATACAAAACTACAAACACCAACACACACACACATACATATATCTCTGTTCCTTGATAGTGATAGAGAGACAATGAAATTGAGATAATGAGCTGATAATGGATCAATATATTTAACTCACATTCATTAGTTTTATTGCACAAATACCTAGCAGGTGAAACAATACACTTATTGTGTCTAGGAGGCAGTCAAGTGGTCTGCATTCATCCTTGAATGAGCTGGGCTGGGCTTAACTGGTTGAATCTTGGCATTCTAAGTCAGTGAGATCATTTATCATGCTTATTTGTTCAAAATATCTGTTTGAAAACTCTAGCTCTATGTCATGACTTTTGTCACTAAGCATGACACATGGACACATGGAACTTGAAAATCTATTTGTTATGATTTTAAATGTATTATTTAAAACAATATCTCAAACAATATTTTGTACAATATTGTGATTAAGAAAGATAGAGTTATCAATTAATTGATTCAATCCATTTCTCAAAATCATCAGATAATTCATGTTAACTATTTGAAAGGTGAGTTTTTAAACTGAAGGTCTGGATCAGATAAAGAATGAACCAAATTGATGATAAACCTTTCATTCTTACATAATTGTCTACTCGGTAATCGTCTACTCCTACCACCAGGTTAGGATCCGGTGAGGTATCCGGCACCATATCCCAGTATTCTAATCTCCTTAGGATCCGGAAGAGAATATGGGGGTGTCCGTCCGGATCTAGATCCGGAGAGGGATCTGGTGCCGGATCCTGGTATTCTTATTTACATAGGATCCGGACGAGAATCCGGCGGTGTCCGTCAGGATCTAGGATCCGGCGAGGTATACGGCAAATTATCCCAGTACACCATTTTAGCATGAATCCGGAGAATAATGCAGGGGATCCGGTAAACGGATTCAGGGGTTAACGGCCCTGTGTATTCAGGTCAAACAGCAATAGCATTACAAGTTAATCAAACGAAAGTTTGTGTGCAGTGTTATTTCATTGACATTTCATTTCTATGTATTTAGATAATTTAGTTGTTTCTTTTTTTTCTGTAGGTTTTCACACATAAGAGTCACTGTAAAATATAAATCATTATGAGATCTGATACGCACTATTCATCTCATGCAAGTAACAGCTGTAAATATATCTTTTTGAGACTGTAAGTGTATTGACAAACTCGAACAATTTTAACAAATGACCCAAATTTGCTTAAAGATCCAACTTATCTTGTTCCAGAAGCAAAAACCTTCTCACTAAAAAGATCCATACTTTCTCGAGTTTTCTTTAGACCTTGTCAATGTATTGGTAAACGAAGATTTTACCAAATGAATGCTGACATTTAAAAAAAAAAATTCAAACAAATAACACTATGAACATTTTACTGATCCCCTGGATAGTCATAGTATGAAGGATTTCTTTTTACATCATATTTCATAACTGTTTATAAACAACTTTGTAAGCAATCATGCTAAACTCCACTAATAGTGTAATCTGATCGAGAAGTAGCGTTTGTTGAAGAAAAGTATCATTTAAAAGTTAATTGACGTCGTATAGTGACAACAGGAAGATTTGAAGTCACGATTGGGATTGTAATGTTCATATTTCAGGTTTTGCAAAAGCAAAATAATTGGATGTAAAAGGAGGGAAGTAAGTTTAAAATATGAGACTTCTCTAATGAGGTTGAACTCTAGTGCAAGTCGCAATTATTGTGACTAAAATATACATCTATAGTTATAGTAAGTATACCAATATAAGTTAACCTCATTCTCCTTACCTTGTTTAATATAATGACTTGCAATTCAGACCTCAAATTATCTCAAATAGAGGAGTCTTTGAGAAAATATCACATAAATGGTTGTTCTTTGCGAACAAGACATGGAGAGAGGTGTATTGACTCTAATGTGTGGCTCATGAATTTGAAGGATTCAGGAAACAGCTTAAAACTTTACAAATATGTTCGCTGACATGACAGACAGTCTTTCTCTAAGTACGGGGGGAGAGAGGGGTGGTGGGATATGAAGAAGGGGGAAATCCACATTGATATACAATATTGATTACTTATTTAAAGGCGTTGACTGTTTGATACAATCAACAAAGTAATTTAGAGTTGAAAGTGAAACATTCCATTTAAAACTCACAATTTGTATGTATTTTCCAAATGATATACATTTCTGCATCATGTGTCAAAATATGATTGTGTGATAGTCATAAACAGTTATTTTAGCACCAGTAAATGGTAAGGCTATTACCGACTTTTCAGGGGAAAACACATTTTAAAGAACTGTAGAAAGATGATGTGTCAATATTATTTTAGCAAATTAAGTCTTATGTCTTTCAAGCGAAAACACTTTTTCTGTTAAACATCAATGGGGGGGGGGGGGGGGGGGGGGGGGTGACCTAAAAAAGTTTTAATTATCACGAACACATATCAAAGGTACACACTTTATTTTGTTTTCATTTTTTTTAAGACTATTCTACATATAAGTAGATGAGTCACCTCCATATTAGAAGTGATGATATAACAATTCTTAATATATCAATCGTTTATTCTATCTTTATCTGTTTTTATTTGTCAAGATGACCCGTTTAAGTAAAATGACACAAAATCTGAGAATAACCTTACCTAAAAAGAGTATTGATATTTCAGAACTCTATTCATTGTCGTCAGGTGATATTTTGCATTTCGTTATAGAATTCTCATTAAGATGTACACTTTTTCCCCAAGTATTATTGCAACATTCTGAATATACATCATAAATCTATCGTCTTTATTTTGCTAATGATATTTCGGTATATTATTGTTTTTGTCTCTTGTCATATGTGTATACAAGATTAATTTTGATGAATGAAATAATATTGAATGTAGAAAATGTATTTAGATCGGATGACACATTTAAGACATTCTTATGAATTCTTTCAAATTCAAATTCTGACCAAATCGTGATGTAATATCAAACAAAGTGTACAATAAAGCAATTACTTATATTTTTCTGCTTTGGCAACGAAAACCATGTTCTTGTTATAGCGATATTGAACGTTGAGACTGAAGGATGAGAGGCGATGGAATTAATTACAATACATGACTCATTCAAACAGGTTTTAATTGCATATTGCATATGAGAAAATCTCAATTGTACATTGAACTGTATATTCTATGAGTTCAGTTTCAATATATACAGTTACTTAAAGTAGATAATTTCAAACACAACAGCACAACTGCTAACATAAAAAACATCTACCATTATGTAGATTTGCCACCTCTATATTCAATTGTTAAAGATGCTATATCATACTTGCAATATTTTAAAAAGTATTTTTAATGTATACGTTGTATTTTTAGAAAAAATTAGCGACCAACCTTGAGAAAATCGGACCAAAATTCATCAAATAGGAGATAATTTACCAAAAAATACCCAAACGGCAGTCGACATAAGGGCGAATCAAGTGTGACCATTTCACAACTTCCGGATTCTAAATGTTCGCTTGTCGCGCTCAACTAGATTTTATATTCTTTTTCTCCAAATTAGGTATTCGTTGCTGTCAAAGTTGATACCCATCGAACGCAATTACGGTAGTTGAGACACGGTATAAATCCTACAAGCATAATGATTACGTCACCGAAAGCGGGTTCGTAAAAAGGCATGCCCTTTCTACGAGGGTACTGTGCTTTGCGCGTCGAAATAAGTATGTTATTGTTGATTACACAATCTAAATATGATAAAAAAAATTCGACGAAAGATTTTTCTACAAAGTGATGTATTTCATTTCTCAATAGCTAAGTTTCATCCTGAACCGCTTGCAAGTATGATACAGCATCTTTAAAAGCAACCTTCACTTTTACGGTTACCGAGGAAATTTTGTTAAACGAAATCCTTGAAAACTGTAATACATGTAACACAATTACCCTCATGTTTACCGCAAAACAGTCGTTATTATGTCAATGCCATAAACCATGCATGTTCTAGATCCGTTATATTGGGCATTGTATCTTCTTTAAAAAAGATTTATATAACCTGTTTCGAATGTTGTGTTAAAATTACTTTTGAAAAGACTTCTCAAGATCCAAATGATAAAACTAGTGTCGGCTTGGGTATTATTTAATTCTAATAAAAATACCTTGAAAAATGTATAGCACTTGATTCTTGATAAAACACGGTATGATATTCGATTGATATGGCTCAACTTCATAACTCAGGGTTTGCCGAACTGAAAGAAAAAACAACTAACTTTTCAGTCATTGATTAATTTTAAAATAACCAAAAAAAATTGTATTTAGGACATTTTGACATAAATCCAAATGTCATTGTCTTACAAGTTAAAAATAAAAGGTCGTTGAAGTGGACTTTGTTAAATAAATAGCCAACATTTATATGTACAGCAAAATATTTGCCTAAATATTTGGTTATGTTTGTGTAGAAGAGAGGAATACGGACAATTTAAATGTTTTAGATAAATAATAAAAAGTAAAAAGGAGGACAGTAAGCATATGGTGCAACAACAATAAGTGGATAGATTGTAGAAATATTTTTACGCATCACAGACTGTATACACTTTTTTATCAAATGTAAAAAGTTTGAATTTCGGTGACATTGTCCTAAACTGGAATTTTATTAACCAATAATTGCAACTATGACTTAAAATGTATTTAAACAGTGCGCAATTTGCGTTCATAATGAAATTGTTTTCTTTTAAAAGGTAATGGTCCTAGTGATGTACAAGAACAACGTAATCATATGTTTTGCAGTGGTAGTGCATTTTCTATTCTTATTTTGTTTACAGACATATCTGCATTTAATACAGTCAGAGACAGGTGTGTATATGATAGCACAAACGTAGAGGAGCGGACAAAAGAATAATGTCTTCTCTTCTATCTCATCGTTTTATTAACATGAGTATTTTACAATAAATTGAACAAATGAATTGCAAGCTACACTAACCGTTTATATGCCGTTCTCTGTAAATTATACACACGAAAATGTATCTCTTCATAGGTTAGGTTACAAAGTGCGTTAGTTCCACAGGTGCGACATTAACGTATTAGGTCAGCATGTCGCCATGGTCAGAAGTTCAGCCACTTAGTAAGTACAGATGTAGATAGGCCGAATATGTCAGGAGAAGATTAATGGCCATGATATATTACCTACGTATCACGATGGGCATAACCTTGATTATACCATAAATTAAATAATACATCCATATGTGACCTGTTGGAAAGGGTATAAAAGCAGGGCCAGGGTTAGTAAGAATCAAATCTAATCCTGGGCCTTGAATCAACAGGTGAGTCTAACGGTTTTCAATGCTTCTGTAAATGTTTAACTAAGAACATGCTTACATGTACTTCACTGATAAACTTATGATTGCTGACTGTATCTGGTATAACTAGCCAAGGTATATGATATTTGTAGTGATGTGATATACTGACTTATATTGTGGATATCCTGTCAATGTAGATGATTTTAGTAATGATGTGATATACTGACTTATATTGTGGATATCCTGTCAATATAGATGATTTTAGTAATTATGTGATATACTGACATATCTTATGGGTATCTTGTTAATGTATATGATATTTGTAGTTTGATACATTATACTCTTATGGGTATTGAGTTACTGTATATGATGGGTGCAGTCGTTGTTAATATAAGTCAATACAAATGTTGTTTGTAGTTGATGTTCAAGTTATGGTTTACGAGGAATACACAGTTTAAGTGTACAATGAAGTTAATATGAGAATTAATGTGTGTATTATCGATGAGTATGTGAATATAAATGATATCACATATGGGTTCATGTAAATGAAAGAACCTATCAGCACTTTCCAATAGGATAATATAGAGTGTGTGTCGGTATGTTAAATGTGAAAATACCGTTGTATATGCCTTAGTGTATGATATTAAAAAGTATAAAGGTATGAATATAAAACCTTGATGACAAACGTGATGATGATGTAACGAGTTGATGAATGATCAACTGTATGGGTTTACCGTTCTTTATTAATGTATATTGCATTGTATGAGTTGTATTATGAATTATGATTTATGCATTTTAACTGGTGTGTGATTTTGTATATATGTTCTTGAATAAAAATCTAATCCTGGGCCTTGAATCAACAGATCTTGGAGTTGTTGTGTAGTGTTGTAAGTAGCCATCTCTACCGAGGCTAATTCCCCAAGCCAAAAACCACAAAAGTAATATAACAGGTTATGTACGCCTAATAGAAAAGGGTACGGAAGAAAGACTTGTTAATACGTGGTGGTGACCTTGGTTTTGGTACATGGCTACTTACCAACCTACCAACTATCCGATCGAGACCAGGAGTCAAACTCGGACCTCAACCCAAACAACGCAGCCACAGGGAAGTTCAGAGTCACACATCGCCCCGGGAACCAGCAACATAACACAAGACCACCCAACTCAACCACAGTCAGACGTCATCCCGCAAACAAGTGGCTCTACTCAAGCTTCACAAGCTCCACAAGCTCCACAAGCTCCACAAGCTCCACAAACCCAACAACCACATAGTTCTGCCATTGCCAATATGTCGGTTCTAACCAACATGGTACCAAAGTACGATGGTAAAGGTAATGGCCGCAACTGGTTGCGGAAAATGGAGTGTTGGAGCAAACACCAACAATTGAGTGACGGAGTCTTCCTCCAAATTCTGCCATTATATTTAGATGGATCAGCCGCAACGTGGTTGGATTCGCTGCATCCTACTCCAACCACATTCAACGAATTTAGAGAAGCATTCAAAATCAGATACATCACAGCAGATTCAGGCCAAACAGCCTTCCTGGCCGAAAAGCAGAGCGAGGCAGAAAGTGGCACCAGCTTCCTTGAGAGGATGCAGGAAGTGACAGCGGGTATGGACATCCCAGACCTGTTGTTCATTCAAGTCATCCTAAATGGGTTGAAACAGGCAATCAAATCGATTGTCATGCCGCAAGGGCCTACAACAATTCAACAACTTGGTCAGCAGATTCGACTGGCCGAGGCCACCATTGCAGCAACTACTTCACCTCCAACAATTGCTGCCTTAAGTCCGGAATTCACATCAATAGCGTCGCTGCTGACAAACCAGCAGCAGCAACTTGATGCCTTGACGTCTAAACTCAAGGAGCGGACGAGAAAGCCACGGCAGCAACCACAAAATCACCAGGGCCCCCCGAGGCAACAACAGTGGCAAGGCTACCATCAGCCACAACAACAGTGGCAAGGCTACCAGCAGCCACAACAACAGTGGCACGGCTACCAGCCGCCACAACAACAATGGCAAGGCCACCAGCAGCCACAGCAACAGCCCTGGAATCAGCAACAGAATTGGTCATCGCCGCAGCAGTATCCACAACAGCAACGGGGTCCTTCTCTCCCAAAAGGTATTTGTCATTGTTGTGGTAAGGCAGATCACTACAGAGATCAATGTCGCTTAACTCACTTAAGCTGCCATTTCTGTCATGAACCAGGTCATTTGATCCGTGTGTGTAAGAAACGTTTGAATCAACAATAGGGGTTTGTGCCTGCTCATGGGCAACCACCCAGGAACAGGCACATTTACATGGGATCTGTCAACAGTCTCTCAAAAGTCAGAAACACTGTCAATATAAGCATTTTTGGACTTCAATGTCATTCTTTAGTAGACACTGGGGCATCTCTATCAGTCGTTGCTATTTCGTTATTGAAAAGAACAGGGATCAATTTGGCTACCATGAAGCGAAGTGTTCTGTCCCATGTAACTGGTGTAGGGGGTGAACAACATGTTGTCTATGGCGAAATCACTATTCCATTATCAATAGGAGGACTTTTGATAGATCATAATTTCCTTGTCTTAGAAGCTGTCCAACATTCACTTATCTTAGGACAGGATTTTCTAGAAACCAATAGTGCCATCATAAATTATGCTACTCATACATTTTCCATACACCATGGTTTAATTGTGGTACCACTCACAACTGTTGGCTCATCATTGGTAAGGACAGTGTCTTCTGTAACCATCCCACCTAATAGTGAGATGATTATCCCAGTAGCCATCAAACAACCAAAAGGTAAGTGCAAACCCTTGATCTTAGAACCTGTTCCTCAGCTTACTTATCTAAACTTGGCGGGTGCCAAGTGCATTGTTAACGCTGTCAAAGGAAAGTCATGCTTTACTTTGCTGAATCCAACCAGTGATCCTGTCATTCTCCCTTCAAATAAAGTCATTGCAGTAGCACAACCACTTGATGTTGCATCTATTCAAGCAGTGGACATAGCGGAAACACCAAAGACACAGGTAAGCAAACAGTCTAATGTCAGCATTAATCTCAGTGATGCACAACTTGATACTAAGCAAAAATGTCAACTGTCACAACTTTTAAATGAAAATTCTGATATCTTTGCTGCCACTAAAAGTCAACTAACTGCTACAAATTTGTATGCCCACAAAATTGAAACACCACCTGGCACAAAGCCAGTGCATTTACCTTTCTATAGAAAGAACCCTGAAGCCAAAGCTGAAACCGACCGACAAACTCAGGAACTTCTCAAGCATGGCTTGATTGAACCATCAACATCTCCATGGCAAAGTCCGGTTGTACTGGTGAAAAAGAAATCAGGTGAGTACCGCTTTGCAGTTGATTACCGTGCGCTCAACAAAGTCACTACTCCAGCATCGTACCCTTTACCTCGTCTTGAAGATGCCTTAGACGCAATAGGAGATTCACACGCAAAAATATTCTCAACTTTGGACTTGGCATCAGGCTTCTGGCAAATCCCTATGGATCCAGAAACCGCCCATAAAGCATCCTTTGTTACACAGAGTGGTCTCTACTCCTGGCGTGTAATGCCATTTGGTCTCAGAAATGCTCCTTCAACATTTCAAATGGTAATGGCTAGGGCACTACAAGGGTTAACTTGGACCTTCTGCTTGGTGTATGTTGATGATATTCTTATTTATAGTAAGAACTTTGAAGAGCACCTACTACACCTCCAAGCAGTGTTTAACCGTCTACGTACAGCAAATCTCAAGTTACAACCAACCAAATGTCATTTTGCACGCACTGAGGTCATGTACTTAGGTCACATTCTTTCAAAAGATGGTGTCAAAACTGATCAATCAAAAACTGAGGCAGTCAGAACATTTCCAGTCCCTAAAAACATAAATGAAATTCGTAGTTTTCTTGGTCTGTGCAACTACTATCGAAAATTCATAGAAGGTTTTTCAAAAATTGCCAATCCATTGAATACTTTGCTCCAAAAAGATTCAACTTTCAATTGGTCCTCTGATTGCCAGGTAGCATTTGACTCATTAAAAGACAAACTAACAGATGCTCCTGTATTAGCATACCCTGACATGCGTAAACCTTTCATTCTTACAACTGATGCTTCAGGGTCAGCAATAGGCTATATTTTGGGACAATTAGATGATAATGGAAGAGAAAGGGCAATATCATATGGAGGGAGATCTTTGAAATCTTATGAGAAAAATTGGACAGTTAGTGAACAAGAATGTTTAGCAGTTGTTGAAGCAGTCAAAAACAATAGAATTTATCTTACCAGTCAACCTTTCAAAATAATAACAGACCATAAAGCTCTTGTGTGGCTCCAAAACATTAAGCACACAACCAGTCGCCTACACAGATGGGCAATAGAACTTCAGGAATATTGTTATGAGATTATTCACAGACCAGGCAAAACTAATTGTAATGCTGATGCGTTATCTCGACGTGAATATCCTGCCATTACTTCAATTTCTACAGATGATGACACAATAGAGCCCTTAGAGATCAAGTTCTCTTATGACACATGTCCTGTGATAGCTCAGTTAGATGAGGCAGCAACTGAACCTGTTCCACAGTCTTTGACTTTGGAAAACATCCAAGACATTCAGAGTCAATGTCCTGATTTCAAAGGCATTATTCAGTATCTGACTGACGGCTCTCTACCAGATGACAGGAACCAATGTCAGAAAATTCAGAACACAGCCTGTGAATATGATCTTTTAAATGGTGTACTTTACCATTTCCACCAGCCTCGAGTTAAGAAAACTGAAGATGCTGATAAACTGATACGCCAGCTAGCTCTTCCAAGAGTCTTACGAAAGGATGCTCTTCTATCCTACCATGACTCTAAAGCAGGAGGAAGTCATATGGGTGCTGACAGAGTGTATGGAGCACTCAGATTGAAATATTACTGGCCTGGTATGTACCAGAATGTGCACGACTATGTGAAGTCTTGCAAGAAATGTCAAGCATCTAAAGTATCACGCCATCCTAACAAAGCTCCCTTGCACCCTCTTCCAATCACTGATGTCTTTGATAGAGTACACATTGATTTCTTAGGACCACTTACAGAAACCTCAGACGGATACAAACATATCCTTCTAGTTGTAGACTCTTACAGTAGATGGAGTGAAGCGTTCCCTCTCAAAACACAAGAAGCTACTGAGGTTGCAAGAGTTCTTTATCAGGAGATATTTTGTAGATATGGTTCTCCAAAATCAATTGTTTCTGATAGAGGCAGAAACTTCGTATCAAAACTTGTAGGTGCCATCTGTGAGATTTTTCAAGTGACAAGACACACTACAAGTAGCTACCATCCCATGTCTAATGCAGCATGTGAACGTACCAACAGTACAATCCTTCAAGCACTACGTACATACTGTGACACTGACCATGGTAACTGGCCAAGTCTCATACCAGGGATCATGATGGCCTTCAGAATGTCTCCCTGTGTGCAGTCAACAGGGTTCTCACCATTTCATATGCTCTTTGGTAGAGAAATGAACATTCCCTTTGATACTGCCATCTTACCAAAAGATGGGATTGGTAAAAATGCCACTGAGTATGTCACTGAGGTAATGGATAACCTCAAAGTAGCAAAAGAGGTAGCATCAAGTAACCTCAAACTTGTTCAAGAAAAGATGAAAGAACGCTATGACCGCAAAAGTTCAGAACCACTGTATGATGTTGGTGATCTTGTTTGGATCACAAATCAAGTTAATACAAAAGGTAAGTCACATAAATTAGACCCAAAATACATTGGGCCATATGTTGTTAGTGATGTTTGCACTAAGAACACATATCAACTGAGAGATAGAAGGACTATGAAGAATCTGCCTTCTAAGACTCATGCCAATCGCATGAAATCTTACTACACATGTGGACCCATCAAAGGATTCACTGAAGTAGAACCAGAACCAAGGCAAGAACCAGAACCAGAACCAGAACCAGAACCCGAGGAGCCACAGGTTCCCATTCCGAAACCTCCCAATCAGAATAAGAAGAAAACTACACCAAAGGTAAGTACCCCAACAATCCAAAAATCAACTGACAAGTACTATCCAATAGACAGACTATTGCGGCAACAGATGAAGAAAGGTAAGCGCTACTACTTAGTAAAATGGATAGGGTACACTCAGACATCTTGGGAGCCTGAGGAACATATTACAAAAGAAGCCATTAAAGCCTTTCATGAGCGATTCACGGCACAAGGTAAGAAACGACGACGCCCTTACAAGTTTCTAAAAGTAAAATGAAAGGCTCTTATATGAAGATGTGTCCACTATCAGTACTAAATAGATGTCATAACATGTAGATCTTCACAGTTTTATAGTGCTAGAAATTGAAGTCGACCAATTTCACCCAAAACCCTATGTGCTGTTCTACATGTTATAACACAAAACTATCTACTTGTAGGTATTGGACACACCCTTCTCCTTCTTCTCTTCTCGCTGATTCTCCCCAACCTCGTAGCGGCAGCCTTAACACCAGAGGAATCAGCTGTTTTGAGGCTTAACTATGGCGTTGCCTTCACTAGCAAAACTGAATTACAACTAGCTGGTGATTACTGGTTACACTCCTTCGAAATACCTTTACCTGAAAATGATTTGCCAGCATTTAAATTTTCATGTATGACTAATGATACTAGATGCCATGTGACACATAGAGTACTGACACCAATGTTTTCCTTCAAGTCTCAGTTTTCTCATCGACTAAACAATACCTGTAAACGTTTAAAATCACTTCTACCAGAACACTCCCTACCTGATAACATAAGAAGTAAGAGAGGACTGTTTAACTTTATTGGCTCATTTTCGAAATCCCTCTTTGGAACAGCTACAGTCCACGATGTTCAAATTTTGGCTAATCACATGATGACACTGAACAAACAAACCGCAAAATTGGCAAAAGTATTTAGCCAACATGAAGATGATTTATCATCATTTATGCAAACCGAAAATGATAGAATTTCTAATATTTTTACAGCTGTCAAAGCCAACCATCATGAAATTGTTCAATTGGAAAAAGATCTTACACAAAATCAAAAATATCTTCAGCACTATTACATTAGAATGTTAAAACTATTAAGTAAGCAAATTGCTCATACCAATACATTAGAGCATCAATTGGATGAATTATTGCACGCAACACGTGATCTTGTTAAAGGAAAACTTTCTCCATATTTTGTACCTTTGAAGGTTATGACCCACACTCTCGACAACATTCAGAAACTTTTGAGACAGCAATACCCAAGTTTTAGAGTTGCGTTCAATGATGTAAGAGCTTATTATCACAACAGCAACTTTCTATACTTGCGCAACGATTCCAAATTATATATCACTGTCAAAATACCTTTAACAGCATTTCGGGATTCACTGTACCTGTTTAAAGTACATTCCTTTCCTGTACCAGTAAATACCACTTCCGCTCATGCTTCCCAAATTCTCGATCTTCCTGATTACCTTATGGTTACCGAATCAAATGATTATTATAGTTCACTGTCAACTTCTCAACTTGCTACTTGTACACGCCAAAATACTATTAGTTGTCCCTTCAATAGTGCATTTCATCCGGCTACATCACCCAATTGTGCCTTTTCACTGCTTTTAAATAAAAAGGCAAATGTATTCAAATATTGTGATTTCCGATTCAAATTCGATGTTGTATCTCCTAAATTGTTAGAATTATCACCCTCCTCAGTTCTTGCATATGATATTGATTTACTTGCTATTGATTGTAATGCTCATCAAAAGATGAGTAAAGGTTGTAAGTTTTGCGTTATTCATGTTCCTTGTCGTTGTTCATTGTCAACAAGAGAACTATATTTTCCTCCACGTTTAGCTTCATGCTCTGATATAACAGATACAGTCACAATTGAACATCCAATCAATCTTGCCCTTATTCAGTCATTCTTTAATGATACACAATATTTGACAATTCAGGCTGATACTTCCTTTCCAGAACCACTTTCTATAGACATTCCAGAGTTTAAGCTATTCAATCATTCACTTGATTCTGCTCTTGCTCAAGATAAGAAAGACCACCTTAGTCTGGCCCGCATGGTAGAAAGAGCAAAGAAACGAAAAGTCATTTTCAGTTCTCTATCTGATCCTATCCTTGACGGCTCAGCAGTCCCAGAATCTTCATGGCCGAACTTCGATTCATATATAGCCGTTGCTGGCTTAACTATAAGTACATTCTCTACACTAGCTTTCATCTATACATTCTTACGTTTGCGCACTTTAGCTGCAATGATGCTTGTACTCCAATCTACTAGGGCTAAGGCCAATTCCGAATTACCATCATTCAAGTATCAATTGCCAACTACTACTCCTTTCAATCCTTGGAAAAGTATTCAGGACATAGATTTCTCTATGGATCATGCTTTAACTACTGTCATCACGCTACAATGTCTCCTTCTCTCTATAGTCTTAATGTACTTTCTTATAACAGCGTGGCACAAACAATATCGCCAATCATGTTCAATTGTTCTTGAAATAACAAATGGAACTAACTGTATTTTTATTCCGATTGTTAAACTAACAAAATGTCTTTCACAATATAATATTGAAACTCCCCTTAATATCAATAACTTACAAGTCATTGGCTGTCTCCGACCCATGCTATATGTTGACATGCCTGGTTTTCAAATCACTGACATCAATTTAGACAAAAGTATTCCAATTTCTCAATCCTATCAAGTACCTTTCATGCAAGCCAATAGATTGAAAACCATGGTAAGACAACCTTTTTGCGCATATTTGCTTATGGAGCACCATGGGTATCTACTCCCTGTAAAGTCACCCAACTCCACTAAATCATTTCAGAATAATCCAACATCCCTCTATCCATCACTAGAATAATAAAACATGTAAATTTCGGGACGAAATTTTTTTCAGAGTGGGGGGATTCTATTAACATGAGTATTTTACAATAAATTGAACAAATGAATTGCAAGCTACACTAACCGTTTATATGCCGTTCTCTGTAAATTATACACACGAAAATGTATCTCTTCATAGGTTAGGTTACAAAGTGCGTTAGTTCCACAGGTGCGACATTAACGTATTAGGTCAGCATGTCGCCATGGTCAGAAGTTCAGCCACTTAGTAAGTACAGATGTAGATAGGCCGAATATGTCAGGAGAAGATTAATGGCCATGATATATTACCTACGTATCACGATGGGCATAACCTTGATTATACCATAAATTAAATAATACATCCATATGTGACCTGTTGGAAAGGGTATAAAAGCAGGGCCAGGGTTAGTAAGAATCAAATCTAATCCTGGGCCTTGAATCAACAGGTGAGTCTAACGGTTTTCAATGCTTCTGTAAATGTTTAACTAAGAACATGCTTACATGTACTTCACTGATAAACTTATGATTGCTGACTGTATCTGGTATAACTAGCCAAGGTATATGATATTTGTAGTGATGTGATATACTGACTTATATTGTGGATATCCTGTCAATGTAGATGATTTTAGTAATGATGTGATATACTGACTTATATTGTGGATATCCTGTCAATATAGATGATTTTAGTAATTATGTGATATACTGACATATCTTATGGGTATCTTGTTAATGTATATGATATTTGTAGTTTGATACATTATACTCTTATGGGTATTGAGTTACTGTATATGATGGGTGCAGTCGTTGTTAATATAAGTCAATACAAATGTTGTTTGTAGTTGATGTTCAAGTTATGGTTTACGAGGAATACACAGTTTAAGTGTACAATGAAGTTAATATGAGAATTAATGTGTGTATTATCGATGAGTATGTGAATATAAATGATATCACATATGGGTTCATGTAAATGAAAGAACCTATCAGCACTTTCCAATAGGATAATATAGAGTGTGTGTCGGTATGTTAAATGTGAAAATACCGTTGTATATGCCTTAGTGTATGATATTAAAAAGTATAAAGGTATGAATATAAAACCTTGATGACAAACGTGATGATGATGTAACGAGTTGATGAATGATCAACTGTATGGGTTTACCGTTCTTTATTAATGTATATTGCATTGTATGAGTTGTATTATGAATTATGATTTATGCATTTTAACTGGTGTGTGATTTTGTATATATGTTCTTGAATAAAAATCTAATCCTGGGCCTTGAATCAACAGATCTTGGAGTTGTTGTGTAGTGTTGTAAGTAGCCATCTCTACCGAGGCTAATTCCCCAAGCCAAAAACCACAAAAGTAATATAACAGGTTATGTACGCCTAATAGAAAAGGGTACGGAAGAAAGACTTGTTAATAGTTTAATCAACCAGAGCAGGTTGAATGTCAAATGGTTTGCCAGTCAAAAGTGCATACTAACTCGGGAATGTAATTGGATTTGTAAATTAATATCTGACCAGAAGAGAAGTTTGTTTATTGCTAGTTTTATATATCCTTTTGCGGACAAAGTCAAACATTATTAGAACATGGAGTTACTGATACTACCAGATGAGTATGTAATCCGGAAATCCATTAATCTTCGCACGTTTACCATGGATACAATTAGAACTTGATATGTCTGCTTGGTGTTATATTACCTGTGAGCCTTAAAGGGGCAGTAGCACGTTTTTAGAGGGAATAAAAGGTGATGTCAGGAAAATAAAAATTAATGGTTCCATTTGAAAGACAATATATTTAAACTAAATGGAGCAGTAATAATCTGATTCCAAATTGATTCCTCATTGTCATCATCGCATATTTATTTTTCCATAATGAAGTGGACTTTTATCATTTTATTTCAATTTTAAAGTCAAACTTGTATTTACGCTTACATTTATAGATATATATTTTATTATTGACAAGAATGTAATTGATTGGGTCGCCAAGAAAGATTGAAGAGAGATTGAATTGATTGAAACCTTTATGTTATCATTCGGCAAAGAAGTCGATACTAAAATTGCCACTTTTAATACAGATGATTTTTTTTAAATTTCAAAGCATATGACTATCGTCTCTAAACAAATATTTTCACTTTGCTTTAGTAACCCTCCTTTTCAGAGAGTAGTCCCAGTTAAAAATTACATGTACATAAAGACAATTTTAGTAAGTTTTGTCAGAGGCCGTTAATACTTATTAAGACCCCTGTTTTTTTATATCGTCTCTAAAGAAATATTAAATAACTGTCACTACACAATACTGCATACATGTAGCTACATGTTGCATCCCAACTACGGATCTATCCCATCTTAAGATAGCTCTTGCAGCTGTCCCAACTGTGGATAAAGCGTTATTCTAAGTTGGGATATCTTCAAATGGGATAGCTGGATCAACTTTTGCTTTTGAAAGTACTTTAAGATATAAAAATTTCAACTTAAATAAATAATTTTGTGTGTGGAATATTTAGTAAAAACAAGAATTTGAAAAAAGGGACTTTGGTTGATATTTGACGAAATATTGACTTTGATGGAATTTGTTAGTGTTTTTTTGTGCAAAAATAGTGTTTTTATAAAGACTTACTTTGATGACTTTGCACGTTTGATTAAATATTGAGTTTGATGAATAAAATGTCTTTGCAGAGAAATCACATTATGATGGTAATTTTGATTAAAAAATTATCTAATGGAAGTTGTTACGGGTAAAATATTAACTTTTATTTGGAAATTTTTTATATTTAAAAAAACATTATGTAATACAAAGTGAATTTGGATTTGAAGATTAAACTTGAGATAATTGTTGTATGTGAATGAACAAATATTGACTTTGTTAGAAATTATTGTAGTTACCTTATTGAAACATTATTGTTGAAAAGATGGGCTTATGGACTCATGGGCTTATAAACATTGCCATGGCCTGATTTGAAAAATGAATTTTATAAAAAATAATTTGTGAAATGTGAATCCATTCATGTCTTTTCATGAATAAAATATGTTTAAATCATACGAGTGTTAACCTTTTAAGTTTTATCAAATCGCTTTGAAATTTTAATGACTTTGATTAATCTAAAACTATTTTTTCTTCAAAGGGATATCGGTGATATATCCATGTTTGTGTTTGCCATTGAGATTCTATTGTGTTTATCTATCTTTACCAGTATAAGTTTAATGTTTAGATGATTATATCAACTTTGAATGTTTGTGCATTTTAGATTCCTGTTTGAATTGAAGTGTTCTTACGGGGAAATTGTTGCCAAAATATGGTTCCCAGATTGTGAGGGGCTTTAAACCCGACTATGAGTCCTACTGGTCGACTATGAGAGACGATTCCCAGATTGTGAAGGGCTTTAAACCCGACTTTGAGTCCTACTTGTCGACTATGAGAGACGATTCTCAGATTGTGAGGGGCTTTAAACCCGACTTTGAGTCCAACTGGTCGACGATGAGAGACGATTCCCAGATTGTGAAGGGCTTTCAACCCGACTTTGAGTCCTACTAGTCGACTATGAGAGACGATTCTCAGATTGTGAGGGGCTTTTAATCCGACTTTGAGTCCTACTGGTCGACTATGAGAGACGATTCCCAGATTGTGAAGGGCTTTAAACCCGACTTTGAGTCCTACTTGTCGACTATGAGAGACGATTCTCAGATTGTGAAGGGCTTTAAACCCGACTTTGAGTCCTACTTGTCGACTATGAGAGACGATTCTCAGATTGTGAGGGGCTTTAAACCCGACTTTGAGTCCTACTGGTCGACGATGAGAGACGATTCCCAGATTGTGAAGGGCTTTCAACCCGACTTTGAGTCCTACTAGTCGACTATGAGAGACGATTATCAGATTGTGAGGGGCTTTTAATCCGACTTTGAGTCCTACTAGTCGACTATGAGAGACGATTCTCCGATTGTGAGGGGCTTTTAACCCGACTTTGAGTCCTACTGGTCGACTATGAGAGACGATTCCCAGATTGTGAGGGGCTTTTAACCCGACTTTGAGTCCTACTAGTCGACGATGAGAGACGATTCTCAGATTGTGAGGGGCTTTTAACCCGACTTTGAGTCCTACTGGTCAACTATGAGAGACGATTCTCAGATTGTGAGGGGCTTTTAACCCGACTTTGAGTCCTACTGGTCGACTATGAGAGACGATTCCCAGATTGTGAGGGGCTTTTAACCCGACTTTGAGTCCTACTGGTCAACTATGAGAGACGATTCTCAGATTGTGAGGGGCTTTTAACCCGAATTTGAGTCCAACCTGTCGACTATGAGAGACGATTCCCAGATTGTGAGGGGCTTTTAACCCGACTTTGAGTCCTACTGGTCAACTATTAGAGACGATTCTCAGATTGTGAGGGGCTTTTAACCCGACTTTGAGTCCTAATGGTCGACTATGAGAGACGATTCTCAGATTGTGAAGGGCTTTGTACACGACTTTGAGTCCTACTGGTCAACTATGAGAGATGATTCTCAGATTGTGAGGGGCTTTTAACCCGAATTTGAGTCCAACCGGTCGACTATGAGAGACGGTTCCCAGATTGTGAGGGGCTTTTAACCCGACTTTGAGTCCTACTGGTCAACTATGAGAGACGATTCTCAGATTGTGAGGGGCTTTTAACCCGAATTTGAGTCCAACCGGTCGACTATGAGAGACGATTCTCAGATTGTGAGGGGCTTTTAACCTGACTTTGAGTCCTACTGGTCGACTATGAGAGACGATTCTCAGATTGTGAAGGGCTTTGTACACGACTTTGACACTTGCTGAATAACTGTAAAGGACGATTCCCAGATTGTGAAGGGCTTTTTAAGCTACTTTGAGTCCTACTGATCGACTGTGAGAGACGATTCTCAGATTGTGAAGAGCTTTATACGCGACTTTGAGACTTAATGGATAACTGTAAGGGACGATTCCCAGATTGTGAGGGGCTATGTGTGGGTTTTTGAGTCTTTATTTACAATATTCAGAGACGATTCCTAGATTGTGAAGGGCTTTGTACACGACTTTGATTTCTACTGATCGACTGTGAGAGTTTATAAATACATAGGTTATGTATAAAAGTACATATGGATTAAAGTACATGTAACGTTTCATTATAAACGTGCTAAAATATACATGTCAATAAAAAGAAATATGATACATTGAATTACATTAAAATGGGAAATTACTAGAAAATATATTATAGAATAACTCACAGCAGAAGGGTCACAGTAAAAAGTCACAAACTATATCATATGCTGAACAAAAGTATTGTACAATATCATACAAAATTAGATGTGTTTGCTTTGTGCTGACAAAAACTTAGATGGTGTTAAGTACTGTAGCTTAGTATGACCTATGATTGTAAGGTGGTTCTGTTAAATATTAATTCCCACATCAATGCGTTTTTTTGTTTAGAAAAGTGAGAAGAATCCTCTCTATTTTCAGGTATTTATTTATTGTTTAATTTTGTGTATAGATTTATCTTAAGTCATGTAGATTAAAGTATCAATGTTTATTTATGTACGTTGCTTTCATTTCCTGAAAAATTCTTTTACGTATTTTATTTCATAATTCCATTTAATCATCAAATGCTATCTATATCAATCGACCAGTAAAATGTAGAAACTCTCACCTAGGATCTACACCGTCGCCAAAAATGACCAATTGTAGTGTGTTAATCAGTCCTTTGTGCTATCAACTAGAAGTGTTAAATCAATACAAACCGTGACATATTAAAAATGGACAAATATATGATTTAAACAATATTTATTTCAAAAGAAAGGGATTGGTAAACAGGCTATAAAGCCTATCTGAATACCTCTCCCATACAAAATAAATAGATATATAACATATGTTCATTCATCATTCATAGACAAAACACAATTATACAAAACCAGTAGTGATATTTAACTAGAAAAGCGGTTTGTAAGGGTAAAATAGTCATGTACAGATTCCAAAATTTTCAGGTTGATGTCCTCAGTAAGAGAGTAATTGCCAAATAATATAGTTTGAATATCATAACCGTTGACATAGAAAAAACACTTCGATCGAAATGTAGAGTAATTTGGACAGATAAATAGATAATGAATCACATCTTCATAATGATGACCGCAAGTGCATGTTGACATATTTTGTAAAAAACGATCAAATTTATGTGCGTTAAGATTGCTGCAGCCAAGTCTTAATTTACAGTGTATAATTTGGTTGGTTCTTGTTCCAATATTTCTGAAGACATGATGCACATTACATGATACATTTCGATCAAAGTGTTTTTTAAACGAAGCAACGGAATCTACATTTCTAGTTTCATTATCTAACATATTCCATTGCAACACAGAAGATGGTAAAAATGATCTTTTATACGATTCTGTGCGACAAAGAGGAACTTGAAGTGTGTTAGATGATCTTGATTCATACGTGGATACGGAGGATATGTTGAATGGAATTAAATCAGATAAATATTTTGGAGTTTTGTTATAGAACATTTTATGAAAAACACACATTTGATGAGTTCTGCGACGTTCGCTTAGAGATGTAAAACCAGTTTCAAGATAGATTTTGGAATGGGTAACTCCTCTAACGGATCCACATATGGTTCTAAGGGCATCTAAGTGAAGTTTCTCTAATAACAGCTCTTGACTTTGCATACAATTATTCCAAATATAATCACAATAATCAAATATCGGTAAAATGAATGAGCTGTATAAAGTCTGTAAAGTTTTTCTTTGAAGGCGATTTTTGAGACTTCTCAGGCAATTAATCATAGGGCTAACCTTAGAAATAGTATCATTTATATGTGTTTTCCAATGGCCATCACTTTGCAGGGTCAATCCCAAATGTTTATGACTATCAACGGATTTAATTTGTTCACCATTCATAATCAGATCTGGCATTAATGTTACAGTTTTCTTTCTTGAAAAAGTTATCGATTCTGTTTTGTTGGGGTTGAAATCTACCTTCCATTTATGTGCCCATTTACCTATTAAATCCAAATCATCATTTAACTTATTGGAAGATAAAACAGGATCATCTATTATAACATATAGAGAAGTATCATCAGCAAATAGTTTAATGTTACATTGGATATCTTCAACAATGTCATTGATATAAACTAAAAAGAGCAGAGGTCCTAAAACTGACCCTTGGGGAACACCAGCTTCAATTGATTTCACATTTGATTTGTACCCATTAATTACTGTGAATTGTTTTCTATTATTTAAATAACTTTCAAACCATGATAGGAGAGAACCCCGTATCCCATTAGCCCATAACTTATGCAGGAGACCCTTATGCCATACCCTGTCGAACGCTTTACTTCTTCACAAAAAACAGCGCGTACCTCCTTGCCGCTATCCATCGCCTTAGCAATATAATCATATAGATGGGTGAGCTGATATGATGTAGAATCACCAGTCGTAAAACCTGACTGAAATGAAGTTATAGTTTCATTATCTAAAAAGAAGTTGGATACATGTTTAAAAACACACTTTTCAAAAACTTTTGATAAACAGCTGGTAAGTGAGACAGGTCGATAATTTGTACAATTATGAATAACATTTTTCTTATGTATTGGAACTACAGATGCATATTTCCATAAATGTGGGAACTCAGACGTTGCTAGTGAAATATTGAAAAGATTGCAGAGAGGAACTGACAACTGTTCAGCTAAACATTTTAAGACCCGATTATTAATATGATCTGGGCCTGTTGCTTTTGTAACATCAAGTGATAATAAAATATCCCTAACTTCTACACTTTCTAATCTTAAATCATAGAGACAATGATTGACATCCACATTAGAATCTATTTCTACATTATCATCAGAATCATCATTAACCCGTGCTATACTCACAAAGTAGTCATTGAATATATTAGCTTTATCAGTGTCATCTTCATACACAACATTATCATGTTCAATGTGAGGAAATACCTTAGCTTTGTCTGTATTTTTAAGATAGGTTTTGACAATTTGCCACCAACATTTGCTACCGTGTTCGGTATTAACAACCTTATCAAGTTTGTCAACATATAATGCTTTGCTTTTACGTATCTCCGATATTAAGTTATTGCGACATTTTCTAAACTTTTCCCAGTTACTGGATGAATTACTTTGTTTTGCCTTTCTGTGAATTCTATTCTTTTTACGCATGAGCTTTCTAATAAATCCGTTCATCCATGGAGCATCATTAGGGCGAATAATAACAGTTTTATTTGGAATATTTGAAGAACAAAGATCTCTAAGTGCATTTACAAATTTAGGTGCACTATTATTTACATCTTCATCTTGTGTAATGAAGTTCCAATCAACATTTTTCGTATTCTGTCGAAATGTATCTAAATCAATATTTTCATAATTATAAATGATTCTTGAGTAGGCTTTCCTAGACTGTTTAGGACACTTCAGGGACACGCTCACTGAACAATGATCACTACAGATTGGAGGTGTAACATAAGATGATATTACAATATCAGGACAAGAAACTAATATTATGTCTATAAGTGTCTTTGAATGTTGAGTTATACGTGTCGCCTCATTTATCAATTGTTCCATGCCATAAATAGACTTGATATGTTCAATATTAGGATCCATTCTATTCAACAAGTTAGCATTAAAATCACCAAGCACCATCGTTTTAATATTAGTATCTATAGCTAAACCAATAGACTCTTCAATCAGGTCCCAATAGTGGGAACTAGTATTTGTACTATAGAAAGTTCCTATAAGATAACTCTTGTTTTTACATGTTATCTGTACCCACGCTGCCTCTAATCCCTGAAGTTGTAAGTCAGGTCTATGCTTACAGTAAATATTGTCCTTTACATAAATTGCAACCCCGCCTCCCCTTGTTTGTCTATCATTTCGAAATGGTGGGTGAAATCCAGTCATGTGAATATCAGTGTTTGAGATTCCGTCATGCAACCATGTTTCTGATATGCAAATTACATCATATTCGTGTAGTTCTGCATAAACTAAATCTACTTTTTCATTCAGGCTACAGACATTATTATGTACAATACTTAGATCTGCGGTGCCGGGTCCCGGGTTAGGGTGAACATCTCCACAACATATCAGCAGTAAGAGAGCTATATGTATACCCCTGATCAAATATATCTGTTTTGGTTTAGATGTGTGATCTAATGAAAAAATATGTTCTTGCTCTTATTGATGAGTTATAAAAATGTTGTGACATTTGATTTAAACAGTATTTTATTTCCATATAACATATACAAAATACACAACATTCAGAATATATATAATAGGGAAAAAGGATTAGCAAACAGGCAACAAATGCCTATATAAATGCTTCTCCTGAAAAACATAAAACGATTCAGATATCAAATGCATTGGTGGAAATACAAAATTTTCAATTATTCATAGAAAACTCAAATTAATATTCAACTTTGTCTACATTTGCATTTGGTACAGATTTAAGGAGAGAAATTTAAAATTGGTTGGTATCATTTATGAAATGGTATATAGATATTAATAGGGATTCATTCACTCTGTGACAAGGATTTGTCGTCGCTTAGGACAGATTTAATGTTATACCGTTTTTAACAAAGTATTGATTTGATCGGAATCTATCATATTATGGGCATTTAAAAAAATAATGAAAAGGATCCTCCCGAATGTTTCCACAAGAATAGGCACGGCTTTTTGACAACCCTCTATCAGATAAATGTGAATTGAGATAACTACAACCGAGGCGCATCCGGCAAAGAAGAATTTGACTGCGTCTTGGACCATGAGATGTATAATTCTTAAAAGTAGGTGATAAAGTCCTATCACATGAAATCAAAGTTTTAAATTGTGACATTTTAACTGGTTTTGTTTTGGTTTTTTTCCATATTTTACTTTACAGGCATACGTCATAGTACAGGAAGTGGCAAATAATTCAGTACAGTTGCATACAAAAGATATTAAACATATACAAAATCAAAGGGAAAGTGTAATTCAACTTAACAACAAATGCAAAGTTGACCAAAATCTAACAAAACTTTGCTCAGTGCCATTTAGTAAATGGAGACATTTTGTGACATCATAGTAACTGTTACTTAACTGTTAACTTACAAAATTGTTATACAACATGCATGTATGCATGTGACAATTTATTTTGATTTGTAATGCAAAAAGGTGATATAAACAAGCAAGAATACATTCACGATAGAAATATCGTATGTGTATAGTTTCCTCAAAAACGTGATATGGTGTTACTGTTAAGATAGCTAAATGTTATTATTATAATGATATTATCGATTGGCTTCGGCGACAATCCATAGAATCGCATTCTTCTATATGCTGAGTTGAAGCTAAACTTAAAGATATATTTTAAAAATATTTCCACTTTAAACTGATGAAATAGTTTTATCTATCAATAATAATTTATACCGTGTCATGTTATATAATTAGACCAGCCGTCTGACGGTTCTTCAGATGGTTATCACAACAACGTGTCACTGTGTCGCGTCCATGTCTGACTTGAGCTGCAATCTCGCACAATCACACCAACTTCCTCCTTCTAATTGAATGTATATTCATTTCAAGTACTCATTTGGGATTGATTAAACGTTAAGAACGTAACAATGCTATGGGTAAGGATTAATCAAGCATTTGCCACAGAGTTCACAAGATTATACATACATGTATTTGAAAGAGTATGACATTTCACATAGAAATGATAAAAATTTTATTCAAAATTTCAAAACAAGTTTCTCTTAAATGATATAGTCAAATGTGAAGTCTTTTATCAAATACATGTATTGTTGGCACATGTCACTGCTCTATTGAACTGGTCTTCCTTCATTCCGCCGTCTTCCTTCATTCCGCCAAATCAAGGTTCTTAAATTCAAATCCTAAAAAATATGAATTTGAAGTATATCTATAATGATAACCAGTAAATGTCAAAGACGGTAAACAGAGTACAGTATTCCCAAGTAACTGCATTGAAAATTGTTTAGTACCAACAATTTATTTGTGCTTTAAAGATTGGCTCTTAAAAGGTATTTACTTAGGTAAAAAAAAATCCTAAACACTGAAAAAGTAATACAGACGGGCGTTGATAATATTAATAATAAGGTTTACTGCTAACTATCCTTTCTATCAGACAATATATTTTCGATCATTGATTTCAATATTCTAAAATCTGTCTTTCAAAAGACACACACATAGCCCTTCACAATCCCAGGATTTTACCATAATAATTAAATAGTTTTTGTTCTAAAAAATATGCACACATTCCTTCACAACCTGGGAATCACCCAATACACCATTTCGTGAACAAAGAAAATAGCTCCCAGTCCTTCACAATATTGAAATGGACAACACCTCTCCGTCAGTTGGACATCATGACAAGCTAAGAGCCCTTCACAATCTAGGAATTTACCCCTATATTGCTTGAAATGAAGACGATTTGGGAATGGACCATACTAACCCGTCAATTGGACACTATTACCAGCGATGAGCCCTTCACAATCTAAGAATCGTTCTCTATACTACATAAATTGATGATAGAAAACGATTGTAGGACAAAACCCCACCCTGACAAAAGCCCACGCGGACAAAAGCCCATAGGACTAAAGCCCACCCTGACAAAACCCCATACCTATTTTCTCATATGGAGACAAAAGCCCACCAATCTTAATTAGTAGAGTAGAGAATGTATTGTTTGTATTTTAGTATGTGTTGATTACTGACAAGGATGAATAGGTTAAGAAAAATGAGAATAGATTGGAGATAAGTGAGTTGTTAATGTCACTTAAAGTAGGTATAAAAGAAGCAGAACTTCTCTACTCAGTGTGCATTAAGATGGAAATGGAGATTTTGAAGAACAACAAAGGATGTGTTAAGATAAGTTTTGATGGACATTTATACACAAAGAAGAGATCAACCAAGACCATGAGTAGATGGGAATGCAGCCGCCGGAGAGGACTTTAATGTGGGGGCTCTATGAAAACATCCTTAAGTGTAAGTTAATCTATTTTAATATTTTAAGAAAGATTTAAAATTTTATTAAATTGATTTATCGATTCATATATTATTTTTTTTAAAGTTAACATATCATTTATGTTTTATTCATATATATTTCAATTTTATTTTTATTTATGACATTTTTATGTATATTGCAGATGGAGGATCCAGAACTGGTTCAAGACCACTCACGGTCACATTAACACAAATGATGGTTAAGATGTATTATTATGGAATAAAAGTTGTTAAAATACAAGTGTGGGGTTTTGTCCTGGTATCTGTGGGATTGGTGTGGGGTTTTGTCAGGGTGGGCTTTAGTCCTATGGGCTTTTGTCCGCGTGGGCTTTTGTCAGGGTGGGGTTTTGTCCGTACACCTAGAAAACCGCTCATAGCCCTTCACAATCTGGGAATAGACCACACTGCCAGAGAGACCCACAGACTAGGTAAGAGCCCCTCACAATCTAGGAATGTAACCCTATACTCCATAGAATGAAGATAGAAAGTCGCTAAGAGTCCATCACAATCTGGGAATAGACTACACTGCCCCGTCAGAGGGACCCAAAGACCACGTAAGAACCCTTCACAATCTAGGAATCGTCTCCTTTATTCCATTCCATACACAGTTGCTTTTAGCCCTTCACAATCTGGGAATAGACCACACTGCCCCGCCAGAGAGACCCACAGACTAGGTAAGATCCCCTCACAATCTAGGAATGTAACCCTATACTCCATAGAATGAAGATAGAAAGTCGCTAAGAGCCCTTCACAATCTAGGAATATACCCCTATACACCATAGACTGAAGATAGAAAGTCACTAAGAGTCCATCACAATCTGGGAATAGACTACACTGCCCCGTCAGAGGGACCCAAAGACCACGTAAGAACCCTTCACAATCTAGGAATCGTCTCCTTTATTCCATTCCATACACAGTTGCTTTTAGCCATTCACAATCTGGGAATTGACAACACCACTCCCTTAGTTGGACCAAAAATGATCATTCCCAGATTGTGCAGGTCTCACAATCTGCAGATTGTTTAAACAATCTAGGAATATGTCACAATCTGCAGATTGTGATATACCCCAGATGTAAAAACATTTCATCAAGATCAATCATCGAATCATAAAACACATTGCATAATAAATGTTAATAAATGTATTTGTAATGTTTCTTTTAAATCATCAAACACAATACAATTCCATTAAAGTCAATATCTCTTCAAACACCATACAATTCGATCAAACTCAATTTTTCATCAAACATGTAAATCATTTCATCAAGGTCTATATTCAAATGAAATAATTGCATAATATTTTTAAATATTGAAATATTTCATCGAAGTCATATTTCGAATCAAAGTTCACGTTGCATAACTAACTTATTATTCTAAAATCATTTTTTATTATCAATGTCTCTTTTTTATTAAACACGTAACAAAATCTAATCTTTTCATAAAAGTCTTTTTTTTTCAAAAGGAAACTTCTCTTTAAAATCACTGTTTCATCAAAATCACTTTTTCAAGGTCAATATTTTATCAAACACCTTACAATTCCATTAAAGTCAATATTTCGTCAAACCCCATACCATTCCATCAAAGTCAATATTTCATGTAAAAATATTTCATAAAAGTCATTTTTCGAATCAAATTTCCCGTTGCATGAGATACTTATTTTAAAAAAAAATTAATATCAAAGTCACTATTTTATCAAACATTTAACAAAGAATTCCAATTTTTTAATAAAAGATATTTTTCATAAGGAATTTCTTTTCAAAGTCACTTTTTCATCAAAGTCAATATTATCAAACACAAAAAATTCCACCGAAGTCAGTATTTCATCAAATATGTAAATCATTTCATCAAGGTCTATATTCAAATAAAAAACTTCATAAATTTTTTTGAAAGACTTTTTTTTATATTAAAGACAATATCTAAAGAAACAAAAATATGTAAAAGTACTTTTAAAATCAAGTTGATCAAGCTATCCCATCTTAAGATGGGATATCCCAACTTAGAATAGCGTTTTATCCACAGTTGGGATAGCCCGAGAGCTATCCCATCTTAGATGGGATAGCATCCACAGTCGGGATGAAACAGCTACACATTGTCATTTGTCACTTTGCCTTAAGTAACACATCTTTTCAGAAAGTAAACCAAGTTAAAGAAAATGTTGATAAGTTTTGCCAATTTCTAATGTTCTTTTGAACGACCCCTTTTGATTTTTTTCTAAGCATTTCTTCCCATCATTCTCGCTCTTTTAATAAAGTGTATTATAGTATCTAATTTTGCTAAGATGGTATCTGAGTCGATAGGAACGTCAAGAGATGTCTATACAAACGCAATATTTGAGTATTTAAAATAAGAGAAATCTAGCTTTTTCTAAATATATTTTGAATCCTAATTTCATCCAGCAACGGGGAACGTATAAATTGCTGTCGTAGTCTCTAAATGTTTAATATAAAATAACTTTGGTGAAGAAAGGACTAACCAATACAAATGGCTGATGTGACATAGTGCAATGAATCATGATGCATAATTTGAACTACAAAGTGTGAAGAAGGCACAATACATGTAGTTCATATTTGATCAGGTCAAAAAGCAACAAATTACAAGTTAGTCAAATAAAAAATTACTTGCAGGGTTCTTCACATGAGAAAAAAACGCAGAAGAAATTAAAAGATAGAGAGCTTTAATTCACGGTCTGGCTATTTTGAATTATTTTGCTTTTTTTCTGATATACACACTTCATTCTTTCTCCAGCGTAAATCATAGACAGTAGAAGTATTCCCCTCATGCAAAGCAACCCTTAAATGTAAAGTTACCATGTTGAGAACGCACGTTTTGTGACAGACTGAAAGTATAATGTCACCGAGATCAGTTTTGGTAAATGGTCACACATTATTGATTTGATTTAAACATATTTTATTCATGATGAAAAGGATGAGGAACAAGTTCTCCAACTTAGAATACCTTCTCCTTAGAATGTACATGGATGAGTTACAATGTTTTGCAAGGATGACAGAGCATGAACATCAAGACAGATAAGAAATTGAAAATGAAAATACAAAAAAGATAAAACTGATATGTTACAAGAATCGCTTTGTCTCACTAATGAATGATTGTACTAACTTAAATACATTTATATTTTGACAAGGTGATAGGTCAGCACTTCCTTCCAACAAAAGTTTAAGGTTAACTGGTACACCTGCGAATGTACATATGCGCTCTACTGATAACGTTAAGTTTAATCTTTGTTGAATGTACATTGGGCATTTAAAAAAATAGTGATAAGAATTCTCAACAGGATATCCACATGGACAGCTGGGGTCATATTTTATTCCAACTTTATATAAATCAAAGTTTAAGCAACTCACTGCATAACGCAACTTGGTATGGATAATATTAAGGTTTCTTTTACCAAATGAAAAGTATGTGGGCGCACGGGCATTGTTATTTGTAATATGTGATTTAAATCGTGAAATACTTTCTAGGTTTCGAATGGTGGTTGGTAGGTTATTCCAAGGACTGATCGTCGACGGAAAAAATGATTCTTTTGAATGTTTAAGTCTTGCGATAGGTTATTTAAGTCTTGCGACACATTATTGATAGGTCAAACAAATCATTTATACTCTTAAAAACACCTCATCGCTTTAGATATCCATACTATCTTAAACTTTAGAGAATGTGTCAGTGTATTTGGAATAGGTGGTTTACGGGTATCTAAATCTAGGAAGTCTTAAGAGATTAAAATTTGTAGAAATTGTATGAAATATATTTATTTTGGCCCTAATCATATTCAATTATTGTTATTGGAGGTAATCCATGTACATTGTATAAATGTTATGTCGTTGACTCTTATGAAAGATATTTATATTATCAGAACATAAAGTATCTATAGACTACAATGCCTGATAAGTGAAATTACATTATGTTAATGGTATGATCGTAACCTCTTTGTTTTTTGCTTTTGAAATGGTATAGGCTTTCAATATTTGGTTAGTCAGTGAAGCTTATTATGACGCCATGTATTATTAGATTGTTCAAATATCCTTCTACTGGCAGCACTATTTGGTCTCTATGCTATGAGAGTTGTTGCAGAAACTAGTTTCTTATGAATCCACTATAATATGAGATGTTTTACAAAACACGTTCGTTGACAAAAGGGAGATAACTCTTTCAAAACTAAATTAAGGCAAGATATTTTTTTAATTTAGTAATGAAATAGCCGAGATCGGAACGCGAATATTGCTTTGATAATTTTGCACATATATTTTTGATGTGATGCAATTTTATTTTGAGGGGAAATACGAAAATGGAAAAAAATATGACGAATTACAAATTTGAAGCGACGGGGGTTCGGTTGCACCCGATCAGCTGATTGCAAAAGTAGTACGGCATTATGACGTCACTATCGTTGAATAACCTGCTTTGGTTACACAACACTCGTTGAATAACTTTCAACTGGTTACACAACACTTGTTTCAAATAACCAAAATTATCTCATGAAGATATTCAGAACATGTATGTAATAAAACAGTGTATCTTGAATACAATTATTTTTCACAACCAATAAATACCAATATCATTATTGATAACATTTAAGAAATGAAAGATTATTTACTCAAAGTCTAGTGTAAAAGTTCTTATACAGAAACCTTTACACGTTCCTCTTCTAAACAAGTTGCCTGTTTTCATCGACTTTCAAAACATCTGATGCCACATTGCAGCGCTCTTCATGAGGAGCTGACCTACTTTAGGTCACAGTTGTAAGGAAGGCAGCACTTCTTGACCTATCTATATTGACCTTTGCCTTGATTAAAACGTTTATCCTGTCAAGGTCTGTCGTGTCGAGAAATGTTTGTTATTGACAATTTACAGCTGTATCCCTGTAGTGATAGTACCATAGACAGTAAAGCTAACCTGTATATGGGAGGCACGGAACAACTTGGTAAGGACTTTCACAATAGTAGGGAAAACATCATGAACATCTTGACATCATTAATGACCTTAGTAATAATAAGTATCATGTGTACATACATTAATTCACGTGGATGTAAGATAAGCAATTCAATAAGTAGACAACCTTTCAGATTATACATTCGTAATCCAATAGTATAATACGGAATTCATTAGGTTTAACCGCATTTGGATATTTAAAATTTAATCATGTTACTGCCAGTACCAACTTCTAAGTTACATGATACTGTATATGATGAAGGACAATTCGAGTTGCTTTGGAGTGAAAGTTCCATTTCGTCAAGTGAAGTGATCAATACCAACTTTCGATAATGACCATTTGACAAACGTCACTGGTATCAGCGGTATGAATCTTGAACATGGAAAATGACAATTTATTAAGAATTACCTTGTGACGAAATGTTTACAGTTTCAACTTTGATATCCCCTTTTCTTCAAAAGGGAGTGTTTAATAAAGAGACAAAAAGGCGTTTCGATTTGTAAGTATCAATTTTGCAACCCAAATGTTGTTTTGAGGCTTTAAACCAAACGTTCATCTTAGAATTTCGTCGCAAGTAAATTATTTTGGTTTTTTTTTAAATAAAAGCATTTGAACTTTATTCATAGTTTCATCATGTGTCAAAATGGAAACATTTTTATAAGATATTTCATATGTTCCAAATGATTACATAAAACGATTAAAAAATCACATAACACCACATGGTGGTTTAAAAACAGTGTTGCTTACTTGCAGATGATCTAACAATATTTCTTTAGAACTTTCTTTTGACATTCCTGTTTTACAGTGGATTCTAGTATGGTATGTTTGGGGTTGAATTCACAATAAAGCTGATCTTGATTTGACACAAGCTGATGATTCATATCATTGCATTTATGAGAAAATATAATTCAATCATAGAATAATGAGAGAACTGACGGGCATATATAAAGATTACAAAACCAGTGAGTGAATAAATCAAAACTTAGAAAATATTGAGTTGAAATATTTTCGATATTCAACACTCACGAGTTTTGTGATCTATTTATTACATACAAAAGGGAATTTCTATTTCTTTGCAACAACGATCAAACAATGCGCGACATAATTGCGTAATGATACACTGGTGTGGTACTGTCAACCTCAGTGTTAGCAAAAGCAAAAACATAGTCCCGTTTTCCGTTAGCTTCATCTTCATCTCTCATCAAAATCCTACTTTTAAACAATCAATGGTGTACAGTTTATCGACAGAGTTATCCAAAACCAAAACGACGCTGTTGTCGGTACTGTACAGTACTGAGTTGAGAGATCGCCGAGCTTGATGACAGTGACGTTGATTTTGAACGGTTCATCCGTCCTTGCTAAACGTTTCTAGACGAGTTCGGATAATTCAGTATTTTGCTTGATTATGTAAAGCGGTTTTGGTATTATAAATGAAACTGCAACTTATCACAACCGTTTCTAAACTATCGACTTTCACTCGAACTTTCAAAAGCGACAAAGCTCCGTGTTGACAAAACACGTTCGTTGACAAAAGGGAGATAACTCTTTCAAAACTAAATTAAGGCAAGATATTTTTTTAATTTAGTAATGAAATAGCCGAGATCGGAACGCGAATATTGCTTTGATAATTTTGCACATATATTTTTGATGTGATGCAATTTTATTTTGAGGGGAAATACGAAAATGGAAAAAAATATGACGAATTACAAATTTGAAGCGACGGGGGTTCGGTTGCACCCGATCAGCTGATTGCAAAAGTAGTACGGCATTATGACGTCACTATCGTTGAATAACCTGCTTTGGTTACACAACACTCGTTGAATAACTTTCAACTGGTTACACAACACTTGTTTCAAATAACCAAAATTATCTCATGAAGATATTCAGAACATGTATGTAATAAAACAGTGTATCTTGAATACAATTATTTTTCACAACCAATAAATACCAATATCATTATTGATAACATTTAAGAAATGAAAGATTATTTACTCAAAGTCTAGTGTAAAAGTTCTTATACAGAAACCTTTACAAGTTCCTCTTCTAAACAAGTTGCCTGTTTTCATCGACTTTCAAAACATCTGATGCCACATTGCAGCGCTCTTCATGAGGAGCTGACCTACTTTAGGTCACAGTTGTAAGGAAGGCAGCACTTCTTGACCTATCTATATTGACCTTTGCCTTGATTAAAACGTTTATCCTGTCAAGGTCTGTCATGTCGAGAAATGTTTGTTATTGACAATTTACAGCTGTATCCCTGTAGTGATAGTACCATAGACAGTAAAGCTAACCTGTATATGGGAGGCACGGAACAACTTGGTAAGGACTTTCACAATAGTAGGGAAAACATCATGAACATCTTGACATCATTAATGACCTTAGTAATAATAAGTATCATGTGTACATACATTAATTCACGTGGATGTAAGATAAGCAATTCAATAAGTAGACAACCTTTCAGATTATACATTCGTAATCCAATAGTATAATACGGAATTCATTAGGTTTAACCGCATTTGGATATTTAAAATTTAATCATGTTACTGCCAGTACCAACTTCTAAGTTACATGATACTGTATATGATGAAGGACAATTCGAGTTGCTTTGGAGTGAAAGTTCCATTTCGTCAAGTGAAGTGATCAATACCAACTTTCGATAATGACCATTTGACAAACGTCACTGGTATCAGCGGTATGAATCTTGAACATGGAAAATGACAATTTATTAAGAATTACCTTGTGACGAAATGTTTACAGTTTCAACTTTGATATCCCCTTTTCTTCAAAAGGGAGTGTTTAATAAAGAGACAAAAAGGCGTTTCGATTTGTAAGTATCAATTTTGCAACCCAAATGTTGTTTTGAGGCTTTAAACCAAACGTTCATCTTAGAATTTCGTCGCAAGTAAATTATTTTGGTTTTTTTTTAAATAAAAGCATTTGAACTTTATTCATAGTTTCATCATGTGTCAAAATGGAAACATTTTTATAAGATATTTCATATGTTCCAAATGATTACATAAAACGATTAAAAAATCACATAACACCACATGGTGGTTTAAAAACAGTGTTGCTTACTTGCAGATGATCTAACAATATTTCTTTAGAACTTTCTTTTGACATTCCTGTTTTACAGTGGATTCTAGTATGGTATGTTTGGGGTTGAATTCACAATAAAGCTGATCTTGATTTGACACAAGCTGATGATTCATATCATTGCATTTATGAGAAAATATAATTCAATCATAGAATAATGAGAGAACTGACGGGCATATATAAAGATTACAAAACCAGTGAGTGAATAAATCAAAACTTAGAAAATATTGAGTTGAAATATTTTCGATATTCAACACTCACGAGTTTTGTGATCTATTTATTACATACAAAAGGGAATTTCTATTTCTTTGCAACAACGATCAAACAATGCGCGACATAATTGCGTAATGATACACTGGTGTGGTACCTCTTTGTTCGCAAAAGCAAAAACATAGTCCCGTTTTCCGTTAGCTTCATTTTCATCTCTAATTAAAATCCTACTTTTAAACAATCATTTGTGTACAGTTTATCGACAGAGTTATCCAAAACCAAAATATTAGCAAATACTTTGACAATTAAAAACGACGCTGTTGTCGGTACAGTACTGAGTAGAGAGATCGCCGAGCTTGATGACAGTGACGTTGATTTTGAACGGTTCATCCGTCCTTGCTAAACGTTTCTAGACGAGTTCGGATAATTCAGTATTTTGCTTGATTATGTAAAGCGGTTTTGGTATTATAAATGAAACTGCAACTTATCACAATCCTTTCAAAACTATTGACTTTCACTCGAACTTTCAAAAGCGACAAAGCTCTGTGTTGACAAAACACGTCCGTTGACAAAAGAGAGATAACTCTTTTCAAACTAAATTAAGGCAAGATATTTTTTTAATTCAGTGATGAAATAGCCGAGATCGGAACGCGAATAGGTCTTTGATAATTTTGCACATATATTTTTGATGTGATGTAATTGTATTTTGAGGGGAAATACGAAAATTGAAAAAAATATGACGAATTAAAAATTTGAAGCGTCTGATTGCAAAAGTAGTACGGCATTATGACGTCACTATGGTTGAATGACCTGCTTTGGTTACACAACACTCGTTGAATATCTTTCAACTGGTTACACAACACTTGTTTCAAATAACCAAAATTATCTCACGTATGCATAGGGGAGCAGACAAAACAATTGTTTCTTCCCTTCGATGACAAAGTATTAACTTTCGAAATCAGCAAGTGCAGGTTAAATTGTTAACTAGAAACTTATGGTCTGCCAGTTAAAGTACATTCTATTGCGGATTTGTAAATTAATACTGTACCTTAAAAGAAGATAAGTTCGTTCATTGCTAGTCAAATGCTAGTGATCATATTCGAGTATGAATAAAAATAACATGATGTATGAGATTGACTAATTGATTTATGAAACAAATGTTGAATAAACTTTATGATTTAAAGATTAAATACGGTTCTCTCTCAGATATTCGCTAATTGAATATTTCAAAAATATTGTTGTAAACATAAAACGCACAAATGCAATCAGATTTTATCCCAAATTGGTTTAATAACTCTTAATATAATGTTATTTGAATGTTCAAAATATTTTTTAATGCATAAACAATTTCATTGAATAGGAATATACTAATTAAAATGCATTATTTTGAAAACTGTAAATCTTTCTGACTTAAAAAATATATAATGTTCTTTTAACTATACATAGTTCTTGAGTTAACTAAAATGTTGAACCTCAAACTGGTACAAAGTTTAATTAACCCTTTGTTTCAAATCTGCCAAATCTGCTACTTCTAATGTTACCAATTTATGCTACTATTTGCTGACGATGTTAACATGTTTTCGTATACAATTATTTGTCTACATCAGTCCTGTATAATTTGGGTCTTTATTGTAAATATTGAGAAAACAAATATAATTGTATTTAGAAATGGAGGTGTGTTAAAAAGAAATGAAGTATGTTACTATGGTGTAACAATGCTAAATGTGTAAGTATAATAAATATTTAGGTGTATATTTTCATCTCGATTAAGTTGGTCAACTGCTTGTAAAAGTTCAGATACTAAAGCCTTAAAGGGGCAGCAGCACGTTTTAAAGGGGAATATAAGGTGATGTCAGGAAAATGACAATAAATGGTTCCAATTGAAAGACAATGTATTTAAACTAAATAGATCAGTAATAATTCAAATATATAATGTAAAGTTTAGCCGTGAGGTTGTTTTTTCTTGCAAAAATGAATTAAAGGTGTTCACACAAAAATGGCCGCCAATGGATCTTAGGTGAATCTCATACTTTGTCCTCTGACTATGGATGATTGGCTTGAGTAATGAGATTTTTGACACAGTCAAAATTATACATTATGCATTAACTAACAATTATCAGTGAAAATTTTAAAATATAAAATAATCAAAAAACGTGCTACTGCCCCTTTAAGTACTATTCAACGCATAAATCTTTACTGGTGCCAGAGATTTATATTTTGGATCTGGAAGATAAGGCATTAATTCGGTTATTGTGTAAATTTCGAATTGGTTTCCATGACGCTTTACATAGAAATAAGGAGGTGCCTAGTGATCCCTGTGAATATATATGTAAATTTTTTAATTCTGGTAACATTGAAGACGAATTGTATGTATTGTTTGAATGCTCGAAATATTCTCATCTTCGCAATAGATATTTAGCATTTGTATCTTTATCTGTAAGTGATAAACAAATATTGTCCAGTCTTTTATATTCCAAAATCAAAGCAATAGCAATGTATTTAAGACATGTTTTCTATTGTCGAAATTTTGTTACCACGTAATATCAAATATTATCTGCCTCTGTACTGTCAATTTTCTCAAAAGTATTAGTTGTGTCTTGATCTGTTCAAACTACAAGAAATCTCGAGTTTTGTGCAAATGTGAGCAGATTATTTTCCTGTGTTGGAGAATGTATGAAAATGGAATTTCCTTTTTGGCGAAATATGTTTACTCAGCCACCCATCATAAAACAGCAAACATTCATTTTTAATCATTTCAACCAGTAATTTACAAGAGCAAAGATAATCCAAATTTTTTATTTGTGTCAGGTCCTTTTTGGACAGTGGCACCCATTGACATCCCCTTTTTCCAATAAACAGTCGATTTTACTCTTTGATTAGATAACAAATAGAATATTACTTGAACTACACATTTTGCATTCACTGCAAAAGGAATGCAAAGTATAAATTGCTATTTCAAGTGCTTGAAGATTGGAAAAAGAAAAGCGATACTAATTTATGTGATTTTATTTGTTTATATTTTATTTCATTACCAACTTCAATTTCATTGTTTTAAGCATTCTCTCCCCACAGAGGCAACTCAGTCATACCTGAATTAGCCTCTGTTCTATTACGGCTAACATACGGGATAGAAAGGTAGAAATCTGATTGGAGGCAATCGAAGTTAGTTGTGCAATCAGCGACGCCGTTTCAAAAGTGGTCATTCGAAAAAGTTCGGCTATTTCCGTGTGGATTCGCACCAAAGGGAGATAACTCTTCCTTCTACAAAACAATCGCTTTTTACCTTCTCATTAGTTTTTATTTGGTGAATTATTAAAATAAAATTTATCATAAAACGAAGAACAATTTACACAATTATAAAACAATATGTTTCTAATGAAAAACCCTATCCATATCTGATTTTGAAATAATTTCCCTCTGTGAGACTCACACTGTTAATGAAAAAGAAACCTAAAGGTATGATTATTTTGAAAGTCTTTGAGAGACCGTTGAGTATTCCCGAAGTCGTGCACATCCAAAAGGTGTTTTCATTGGCTGCAAATAAGGGAGATATCTCAAGTAACAACTTTTTGCCGCTAGGGCGATCTGCCGGAACCCCAGGATTTTGGCGTAATGGAACAGAGGCTAATTCAGGTAGGACTGAGTTGCCTCTGTGGGGAGAGAATGTGTTTTAAGCTGTCCTCGGTATTTGTTGCTTATGAAACTTTAGGATTTGTTTATAAGTTTAATTTAGAATGCATAACTCACAAGTGTGAACTGCTCTACATTTATTGTTACGTCTGTCAGATGATCTCATATGAACCATTTGAGATCACATCATTAGAACTACATGTAAAGTGTGTGGCTTTTAATGCTAGCTTCAAATCTGAAAAACGCTCTCTGGTTTTTTTTCTCGGAATAAGGCATCTCTTATCTGCTTATTAGTTTATTCTGGTAGAATGTTGTGACTTTCAATTTGCTTGATTCAACTAATCTAAAACACTATTATGAAATGGTGATGTGCAAAAGACGTTATTTTTTTGTCGAATATATCTAATTCTGAAGACTAAAAAGAATGTAAGTTAAATTTGCATGTATATTCTTTTATGAACACAAATAAGAATGTAAAGGATAAACCCAGCTGCTTGGCATGCACATAATTGACAATCTTTGATGCTTGCATGTGCAGGTGCTTCAATACATGACCTTTTATTACTCCCAGGGGCTTTCAAGTGACCTTTCTGTCAATGAACTATTTGGAGCCCTTCCTGGTAGAGTTTTGGTATGGTAGTACCCATGATAAAAGATGTTCGATCATAAGAGTTGTCATAGTACCCCACAATGCCGATGCTTTTGTAAACTTGTATTTTGCACACAGATTGCCTTCAACAACCCCTGATAGGATTTTGCAATCAAGTCAGTTAGCTGTAAAATAGCTTCACGTTAGTAAACAGGTTTTAATATATTTTCAAGACCTGGACGTGATATATGCTGCGTTCAAAGAATTAATTGGACATGTAAACAAAGTGTCATCATATGTCCTCGATCACATTAATTAAAAAGTGAATTGTGAAAAACAAATATTTTTTTCACAGATCTTTAAGACAAAAACATTCAATTACATTATCAGGATCACATTTAAATAATGGGCAACATTAAACTCACAAATCTCTCTCATTGAAATGTAGTGTAGAGTCTAGATCTTGTACCATAGTAACCTCTGAAAACAATCATTCCCTTCCAAATACATCAAATGTTTTCATCTACTTTCAAAACATCTGATGCCACACTGTGCAGCGCTCTTCATGAGGTGCTGACCTACTTAAGTTCACAGTTGTCAGGAAAGCAGCACTTCTCGACCTATCTATCTTGACCTTAGCCTTGAGTTTATCCTGTCAAGGTCTGTCCAGTCGAGAAGTGTTTGTTATTGACAATTGACAGCTGTATCCTTATGGTGATAGGACCACAGACAGTGAAGTTAACCTGTATATGGAAGGCACTGATGAGCAATATGGTAAGGTTTACAGCAATAGGGGGAACCATTATACGCACCTTAAAATCATTCAAATGATTGGATGTTTCATACACGATCAATTGAACATCAACATGCGAATTTTAGCAGTTGCTCTGCAGTTTGTATTATTCACAAAGTCACAAAATATCCACTGCAACGAAAAATCGTAAATTTGAAAAAGCAATTGTGCTAGTGATAGCTATCTCTCTTCAATAGTTTGACTGGTGTGTTTAATCACCTTGAGACAAATCAGAGTTAAAACCTGTCATCGAAAAGAACCTTAAATCATTTTTGGAACTTTATTCCTGAAAAACAAAAAAATGGTATCGTTATGTGTAGACAGTTTTTGAGATTTAATTTTGCCTTTTTGCCAATACATAAAATAATGTTCTACGACAACAACGACCTGTGAACAGGATATAGATGTACCAGACAAGTGTTGATTTTTGCTTTGATGAAACAAATGCGATTGTTGCACATGAATTTGCACCAGTTTTAAAACGTGATATGATACACTTACGAAGGTAAGACTTGTTTCCTTGTTTTTACATTCTTTGTCAATAAATTATCCAGAAAACGGACTGTTGTTTTTTATATTGCCTGAGAGCTCGATTATGTGATCTGATTTTCAGATTTCAGACTAGGTTGGTTAATATATAAGAATGTTACATACTGTAAATGAGAAGATACATTGCAAACAAAGACACTTAGCTTGCGACAATTTGTAATTCTCTCACCAAGGTTCAAAAATAAGATGTTTATCTCCAAACATACGAACATTGACCCATATTTTCGTGACAAATATCTGTCTTTGGCTGATCTGTTTGATGCATGCACACGGAAACCTTCCATTTATATCTTGGCGACCAAAGAATACTAAGAAACATCAAGATGCTATCCATATGCTGACAAATAGGTTGCTTGTTTTAACAAATGTCAACACTGTCGCTTGTCAATCTGTTAATCGTCCAAGAAACCGGACACAATAAACTTCAAAGTGTTTAGAGTGAAGTAAACATGTTCAAAGAAGAAAAAGCAGATGCCTACAGTATTGATTTTGCTTTTATTTTCGATATTATTTCACTTACTTTCGATACAGTTTGCCCATTAATTTGTCCTTTAGACTGCTTGTGCCCTTGAAATAATAATCATCAGGTTGGTTTCTCTCACATGCCGCAATGAGTCAATCATCAGCGCCCAATATTGTACACAGGTGCATCTTCAAATTGAGGAATGAAATTATAATCACTGGGTTATTGACTGTAAAGGGGATGATTCACTTGTTGAAACCTCATTTTTGAAGTTTTGCACTGGAGTTTTGTTTTGCAGAAGATATATTAAAACAGTCAACACGCGGCTCCTCCATTTCTTCATTGCGGCTCTCTGTTAGAGTAAGACGGTATAGTAGGCTCCTGTGGTGTGGTGGTTTAAAATTTTATGATTATCACACTTCTCGAATCTTCAAAAATGTCACCATAATATTGCCAGCCAGTTTGAGTTCAGAACTTCTTTGCCGCTGGAGAAAGTTTGTGCCTCCATTGCATTTGGTTTTGTTTCTATGAACTTAGAGAATTCCCCTCTGGCTTTAAAAATTATATCACATTCAGGCCTTTACAGGCGGAGGTACCTGTATTGTTGAGCATTGGTAGAATCGGGAACACAGACTTGTTTTATCTTTAACGTCTTTAATGTGTTTATAAATGTGCAAATGCATTACAAGCGCAATAGCATATATGTTCTTATAATTGTTGGATTTATCGACAAAATGGCTTAGAATGTTTTAAGTAAATGTCTTCTATTTGGTATCATGGACAATGCTTTCACAATTATAGATTTATTTCTCAAAAGGAATACAGTTTATGTTACCTATTTTGCCAGAGTATGAAGAAAAAAGCAGTATCATTTCAATCAACCAAATACAAATCAATGTCTCAGCATTCAACATTATACTGGTGCCTTGTGCAGAGCAAGATTCGTTAACATAGTTCACTAAACCGTTAGTGTATTTACACTATGTGACTACAATTTAATTTAAGAAATATTTATAATAATAACTGTACCTTTTTTAATGATGTTTCAGTTTGAGGCTTCTCATTTCGTCAGTCAATCAAGACTTGCTAAACTATTAAGACTGTCATAAGTTGCATTTGATACAAAGTCATGAAGCAGATATAAAAGTAGATGATTGGTACCTGGACTGTTTTTATTCTGTTGATTAGGAAATCGCGTATTTAAGAATGGATCCGAACTTACATGTACTACACTAGCGGAACCTTTCGTTTTAAGAAAGTGATAAGAACTTTCATGTACTCTTTGATAACTGAAATTGTGGCAAGCGGTTGTAACTGATACCGACATAACCCCTATCGCATCTCGCAAGGGGAGACTACTCTCAGTGTTTGAAGCGTGCTTCTGTAATAGATACAAAACCGTGAGCCTGTATCATAACCCTGAATAGATTGAGCTACTTTAACACGATCCATGCTGTTTCAAATACGAGGTCGTGTGGTTTACAGTTTGACCTAGCCCGGAAATCTTACACCTGTCTTTTCATCTATTCAACTACGTAATTGCCGTAAACCAATCTAGATTACCGAAAACTGATCTATGTAATTGTCGTGAAGAAGAGCTGTTTTTCTCTCGACTGGCAGTGCGAGTTAGGAGCAACATAGAACACGTGAAGTGAGCTCATGGCAGCTCTATATCGGTGTAGGGAGCTGAATACGACGTTCATCAGATACACAGGCTACTTTTCTGCAAATCTTCCCCGAGGCGGATGTTAGCGATACTGCCACTGTTGCGTTCAGGCGATATATCCCTATTGAAGATTACGGAAGCAAAGAATAGCTCTTGGGACGCGAGGTCGCGGGGTTGCACATCTGATATCAACTTCTAATAGGACAAGCGCGTCGAATTAAAAGCCAATTATGTCACTATTCCTCATCACTTTGTAGCCATTTTGTGCAATCACCGTGAACATTTCTTCTTTTTTTTGAAAAATGAGAATGCTCGTCTTGGAAAATTAAATTCAAAGGAGATCCGGATGTTCACGTGACACGACTGGCTACCACCCATGTTGCATTATTCCAGGTGTGCTCGTGTAGTATCCTATAGCAGATCGCTGCCTCCAAATACTGCTTTAATTCCCCTAGTTGTCTTATTTCCTTTACCAGACACTTCCTTATTATTGGTCTTCACTTGGGCGAAGAGTAGTCTGTCATCCAGACCCTAAACAAAAATATTTAATTGATGACCAACCAAGTCTAGAAAAGTATAGCAATCTAGATATCTTCTGGGCTCCAATTTGTTATAATACATGATTTGTTTAAAAATATTGTCGATATTGAAAAAAATACTTCTGAGACTAAATGTTTTTTTGTTTTTTGTTTTTATCACTTTATTTCTTTTTGTAGGCACCACAAATATACTATACAACTGTAATATTCATTTTCTTGATTATAAACATAATTATCAGACATGGCATATAAAATTTACAATTATGGATATATATTAATATGTGAAAAGACTGTGGCATGATGACCAGAAATAGATAAATTTCTCGTATCTACAATCAGTGTAGAGACGCTCCTTACTGACGTTATAGGTGTCTTGTAGAATTGATTTAAGACCGTTAATATGTGGTTTTCTGTTCTGGCATTTACAAATATAAATATAATGTTTAGTTACAATAAGAATCAAATTTAATACATCATTTCTCTTTTCTTTGTAACCAAATATAATATGAGTAAATGTTAGTCTAGGGCGAAGAGGTTTGATCAGACGTGCACATATAGGCTTAGGCTTCTAGTTGAAGCATACTATATCTACATATACATTCTTGTAACTGCATCATATACATTTATATATACGTGTGGTGAAATATGGGTTTCATCACGGATGATAGAGTAGTTAATAGTCGAACTATAAAAATGATAACTCAATCATTTCGACAACTGATTTTATTGACAAAACGAAAAAATATGCGGTTTTAATCATAGAGTAGAGACAAATTGTATTGTTAAAGATCAAAATAACGGTTCCGGGTCTAATACGTCTTTAAAATTCAGAAGATTAAAAGCTTTACCTATTCACAAATCAATCACAAGCCATTGATATACCCATGATATATAACATCTCCATACATATAAACAACTATCAGAAAGCATAAGTAAGACATTTTAATTAGGATAAATTGAAGTCCTAAATAAAAGATAAATCAAATCGTGACCAAAGGCCGCGTTTTCCGTGTATTCGATTCAGTAATTTTTTTACCAAAGAACCTAATTCAAGTTTAGTAAATAATAAGTAGCAAAATTGTAGCATTTTAGCTAAAATCTCATATCATATAATTACCTCAATACGTATTCGATTACATACATTTTTGTCAATAAACACTTTGAGTATTAGGAGTAAGGAGAAATTACATTTTAAACTTGCCACAAATATAACCATCAACTAGGGCACACTTTTGTTTTCAGCTCTCGGTGACTTTGTCTGATCTTTATCAAGGAATCCATGATGGCAGTCGGCGTTGTCTTATAAATACTCAATCATAATTAGAAACCAAAAAATGTATCATCAATTGCAATGTATCAACACATGCCAATAGCTAAATAATTGTACACTGACATTAAAACAAGACACTTCTAAAGAGTCGACTGTAATTTTAGATATTTCACAAAATGGTAATTGAAATTAGTATTCAACAACTTCAAAGCGTCATTTGCTTTGTAGCTCATCAGGTTTTGTATAACAAGAAAAAGGTAAAATTAATCTTAAAACATACATTTTTCAAAAGGACTCCTAGGGCTTTGTCTTTTGAAGATTTATTTCAGTCTAAATTCTATGGGCCTTGATTACGGGAAACAAAACGCAAAATCTATAAGTTATAATCTTCATTACCAAAGTAGTCTGTTTACAAGATGTGATCTTCTAGGGTCACTGTTTCTGAAGAAGAAATCGAATAAGCATCAAAGCGGGCCGGACGACTGACATATAAGATCGTAGTAGTTTGAAATATACTGTACCAAGATGACTTTTATTTCAGATTTCACAAACACGAAATGCATAACAATGTAAAACAAGCATCGTAGAATACATATACATAGTTGAAAGATTAAAAACCTGTAAGAATAAACACCACAACAATATATTTACAATTTCATAATGTTTGCTATCTATCATAACTCCATGAAACACAGGTGGGGGCACTGCCCCAATACAAACAAATTTCTTTTCAATTACATTTTAACTATAAGACAGTTATTTCAACATTATCCAAAACAACAATATATACATATGCTGGCATTCAATATGCCTTCAATAAGCATCAAACTCACCAACATACAGTGTGAAGGATGTGCGCGACACTTATACGGACATAACACACTCGTTAGTCACGCTATGTTGAATAGTTGATGTATTAAAAAAACTTCATTCGGCAAGTGTACCATGACAGTATTGAACATGAGAATACGTCAACAATTTTGATAAAGACATTTAAAAAAAACAATATTGAAACTATTTTCAAGTGGTGTTTTAAGATTCAGATTACAAGTAAATGATGTCTAAGCAAAACGACTTTCCATTTTTTTTATTTTTTTTTAGTATAAAAAACTATAAAATGTTACACCTTTTGTTGCAGTTTGTACTAAAACGTTAGAAAATTTAGAAATAAATTTGTTGAGATGTCTTCATCTCAAATCTTAAAATCCAGCATTCACTTTTAATCAGATAGAAAAAGGAACAGTAATACAAATAGCTGTATCAATCTATATATAAATATACATGCGGTGAAAGGACATGTTAGTTTATGATATTTACAAGTATGACAATTGACAGAAGTAATTGGTGAAACGTGAACCGCAATCTCTTTAAAAGCAACAACCGTTGAATCATTGTGAAATTTCACTTAACGATTCTATATAAAACCGCTACACATGCTCGAGAATGATGTCAATTTAACCCAAGAAAAAAGAATCGCATGGAGAAATGAATAGACCACAGGACATGGCAGATAATTATTATATCATTACCCCTCTGTAGCCTGATCTGACGATACAAAAACATCGGGGTTTGTCCAGTGATACCAAATCGAAACTGACTCTCAGAAATGTTTTCTTTTCGAACATATATATTTGTCAGTCAAATAAAACATAAACATAAATAAAGAAAAAAGTATATTCACAAATATTCTTATATCAGACAAAATGTATGTATGTATGTATGTATGTATGTATGTATGTATGTATGTATGTATGTATGTATGTATGTATGTATGTATGTACAGAAGGAACACTCTTTTTAATGCCAATAAGCTAGGAACTTTAAAACAATTTTCAACATTTTGTAAAAGTATTTTAAGAAATATAACATATTTAACCCTTAAAGGGACAATTGCACGTTTTTTGGGGGAATACAAGATGATGACAGGAAAATGAAAATTAATGGTTCCAATTGAAAAACAATGTATTTAAACTAAATGGAGCAGTACTAATTCAAATATATTACGTAAAGTTTACCCATGTCATTACTTTTTCTTACACAAAATGTATTAAAGGTGTTCACACAAAATGGCCGCCAATGAATTTCACGTGAATCTTCATTCTTTATCCTCTGACTATGGATGATTGGTTTAGAGAATGAGATTTTTCACACTGCCAAAATAATACATTTAGCATTAACTTACAATTATCAGTGAAAATTTAAAACATAAAATTATAAAAAAACGTGCTAGTGTCCCTTTAAGATGGTACGTCAGTTATCTTATGTATTTGTTTTATTGTTATGTACTATGTATCATTGTGTTTATGTTCATGTACTTATCATGCTGAAGTTTATAGCCTTAGTGTAATAAAGGTCAGTTCAGTTCCCACAGTGAATCTCTGCTTTTCCTCCGCGAGGCAACATTCTCGCCAGTCTATGTTCAGCCTTGCTGCATTGTGTCGAAATTCGTGTTTGATGTAAGTTCTGGCGCAGTACGCAGAATACCTTGCACTGACAGGTGACTCACTAGAGGAAGACTTTCATGATACTATCTATTTTTCCAATTTGCTTATAATGCGCAGTATCCATCTGCCAAACAGTTACCCGAAACGCTAAACATAATTACAATGTTAAAACTTATTTCAAATTCAAGTCCACAATTCTAACTTCATGTACCAAAAGAACAAGTTTCTAATTTGTTTTAAACGTTTTTTTACATATCTCGGGAATATTTTTTATTAATTTTAAATTGTCCGAATAGCGCATTTGAAAGCTGTTTCCCTGCTCCAGTACCAATTGAAATTGGTTGAAACATTGTGATCCTTTTCTTTTATAGGCCATGTTATAAAACTAATTAGATTTGAATGATATTCTTAGATAGTTAGACCACTCCCGAAGGTTGCAAAAATATATCATCAATGGAAGCTTCACTTTTAGATATCAAATTGTATCCTGTTTCGAATTAAGTCCACTGTCATTGAAATGATAACATCAGATTGTACTATTACGGTAAATCAATACTCAATAATTTGAATGTGATATAAGCATTTTACATTTACAAGTTAATGTACGTAGTCAGTCATTTGAAAGAAACAAGCATAATATTGATACATATAGTTACTGTAAATCGTAAACTTATTTATTTCTCTTCGCAATTGGATAAAAGAGTACTTATCGTGAATAAAAAGAATTCTTCTATCTACCCTTACTAAGAATGCGGCTTCTACTCTCTTGCGACTGGGTACCTACTGTAAGCTAAAAGTTAAACTGCATAGGTTGGCGAGGCGTGGAGACGGCGGAAGTGCATGGTGCAGACCACACTGGCCACTAGAGATATGAAAAAGATACCACACAACACCGCCAGCACCCACGTCAGGGTGCCGTAACCTTCTGACCCAGAATTCATTGGTTTGTCACGCATGCGCGGTAGCAATGAATTCCAGAAGGCCACTTTGCGAGGACGTAGTCTTTTGGCTGTCGTAATGGAGCCGCTGCCGTTGAATCCCGTGATCTTCATGTACGTTTGGTTGTTGGCGTCAAACTTTGGAAACTCTTCTGTTTTATCCCCATTCGAAAGCGATGGAATCCTGGAAAAGATCATTAACAAGTACAGTAAGATTGAATGATTGGATGTTCAGACAACAAACCATAAAATGACTCTGAAAACGCAATTCCGTAAAAGTTAGAATTAACCTATGATTATACCTATAACACTACCCACATCTGAATTCAAATGGACTTTCACATATGAAAACATATTTTATTGATTTTCTTAAAGTCATAAAGCCGGAGGTCGAAAGTTCAGTATTTTCCAACATTGGCATGTTCACATGACAGGACATAAACTGTTTCCCTCCACCTTTAGTTCTCAATTACATTCACTAGAAGAATAGCGATGTTCCTAACCTTTGCTAATTAAATGGAAACAATTCGATTTAGCAAATTTGATTTCTAAATTATGTTTTCTGAGTTTGTTGGCAATTTTAATTCATATTTGTTTGTTGTTTATAAATGGAAAGTATATAATAAAAACATTGTTTATGTAAGATTTGTGTTCAACATGTGATAGAAACTCCAGCCTCTGCCATGTTGTTGATAAGGAAAGCTTGCAATGACGAGCACGTGGATCAATCAGCACGGGTACAGGAGGCAAGCCACACGCTGACACCAAACACGTGCGGGCTCCACTTATTTACTAACTTACTTATATACCATAACATGGGAAGTACCAATTAGTACAATTTATTCCATTTCGGAAGTCTGATTTCCAAAGGCAATTACCCTGTTTGGTAGTCGTTACATATGGAAAGAACTACACATTATATTGTTATGGCATTGTCTATATTTACTTATATTTACTCGTATTGTATTGAGACAGTCGGTCAGTTAGGAGATCTGAAAAGGTTTTTTTATTTTTTGAATTATCCGGTTCCCAAAGACACACATTCTTTAGTGGCAGTGTTTGAAAACATGTGGCGTGATAGAAAAACGTTTGAGTGAACGTTAATAGTAAACGCTGTCAAATCGAACGTTTGACTGGCAAACAAAGAGATTCAAGATTACCTATCAGACTGTTTTAGACATACATGTTACCCCTTACGTCCGCAAAAATTCTGATGGCCAATTTTGGCAATGACCTAGATATGATGTAGTTGCTGTGGTGCTAAAACACCTAATAAGTTCTTCCCCATCACATAAACACACTGTCAAAACTAACAGCATCGTAGTGCTAAAATTATAAAACATGGACGTGTTATCCACACTAGTCAATTATCACTTGGTACGATAGCCTAGTTATATCAATAATCCTTACCTTCATTAAAGGACGAATATTTCTGTAAATTTAGTTTGTCTAAAATGTATTTGTATTTGACGTCACGGTCCGCCTTTGACGTAACGTTTTATAAACCCTGGCGGCAGATAAACTGGTAAGTAGATTTTGAGTCTTTTCTTTACCTTCGCGATTGCGATGGTAAACATAATATCATTTCGTGTCAATGATGTACTATGTCTACGACATGCGTGCCTAAATATCAGTTTATCCCTCGCTGTCGCTCAGGACATACTAATAAAAGGTACTAGTTTCGTAAACATAATATATCATGGACACTCTGCACAGAAAGTTCCAAACCAGGATAAGAAAAATACCCATGTTTGACGTAGTTGGCCCACATGTTGATGAAGGTTCGACTGACGGCTCTATCCTCCTCCGTGTATGTGTAATGGGGGTGGCCGGTGAAGGGGTAGCCGAACAGGTAGAACTGGTCCCGTCCGTGGGGCACACCTGCAGCAGAAGAAAACAGGTGCCCCGTGATAAATGCTGACAGGTGCGTGGTGGAATATGCAAGAATTAGTATCAAATACAAGCAGGTTATTGGTATTCCATAGACTGCAAATTTACGGGGAAGAGAAACAGAAGCTGGTCCGTGGTTAGCTTGTACATTTGTGCAACACGGAGAAACGTGACATGTTATGTATTGAGAAAAATAGCTTTCACATGATAACTTTTAGGGGTCGATCGAATATTTTTGAAATATTGTACACCATCCTTCTAAATTAGGATAATGATTTCTGCGAAGCTTCAAATATACCCTGATGGGGCCAAATGCCTCCTATACATGTGATGTTATCCATAACATCGCAGAGTACATAAAAGGAAAATCGAAATCAGCGAGGTTAATACTTAGAAACCAATGTGATTGTTTTTATTACAAATAATTTGGATATTGAATTTTTCACAAAAGAATATTTTAAAGAAATCAAAAGCAGGGGGTTTGTTATTTTTTTTTGGAAAGAATCATAAAACATTCAAAATAGAAAAGTCCATTGAAATTTAGATATTTTATGAATGTCCAATCCGAGATTGGAACCGGTGTGTGGTGACTGACCTATCCAGGAAGGTTTGGAGGAGTGAGGTGAGTGGTACTCGAAGGAGTAGAAGTACACGTGGGGGGACCTCTCCGCTAGTCTCAGGGCCACGTCCACAGCAGGAGCCACGAACGTCGAGTCTCCCACAACCTGCACATAGGAGACATCACATTATTACTCCCCCGTTGAAGATATCGCTGTTTAATAAATCTAACATGTTATTTCACATATGTGTCATACATAGCGCGGTAATCGAATGACGACATGGTGACGTCATAATCGTTAAGTATCGTCAGTCGGCCGGCTGCGACGATCATGTCGGTGATTGTCTTTTTATTTTCAACGATAAATCAATAAAATACTGAACTCGGTCCCGTTTAATAACAATTTTATGAAAGGAGTGAATGGTTCATAAAAATGCATTATCTATTTCCGTATAAGATAGTATAGTCTGTTATCAAGATCCTAAAGCAAAAAATATTGATGGAACCTTTTTGAGTCTACAAAATGTTGACAAATCTAGTTCAGTTGTTTTGGCTCTTTTTTCAGGGACTATGTGTTGGTCTAAGCAGAGTACAGTATAATGAATCGTATCGATGGTCAATCTCATTAAATTCAGTCCGACGCAGTAATCGTACTGTGAATGTATGGAAGGTGAAACATGACAAAAGAGGTCACGAGGCCTTTTGTGGAGCAGTTCTAAGACCCAAGTACAGACGAAGCACTCGATCTGATATGAACCAAATTGTAATGAATGCAGAAATAAATGTTTACTTTTACTTGGATGATCTTAAATCTAAATGATTATTTTTACGACACCCAAACGAATCGATTATAACAAATACATAATATTTTCGATGCAGATATTAATTTCAACATCACAAGCCTTTCTATTAATAGTTTTCTTTCCTTTGTGTTGTAATAAATGACTAAACAATGTGAGGATCATGTCTGCAACGTGCTACAGTAACAAGAAGATAACCATAATGTATCAACCATCAGCTGCTCAATAGTTTTAACTTTGTCTCTTGAATTCAAGTTAGAGTTTCGATGAGTAAGTTGGATTTGCTCTTGCCGAAACGATTGAATAGTTCAATATAGCCAAAAGTGATTCACAAATAAAAAATGGAAAATACCGAAGCATACAGAACAATAATGTTATAGATAAGTGATTGCCTCAAGCGACCTTCTAAGACAAGGGAAGAAGGCAACATCATCAGACAATGAACAAGTTTCTGTTGTGATTTAAGTTCTTTAATAATATTGATCAAATTGTAAATTATTAAATAATGTTGGCTTTGGTGACATATGGCTGAGCCAAAAAGTTGATTTTAACTCCAATTTTGTAAACATTATTATGCAAAGACTGAAATATATATTTACACAAGAATGGTCTATGTCACTATCACTTTCAAACAAATGTTTTTACTACAGTATGTTTAAGACACATATATACAGAGAACATTATCTGAGTTCATTAAATATAAGAAAATTCCGAGATGCATTATCTCGCTTTAGATGCTCATCCAACGACCTAGCAATTGAGTCAGGTAGATATGATAATATACCGCTAGAAAATAGAATTTGTAAATTATGTAATCTTAATTGTGTAGAAGACGAATATCATTTTGTTTTAATTTGTCCATTATATGCTGACCTCAGAACAACTAACATTCCTAGATACTATTATGAACATCCAAATAAAATCAAATTCTCATTACTTTTAAGAACTGACAATAATAATCGTATTCGCAAGCTATCAACTTTCATTTATCAAGGAATGTCACTAAGAAAGAATAAATTATAAGTATGATGTGATATTGTATTAAATTTTAGATAATATATGTTTTGTCTGATACGATGTGGTATGTTAGAATATAATATGTTGTAAAATTATTGTAATAATTAATTGTGTGTAAATTGATGTTATGAGGATATGGTCCTTGTGAAGGTGGCTGTATTACCATTGAATAATATCATTTGTAATTCATCCATGTTTTGTACTATAGGCCTGTGGCCACTTAGTATTGAATAAAGATTATTAATATTGATCAAGTTATTCATGGGAAAATATACAAATTATGAAGAATACATATAACAATTCTGAGCACTAAGATAGATACTCATCAGTTAAAATAAAAGTTAAAGTTACAGATGTCATTCGATCTCATGGAATCATTTTTGATGTATCAGAATGTATTGCACCCAATCATTAAAAGTTGCTTTTATAACAATATTTTAAAACATTCACAGCTTCATTTGGGAGTCACAAACCACTTGTTTGGTGAGTCTGTTTTAAACCGTTGACAATTGCATTGTGCAATCACTTCCATGACAAGCAATGATTGAAAATGAACATTATAAAGACATCAGAAATTATCCCCGAAACGAAAACACATCATCCTTCAACCGTTAACAGAATAGCAGTTCCCACAACACAAAATCCTTTCCTAAAGCCGTCAATTGTGAACAGCACAAATACCGTATAAATCTAAATATGACGGGAATTCAAAGTGAAATGATCATGTTATGTTCCTTCTCTTCGTGCCAGGCAGTGTACAAGGGGTTTGTAGCCCGCGGCAAGACTTCAACTCGGAGGGTTTACACTCACTCGGGAGCTGAAAGCAGGATCACTGACTCGGATGATCGTCAATTAATGTCTCCTGAACTTTCAAACGAAGACCTGAGTGCAGAAGATGCTCATTGTTATAACAGGCATTCCGATTTTTATCGCAATAATCAGCCTCCTTAGTTCATCATGCGCCGTGACGTGGCGGCTAACTGGAGACGCCATTTACTCGCCCTTAATGTGTTCATTTCCACGTTTAGGGTCGTTTCACTATCAAAAAAGTATTAACTGCCGGAGTAATCTCTCCGATCTGCCGTATTATTTACGCAATATCAGCCCCTCACTGGGACGAGAAGCCATTAAAGAGTTTCGAGACACCGAGGCGTTGAGCTCCTAGACTTCCAAGACGTACTATCGACGCGGTGAGAAGTACGCTACGGTGTGAAAACAAGCATTGGAGCGGTATTGCACGACGTCGTAAACGTCAAGTGTTTAACATCATCATATCCTTCAACTTCCCCGGTCTGGTAACAGGGGAAAAAGTCTCGGGTTACCTTATGAATTCTTCACGCTTTGGGTATAGTATAGTGTATAGTGATGGATTGGAGTGAAGTGAAACCTGGGGTTGGATTAATAAATTATACTTAAATCATTACAAAAGGTTTGATTATTGCAAATATCAAAAAAGAAAAAAGTTTGTTGTTGTCTATATGAGTTGACGTGATGAAGTGTGGTAAACTTAAGCCTAGTTGTTTTGATGAGTTGACGTGATGAAATGTAGTAAACTTAAGCCTAGTTGTTAAATACAGACGAACTTGATATGACCGAATCTATTCGTGAATCGTTATAGTGACCAGAAAAGGAATGTGCTAAAGGTGTGATACCAACAAAGCCAGTACTTTCTTTTATATAGAACTGGAATGAACTTTGGTATGGTTTTGGCATCGTTATATATACACCATCGTTATTATCACAGTATTTATAAAATATTCATGTACTATATTTCTGGCAAATAGTATGGAAATTGACAATCGTATACTCTTCTTTAAGCTTTCCCGTTTGTAGAAACGTTGTATAGCACCTATAAGCACCTATAACTGACATCGGCCTTCATTGAGTGGCTCTGTGACATTCGCGTTTTAGAAGCATTTGAGCTTTATATTAAGAGAGACAATCAAAATACATCAAGACTGACTGCCCTTCGTCTTTTTAGATGTGGACAATATGACATGGAAACAATAATGAAGTGTCTGGAGTTTATTGTTTGCTTCACGATAATGATAACAGTCAGTGGGCAGCACTGCAAAGATCATAGCAATGGCAGTAGTAATTCATCAAAAGGAATAGTTACATAATATTTTCCCCTAGAAATTATAATCGCTCTCAATGTAAAGTCGCTGATTTGCTGAGTCAAAGGATACTCTGACGCTGTTATAACAGAGCTTGGTATGATCTGCATGCGTAGTGCTGTGTAGCAAAATAGATCACATTTTAATAAGATTGTTCCTTCAAAAGACACAAATCGTTTTTTATGTCACGGCATGTATCGCCAATGTACGTTTTGTCGATATGGTCAATATCACCATATGTCGAGGTGAATACATTGTTTTCCAATACCATACATCTATTTCATGTGAGATAAATTCATCAAGTTTATCAAACTCTACGCATCACATAACATATTTTCATAGTCACTGTCGGTGACAAGAACAATAATATAACCGCGTTTCTTACACGAGCGGTCAATCTTTAACATAAACATTTTCTTTGTCCAATCTCGCCTTAAGTTAACACTTTCTGAGATATTTAAAAGTTATTGTTGCTAAAGAAGAGATTTTTTTTCTGTGGCACTTGTCCTGATTTCAAGCACCTGTCGCATATTGCATCCCACGCTTCCCGGCTGGACACAGTTAGAGTCGTGGTATCTTCCCGATTGTTATTCCGGTTCATCGGCAAACTCTCGCCTTTATCTCACGTAGCACTCCTACGCATGTGTCCCATCCACGTCTACTTCAGCAATTACGACCTCGAAGTCTGCCACGCCTACGCAAGGTCGCAGGGTAAGTGAGCACTACGCATCGCCGTGTTAATGTCTAAGCATCTCTTAACCTTTTTCGCTAATCTAAATCAGATGGCTACAAAATGGGGGAAAGTCAATTAATAGATGAAATAATTGGATAATCGGCGATGGAAACACTTGGGAGAAACAGGCAATTGAAATGTCCATCCTGATACAATATCCATTATGTCAGGATCCGCCCACGCCCTGTGCATGTACGCAGGGCTGCTGAAAGTTCGGGAGAAATTATCAGATACACAATACTGCTGGATGTTCATGACTACTTGAAGTACTCATTGTCTGAGGGTTGAGAGTACTTGGGGTGACACGTGCATAGACAGAAACTTCACACTCGGAGTCCAAAACGCGCGTGGGTATGTCATCGGTAAGGTCATCCAACGCATTACAACTTTCTTGCAAATACGAGAACGTGCACCTCACTAGGACTGGTTGACTTCATGTCCGGTCTCAATACTGAAGACGGTAGGATGGCAAAATATGAAACATGTTTTTCGAAAATCAAATTATTTTGATAATAATAATGACGATAATGAGGATATTTATATCACGTTATTTCCAAAGGCTAGTATCTGCTCAAATCGCTACCAACACCATTACCCTGAAGTAATTGTTCTATCAAAGCTGCTATCAAGCGCTATTTTAAGCGCAACCATGCCCCGTACATCCTGTTTTCAGGAACCAATTTTAACAGTTTTATGAACTGAGTGCTATGTGGATGAAGTGCCTTGCCAAGGGACACAACAGTCTGAGACCCAGGTCACAAATGTCGGTGTCAGCACCGGACTTCAAACCCGGGCCTTTGGCGTGAGAGGTCAGCTTGCTAGCCACTACATCACTGCTGATTATTCATAATATTTTATTGGCAAACATTATACTTCGATACAGGAGAAAAAAAGAATCGTAGAATCTATGCCAAAATTAAAGGAGTCTTCATACCTCATAAGCACAAACTTTCAATTACTTTCCCCGGGTAGGAGCATGAGAGTTTTAATGCAATTGTTGAGTTTATATTGTGGAAAGTTTCGTACGTCACGAGCAAACATCAAAGACCTTAACGACGCATCACCCAGCTCTATAAATTCATACATTTATACATATACGAAGCCAAACAATGCTACCTATATCCAACGAAGGAAAAGCTAGCGCTAACACCCAACAACCTAACGCAAAATAAAAAATCTTTTAAACATCTAAATTTTTATTTTAATATTTATTTTGAAATATTTCACCAGAATGCAACCAATACAAAGCATATGATCAAACATTTGTATTTCAAAACGTCATACAACAGAATAAATGTCGTTTCCTGCTTATCCAAACTTCAAATCTGAGACAGACTTCACAAGACAGGATTCCCCTTGACATGCTGACCCGTTTACAGTCAACTCAGTGTCACTCACTCTGAGATTTCCGACCAATCACGATCCTGACTGACAGGAGTGAGGGAGGTTTACTGGTGACAAATCTCTGTGTGTCAGGTGCTGCTAAAGGAGTGAGTGGGGATTTAAGTCAAGATCTGACGCTGTAACTGACTAATAAACGTACTTTCTTCTCTCAGTGACATTTTAGAAGTTGGTATGATGAAGAAATACAAATCATATGTATTTGTAAGAGATACGAATTTTCGGTGTAGATGTTCACCAGCCCTGGCTTGATAACTGTGTTAGTATCTTCACCAACACGTCGCATCGCTTTGCAATAATTTGTATTTTTCCTAAACGTACTTTCGTTTCAACTAACTATAAAACGAGCATCTTGACATGCATTCCATTTAATGTTAACAATCATATGGAAACGTAAGGTCATATAATGTGTATGATTGAAATCACGTATAAGAACTAAGAGAGAGATACTAATTATGAGCAAAGCTCAATTAAACTAAGTCGATTAAAAATTGATTAATTGGCGGTATTGCATAGTGTTGAAGTTATAGGGCACAAGAAACTCATTAGCTCAAATTAAGTACAACATCTGCTGATAAACTAGGTCGTTTGATATCAACTTTCATCATCTAATACACTTAATATGAGGAAGTGGGATAAGATGGCTATAAACCATCATTAACTGAACTACAGATCTTTTTTTACGAATAACCTTAATATTTAATTGCAAAATACGACTGGGGATATGTTTACATGGGGACTTTTTGCTTATATAAAACATAATTGGGGCACTCATGGGTGATGTTTCATGATTGAATCAAAACTATAATGGTCTTTCTTTGTTAATTACCATGTCCTCTCAAGTGACCCTCTGATAGCACTCCCTTACCTACGGTAATTACTTACCTTCTCATTTACGGTTATACATAGGTTCTTATGTACGTGAGTCTGTTCAATATCTGGCTAGCCTTTTTTACAAAGTAAGATGAAATCCATGCAAAGCGTGTCATCACAGATGACATTTAGTTATAACAACTGAGGACCGAATGAGAACGAATTATAAACGTTAAACTTTCTAAAACGATTTGTCGAGTTCAAAACGAATTTGAACGGAACTGCTAGTATCAAGGTCAAGCTGATTGTTGAACAGCTGATGTTACAAATCTCAATACTCATTTAAACAGCTGGATAGACTGAATGCAGTATGGATGAAGTGCCTTGCCAAGGGACACATACAGAAGAAGGCTCGGGTCACAAATGTTTGGTGCCTTCACCGGGATTCGAACCCGGACCATTGGCGTGAGAGACCACCATGCAAACCATTGCACCACTGTGCTTGACATATTAGAATATTGTACTAGTAAAGCAACGGTGTCCTGTTTGTCGTATACTGAACTGAATCTACATGTGTCTGATGATTGGTGATGAATGTACCGAAACATTTTAGTCGGGAGTGCGTTTAAAATAAAAGATTTAGAAGATTATCAAAATCAGACTCGCAAGGAGCTAGGTCATATCATCGAGCGTGTCGGCTTTCAGATTTGTTATGATTAGTGGTGAAATTGCCTCGCATATTTACGTTCCTAGAAGAAATGTTTGGGTTAAAATTAAGATAAAACATGGGGGAAGTGTATTTTATTTCTCATTATCTTGCTTTGTGATTTTTAAATGTTCAAGTTTTCATGATTTTTTTAAATATAATAAATATTCGTTGAATTTTGGCTTACTAAGTGAGTGTTACTCAATGCATAGTATCGTATGCTAGTGAAAGGTAAATTAACAGGTTATCTATGAATCCATTGACCAAATTTTCGGAAATGCCAGTTCTGGCCACCAAAGACGCCACATTTAAAGTTAACCACATGGCTGCAATAATTAGTAACATTTGCCAAATTCAGATGAGTGTCAACCAAAATCGCTTCATATACTTTACTCTGTCTTTTCAAGACATGGCTCTCAGGCTTATTAATCACTCTAAGAAATAATTAAGCCATGTATGCGGTCTGAGAACTGTAAACAGCAAAACTATCTTGCCAATGAAAACAAGAGCCAATTACGACAATCTGCGATAACGTTTCCACCTCTCAACACGTGAGAGTTCTCAAGAGGAAGTGTTACACGAGATCTCGTCTAAACAACACGGGACTTGGCCAAGATCTAGTCTCTGAGCCCATAAGTTAAACTTTTGTTATCAGAAAGAATGTTGGTTGGGGACAAGGCAATGTGATTTGTTGACCATTGTTAACGATTGCGTGTTCTTAGATCACATTTTTAGAATCACAGTCAGGATACTATTTTCTCTTAAAGTAACAACTATTGAGCTTTTGATATTGCCATGATACGCAGTTCATGCTACATAGGCCTACAGTTGATTCCAAATACCAATTTCAAAAAAACATTTTGGTTGAGCCCAAATCAGAAAATAAATTTGAATTGTCCAACAAGCTAAATTTAGGAAATAAATATATATATGTTTATGAAATAAACTCGTTTGATATACTAAATACGTTCTCGTCTGTCTGTAGATTCAAAGTGGAGTAACTCCAACTTGTTTGGTTCATTTCAGTAGTCCGAACGTTTCACTATCCGAACGTTTTTGATGAAAAACGGAAGCGTTCGGATTATCGAGGCCTGACTGTACTAAAATAACGTGTACAATGATCGTATTGATAGAAAGTTACATCATGGTCTTCAAACTCTCCGTTCAGTTGAATTTGACTCGATCAAAGGCACCAAGTCAGTCAAAATCAGTGACAGAAATTGTTATACTCGTACTGTCATATACGTAAACACCATTAGTTGGCATGGAAATAGTAGTTAGACGCGAATCTAGGGTAAACACCACGTATACACCATATGAAACCTCGGTGTGAAGCAAACATATGAAGAGTTATTTAGTTTACGATGTCTTTGATGACATAATGATTTATATCAGTAAATAATCTAATTGTCGTCTGTCAATAATTTGTCTTCGGAAATGTTTATAAAGTTTCTAAATTTTCTCTTAATCTAGTTGAAACGAGCTGAAATGATCTGTCATTACATGTAGAGACTCATTTACTGCAGTTGCCCTCTGATAAACCTTTCATTTACTAAAAACGTTAATAATAATAAATTCTCGACCTGTAAACTAAGTTTTTACGGTTTTCGTTTCCATGAAATGAGGGATGGTACCATTTCTTAAAACCAGAATGGTCAAACTAAATAAGGTTGGTTAAGTCTAGAGATTATTTGTACTCTGATTTCGCCTTCTGAATATGCATAACTGTGCTGTTTAAATAACAAATGATTGTCAAATCAATTTGTTAATATGAATATGTGAGATGTTTTGAATTAATGCCATCATAACTCGTGATACGAAAATTAGGGAGCCATCAAATAATGAAAATCACAGAATGACTCATTAAAACAGAGACTTTCTAATAAAGAAAATCAATTAGAAGGTGTTTGATAAAGCTGTACTCACGTCGGAGAGTCCTATGATGTTGGCGGTTTGGTTGTCGGGATCGCTCCAGGGTTTGTACTCGTGCACTACTAGATCTGCAAGTGAAGCACTCCGCCCTTAGTACCGGTACAGTCACCATGGTCTACATTCAACAATGGGTACTCTAATAGAACACGCAGTCCTACATTATCATGTATGACTATTCTACATTACTTTAACACAAACAACGAAAGACTTACTACTCTAACATCGATTATGTCCTTTTTTAAATGTTCAATTTTGATAACAGTTATTTAAGGATATGCAACTTCAATAGTTATTCAAGGTTGTATATGCAGGTGATTGTCTCCATCTTTTATAAGCTTCTAGAATCTCCACCAAAAGAGTTATTAATTGGTGTCTCTTAATTTTTTTTATAAATATTATGATACGATGTCCTTCTTCTGAGACAGTTGAGCTTCACTAAAGCTTCCATAACCATAAAGGCTAGTTATAATACTACACGCGTATGTCATTAGGAAGTCACAGACGTCTTTAAGATCATTAAACTAATACTGTAAGACTAAGGACTTGTTCACCAATAACGTCTAAACATTGGAGATGATGTTTGTACTAATAGAGGCCATACTGGCAATCAGACAAATATTTACTATAAGGTTTAAGTTATTTGTATAGGCTTGTTCAAGGTTCATTAAATTTGTTTGTACTTTTGTTCCTCATATGAGAGCCGAAGTCATGAAAATGCCGATCATAAACTTTGTATATGATTTGGAAGTAAATGAAGTAAACAGTATTTAGTGTACAGAAATCATATATAGCCGAAAACCGTTAACCATTTCCATGAACATTTACAAATATATCATACATGTACAGACTTCCAACAAGAGGTTATAATGAGATTTTACTGACGCTTCACTAAAAGCGTTCGTTTGAATTTAAACTGGATTTTCTTCTCGAACAATAAATTTACAAGTACGCATTCTGATTAATATGAGATAAAATTTGATGAACTGTAAAGCACACAATAGACAAATGTTCAAATCAACATAACTCTGTCATGCACAAAGTGGTACCTCACCAAATGTGTAAGTGTTAATGTGAGACAAAGTACAGATATTTTACAAATAGAGAAATATACCATCAGCGATATCAACTTACAACACACGTTCAACATACGACATTAAAGGGAAATGATACGTCATAGCATAACACCATTCTACAATATGTGCCGTTGTGAGCGTTAAGTCCATGAAAAGAACAACCAGCTTTCCAAAATGAGAATTGACATGAATAGAAATGTTCGCATAGCCATTGTGTCATACACGTCCTGATAGAAAACATTCCAACATTGAAAATGTGACAAACATAAGTTTACGAAAATTCAAACTTAAAATCAAAATTTTGCATTCAATATCTCTTATCGATTACCAATAATTTCCGGAATGTTTCTCATGATTTGGGGAGGAGGGGTGAAAGTCCTGGCAAATACTGGAGTAAGTTCTATATAATCCCCTTCCTTGACCACCAGGTCCGCTGAAAATACAACCAAGACTTGAGATCTGTCCTCAACACACCGCCATCTGGCCAGCGCACCGCAACATCTGCAAATCTGATTGGTGGAGACGTTTGTCTGAATAGGTGAAATGGGATGAAATGGTGACTTTTGTTCAATATCACTTCCATGATGTTTTTCATATTTCCAAATTTTGCAATCCTTTTCTGTATGGTCCTTTTACCGACTTCCTGGTTTAGAACCTACAATAAACTATTTGTCAGTATTTTGGTCATAGGAAATGTTACTAAGGTCATGTTAATTTTCAATTTCAAAGTCGTTTCTGCATTGTACAGTTTCCAAATAAGCTTTACACTGCCTTATGTCAGCCCTTTCAATATTGCCATCAGAGTCTTAAATGTCCTTTACGCGCCTTTAAGTGTCTTATGCCTGTTAGGTGAGGGAAGAGCAATCCATGGTTGCCATCTCGGTCTTGTCAAACAATTCTTTCTTCACACCTTCACAGACAATGTTTCAGTCTATGAGTGTGTTTAGTTGTGCAGATTGGTAGAGGTTGTCGGTGCGCTAGCCGATAGCGGGTAAGGGTATGGCAGGTTACAGTGTGTACCTAAGTTGATGTCTAGCGTGGTCACCGACTCAACAAAGGCCGGGGTCATCGTAATCCTGCCACCAGTCGAGTTGTGAACCACGCTCGCTGCAGAAACAAAACACCAGTCAACCCAATCAACAATTCGTTAAGATATTCAGTAGTAGTACACGGATATAGCGAACTCGGATATAGCGAACGATCGGATATATTGAACAAATTGTTAAGTCCCGTCAAAAGCCCTATCATGCATGGCGGCCAAACGTGAGTAACGAACACCGGATATAGCGAACTAAATTCGTTGGTCCCTTGGAGTTCGTTATATCCGAATTCTACTGTATATAAATAAACGTACATAGTGATCTCCTTACATTATCTTTGCTTTCGAATGCGGATATGAAAGCTAGAAATGGATAAAGTTACTTTAACTCATCAACCCTTTACCTGTAATTTATTTGATCTTCCGGTTTTAGAGTTGACACATCTCTTGTCTTAAGAAAAAATAAGACACTTTTTAACAAATTGTTCACGTCGATCGTTTGGTCTTCTAAACAATATAATAATTGACATTGAGTTGGATTTTCATTACGCACTATTTCCAAAGATATTTCTTTTCGTCTGAAGAAGAATAAAGAAATTAACAAAATGAATATATGTCAACTTACTCATCTCATGTAATATGTAATTAGACTCTTATGTTATCAATGTACGACGTGTTACAAATATGAAACATCTTGACCATTTGTTTAAATAAGGGTTCGAAGATTTACAACATAATATAATGTTATTATTATTTGATTTTTCTGTGTCATTTGAACAAGAAACTTTCATAAATCAAGTGAAATATGAATATATTGTTATTTGATATTAAGTCATTTCGTTGTATTCGGAATCGTAAATGAACTTCTAATGACAATTATCTCGGTTTCTGAAGTTCTGACAGTGATTGAAGCGCTGTAAAATCTCCACTACCTGTGAGCGAGCCCTCGTCCCTTGTAACTCCAGTCATGAAGGATTCCCCGTTTATTTCGTGTTTTGCCATTATCGTCTCTGGGTCGGAGCTGAGGAATATGTTGTCAATGACTGGAGAAAAATTGTACATCCCTGGCACGTACTGAAATAGAATAGAAATATTGTCTTCTTTCTTTACTTTTAGTCAAACAAAAAATGCTGTATCTGTGCCAAGGTAACCGTTTAGCTCTGGCGCTCATCAGGAATCGCTTCCTCCTCTTAAGTTCTTCTTTTGCCATATCAATTAATCCTATTTTATTCTGAATCTATGGAAGCAAACAAATAAAAGAAACACCTCGACAAGATCATAGCATCATGTATTGATGCAACACTTGCATATAGTGCTTATTTACTACCATATTGGCAAGTTGCAACATTCAATTTGTGTAGGCCTTCCCATAACCGAACACTCTTAGCATCCGGATTCCTGCCATTGAATACTGAAACTAGTTGCCGATATATCACTTGCTGAATAAGTCAGTATAAATTCTAAAGAAATGAATCATCCCTTGTCATCCATGAGTCAAGTTTCAGGTATCGTACGTAAAGCTCAAGGAATCACAATTAATCGGGGGTTTTTGCCAGTAGTCTTATGTTGTTACATTTTGTTCGAAGATCATTCATAAGATTTTTGGGTATAACACTGCCTTATATTTAATACTATCGCTTTCCCTTATCAGCTCTACAAATAAAGAAAAGTCGCAACAAAAAGTGGGTCTATAACTGCATCAGTAAAAATCTTGAAAGAGTAAACATTCTATTCAAAGGCAAAATTAACCAAATTTACTTAGACAACATTGTACAATGACTTTCAATGTTTGTAAAAAAGGCGGTTCCATATGTGTTTGTTTCGAAGCAACTTATCCTTTGTCCTGCTTGTTGCTATAGTTCATTAAAATGTCCTATATACAATTCTTATTTTGTCCTTTATGACCAAATAGCGTGTTATACCAGACAAGAAACCCGCGCAACGATATCTGGCAATCGGGTTCAGAGCTCGCTGTTTATGGTTGCAATACTGCCCAAGCTAGGCTAAACAATAAGTGATATCTCTTTGGCCGAACAGGTAGAGCGTTGGACTCTTAACCCGGAGTTCCCGGGTTCGAATCCTGCTGGACATAAAATATAGAATGTTCTTGCCTGATACACTAGTGTTCAGATTTCCTACTTGAACCAACTCACTTCATAGTCCTCGTTGATGATGTCCTTCCAGTCCTTGGTCTTGAGGCACTGTTTCAGTTTTTGTATATCGCTGGAGGAGAAACACCCAAGATTCTCCGCGAACCGGATGGTCCTCAAGATGGCGTCCGCGGGGGGTCTGAGTAGCGCCCAGTAGGCCGTGGGGGACCCGCTCTGCATCACCGCGTACCGGAACAAACCTGGGAGAAAAGTAAAGGTATCACACGATCAAATGAATGCAGCATCACACGATTAAATGAATGCAGTGTGATCACACGATCACATGAATGTAGTATCACACGATCAAATGAATGTAGTATCACACGATCAAATGAATGCAGTATGGTTAATTTGGCTGTTTTCAGACCGCTTGAGGGAACTGCATGAAGGAACACGTTCCTACACCAGTGGGTGGAGTGGCTCTTCCTGCAAATCCATTGGATATATTGAGCGACTCGCTGTGCGAAAGACGGTATTGGGCGACAGAAGTTTCGGTCTACTATCCCGGGAGCGTAGATATTTGAAAACTTTGTCCTCGAACACGATCGTTTGTAATCAGACTGAAGTGAATTGCCTGTAATTTTTGCCCATAACATATAGTTTGATGATGAAGCTACAGATATGACATCAAAGTTAAAAACCATGTGCTCTAAGTAGTTCTAGGATTGCATTCAAAAGCTAGGAGGATACCATGAAAGTTACCGTATGAAATAGTTACTAAAACGGCGTTTTACCAATTTCCTTTATCTAAAAGATCGATTTGACTAACAGCGTTGCCATGACGCTATTAGTGTTATGTCAAAAGAAAAACTAGTACTGGATCTCGTGTTTTTCAACATTTAGTCGATAGTCCATGATATGTTAACCTTACTTTTTAAAAGATATGACTTCTGCATGGAGTGCTCATTTCTTTTGTTCTAAATATAGTAATATTTGTTTAAAAGAGACTAACTGTAAGTCTAGAACTCGTGATTATAAAAAACTTGTATCACTATAAATGACACAAATGTCATGAACAGATACAGCGCTGAGGGTGTAACAAGACCGATCTCAGCAAGGTTGAAGTATAATCCTTACTTACATGCTTGCTTTCTTTTCTTTTCTTAAATTCTAATCTGTTCCTCTTTCTTAAAGAAACGTTTTTATAATTCGTCCTCTAGCGAAGCAGGAGAGTAAATTGGACATTTTAGGATATGACGCCCTGTAGTTACGATGAGTCAGCAAATCAGAAGCACATTATATACATTGTCGACAATATATTCTATTAGCTTAGTTTATGTTCAGATGAAATCAATATTTCAAACTTACAAGAAAACTTCGTTCTTAAACCATTTTGAATAAGAGTTTAAATACGTCATGTTGAGTTGAATGGTGAGGATATTTTAACACAACTTTACAAGATAAATGCTAAAGTTATCAAGGCAATTTATTGCTTTTGAATCCGCTGAACTTTTATTTTGTTCTTAGGTGAAAATGAAATCTATTATATTACCAAGCTTTATCAAAAGAAAAAGAAACCATTCTATAGCCATGATCTTGCTCGTCTTGTTTAATTAACATGCCTGAATAAGGCACATAGCGTCGCCTTTCATCGAGAAGATGACACAATTCACTGATAAATTAACTCTCAAAACTTGTTTAAATGTTGATAAACAGTTCAGAAAAAGATCATAAGTTATTGTATCCTCTTTCTCTAAGAGATGCAGTAATCAAGTCATATATCTGATATATATATTTGATCACCGAAATGAAGTGAACATTTAGGTTAACTTGTGAATTGAAAGGAGTGGGCAGCTGGTTTATAAACTGTTTCAAATATTAAAGAGACACAGAGTATGTGTTGATAGGATCACATATGTCACATTTTGAAATCGATGTTATTACATCGGGAACCACTAACTGTTACTGAAAATAACAAGTTAAAGGTCAATCAGTACATTAGAGCGAAAATACGGCCATTTAAAGTCGGGATTTTGATCGAAAATCGGACAATGTGGCTCGAGTGGCGTGCGCAAATTCGCCAAATGTAATTTTGAAACCTTGTCATAAGCTGTCAGGAAGATACATTCGATTCGATAGTGTTTATTAGGTATTGTAACTAATAGGTAGATTAAATGGATGCATCATTTCGAATATAAAACGTATTTGAGATGTTTTCTTGAGTTTTCCATAAAATCAAGCACTTTTAGAGATATTATGCATAAATGGAAGTCCAGTGATGAGATATGAACTTCAATCAGCATATAAGATATTTTGTAGCTTATAAAAAACCAAATAAAATTTTAAGAAAGATACTCTGTGTCACTTTTAAAGAGGCTCTAGAGTCGTAAATGAATCATGTGGACAAGGGTGAGATATCTTTAAGACTTTCAGATTAATCAACACCATCAATACCTTTAGATAGAGGCGACAGAATATGGAAGCCAACATTCCCTCCACCGGCGCTGTGACCTTCAACCGTGACCTTTGCAGGATCACCTCCGAAAAAGTGGATGTTCCGCGCTACCCATTTGAGAGCGGCAGTCTGATCCAGCAGACCATAGTTCCCGGGGAACTCCGGTCTCTCACCGCTCAGAAATCCTAACAATAAAACCATTGGAAAATAAATGGTAATACACTTGTAATAGATTTGGATATCATTTCCAAGAAAAACATATTTGTACTTAATATAACACACGCTATTAGCAATCTTAAATTGACATTAGCGTCAAGAGGAAGTTTACGTTATCTTAGTTAAAGACGTTCATGTGATTGGTTCAAATGTGATCGGGAAATCTCGATTTACAGTTTGCTAGTACTAAATCATTCAACCCTGGGGCTGTGACATTGGTGCAATAAGTTGAACTCCTCTCAGATGATCATGAATTTCTGGAGTAGGATCTCGGGTATCCAATCAGAATGCTCACAAAAGATGTTAAACTAACCACATTATTCTCCATTTTCACAGGACTATTAGTGCTAGCGTCTTCATTTCAGACGTTGTCGCAATTATCAAGGATTCCCCTAAAATGATCTTGTGTTAGTAGGTTTAAGCTTTGTGTAATATATGTTGCATCAAACGAGAAGTTTAGGCCTAAAAAGATCCAATTTTGATTGAGTAGGTCTACTACACGGTTGGTGCAAACCCCCAGTCCCCTTTGAAATCGAAGAATCTTTACGGATCCGTATATAAAACGAAAACCGTTTTGGAAACGTCATCAGAAAAAAACGTTGGAGATCGCTTAAAGTTCAAACCAAAACGCACATTAATCTTGAAGGTTGATCCCAAAGCAACTACGATATCGAGAATGAATTGACTTCGTGACGTTTCAAGGCTACCAAATGTCATTTCAAATATTTCCTACTCCATGTTCCTTTCAGTCTGTAAGCAAGTTGTATTAGCACAGCGTGGAACTACAGAACATGATGACGTGATGTAGGAGAAAGGTCCACTTCATCCGAGGAGCTGAATACCGCATGCTCTCCGGGTCAACAGACTTAACAACACTTCCTTAATTAGTGCACTTGCCATGTTTGCAATCTAAATTGGGCTGACCTTTCAGACAAAGCTAGGTTCTATAATTTACACGAGTTTCATTAAGAGACGGCGGAGTGTGTCAATCAGTTGTACAAGGTGGAGCACGTGGTAATGCAGGGGGCGGATCCACTAGTCAATATCTTATAGAGCTTGGTGCATTTAGTGCATTTCAACGCTGTAGACTTGTCACTGTAATATGGAACTCTTATCCTCTGGTTCAAAGGAATTGACGCTAGGTCTGTTCCGGAATAGAGCCGATTAACTTGATTTTTAATACTGTCCATAGTTCAATTGATGTCACAAGGTGTTATATTTCTAATTTTCGTTTGCTTTATTTGGTTCGAAACCACTTTTAAGATTGTCCGACTATTACTTACTTAACGTAGTTACCTATATATTTGATTTCTCAAACCATATTGAAATTTGATTGTTGAGGAAACCATTTTCTCTTTTACTACACGTTTCACTTGCTGCTTCCAATAAACGTTAAAACGTTCGACGTTTGACTTTTCTATATCGTATATTTCTAAACATTTCCCGATGAAATATATTTTACTTTTAGGTACAAACAACATATCTTGAATCTTTTTCAAATCATCGAATATGCACAATATTTATTTTGATATAAACTGGTATCATTTGATATAGCAGTCATGATTCTTACAATGCAAAGGGCTAACAATTTCGTTTCAATTGTGCTTCATCACAATCTATATAAGACTAGTAATGTATGACTAATGAGACATTACAGCTTGTTTAACTAAATTTGCAAGTGACAAGGATGAATACAGGTTATATATTAGACTTGCTTGTATAAATGCAGGATGATTCACAGAAACTAACGTGCAAAATATAGTATAATAAGTTCCAATGCCAAAAAAACAAATACCATCTAACATTTTATCATGGACCATAAGAAGGCGCATTACCGCGTGCATTGACGTCACGGGTGTCCCTATAACGAGATATTTTTATCTCTACTTTCGTTATTGCGTCATGTGACTGACATTGTGACATTCTGAAGTGACAATCTTGTATCTGTTGTTTTGAGAACTCATGGTGTTTTGTTATTTTTTTGCTTTACAACACTAATTAAATGATAAGTTCCATCTTTCGCTATCGTGATTCGTACCATTCTGCTAATATGTATTTCACTCAAAAATTACTCCTTCGATTGAAATTTGTTGACATGTTTCAATAAAGTTTCAAATCAAACTTTTACAAAAGCAGAATGTATTTACCGAAGGGTCCAAGCCGGTAGTTGAAGTTGACGACTATGATGCCCCCAAGAGCCGCCAGGACATCCCCGTCAAACATTGTGCCCATGCCCACCTCGTTAGACCCCCCGTGAATGTGCACGAGAACCGCCATCTTGCCGTCAGCGCCACCTGTCTTGAAGTATTAAGTCAAAAGATAGCATCATGCCCATATAAGGTGAAAACTCAAATGATAAGCCTTAAAGAACATAAAAGATAAATTGCGGTAGCCTCATTGAGAGGACAGATTATATTGAAATAAGTCGTTTTGACTTTTCTTTTATCTTCATTACTTACGTCATTCAACTTGTCAATATGTTTGAAGTTAGAACTGAAACCAACATCAGAATTGGTATAAGAAATTGAACCAAAGAAACTCTGTTTACAATTAACGTTCATGAATGTCACCTGGTTGAAATTGCTTAAAAGAAATCACCATGGCACGTGTATTTGTTAGACCTACCTGCATCTCGTGAAGCAGTCGAGCAGTTTATATGAAACAGTTACTATCTCTATATATGTCTCATTTATTCTGTAAATATTTCAATCATATCTGTAATGCAATGCTTTCCATGTTTCCCCTTGGTATTACTCCTAACTGCTTATTTGTGAGATGTATTATGTATAACTGAAGTATCAAATAAGATAAAGATAAAGCTAAATTACTATAATTGATTTCAAGAATTGAATAAATACACACATGGCTAGACATCAAGTTATCTTGTTTTTCTTAGTCAAAATTGCAATTGTAATGATACGGATCTAATTGAAGTCCACAACTCCATAACCTTTGCTGCTGATGTGTGTCAGAAACGAGCACTGTTTGGGATGATTCACTTTATCAAACTAGTTTGGTATATTTTAATTAAAAGAGATCTGTATATCAATAAATGAGTCACCACGTATATCATTTAGGGTTGGGAATGATTCATCAAATAAAACTAGAATCGTACCTCTTTGGAAATTTAATGTTGAGATATTTTTGTCTAGATCAGAATTGCCCCCGGTACTAGGAGTAGTTGTGGGAGGACGTATTCGTATATACCCTTCATTCAGATAACAAAATTGCTCCTTTAAAAGATTTCCCACCGTTTGACCCCGAATATCATAGTTTTGACAGATCGATGATAGGACAGGACAAAATTAGAAGCTTCGCTGCTATTTCCTTACAAGCCATTGATTGTAAGCTAAGAAAACCCACAGATTTGCTTCTAAAATAAAATTGCAATCGTTAGAAATAACGTTGGAATCGGACCTTTTGCCTTTAAGCCAAATCCATCATGAAAAAGTGGTGAAAACTGCAGATGATTTTGTCAGCTTGTTAGAAACTCCTTATTACGATCCGGCTCAAACAATCTAAATCGCCTCAAGTAAGCATGGCCCTGTGCGGAGTTTGCACTGCTCCTGGCAGTGCCAGCCAATTCGTCGCTGTGCGAGACAAACTCAATTTGAAGGTGACAGATCATTTACCGGTTATTTCATGTTACTCCGGCTCTTTAATACAGAGTTATCTCCATTAGTTATCTGAAAAAGGATATCCCAATCTGTCTTTTTCTATGGGAGAACTAAAACGGCTCATTGCCCTCAACTTGGAGTTGTTCAATGCCCTGTCTACGTCGGAAAAGACGAGATTGACAAAACGGCAGTGAGTGATGAATGAGCGAATGATTAATGGCTTCAGGAACTACAACTTGATGTGTAAGTGGGATATGAACGAACTTCTTTATTCAACGACACGTTGATAGGAATCCCTGCTTATCAATCTAAAACTTTCATTTAAAAAAATGTGAAAAACAAAAACGTGTGCTTTCATATATTACCCTCAGTACTATACTCTCAGTTATTTAAAATTTTAATTTAAAATTGAAGTGAAAAGTAAAAACACTAAAGCGACTTAACTGTACAATAAACTGTATTTATATAATAGAAACAGATCAATGTTATCTATAGGTAAAGATATAAATAATGCACAATTTGATTTGTTTCATTTAATCGAAATTGGAACTTGAAAACTCTTGTTCATTCGTTTTGACAACTACTTATTGCATGTCAAAGAATCTGCACAATAAGAATAATTATATAAATGTAAGTTTTTAAGTATTTGTATGAATTATTTTGGTCAACCTATTATACTGGTAATGGTAGTGGCACAGCACAAAGCATAAGACTACTTTATGTCCTCAAAATAGTGCACAAAGCAAACTTAACACGAAAGTTAACCTATATGTCATCTTTTTTTGACTAAATATCCCCTGAGAGTTTTGAGACAGGTACACAATGACGTAACACACCATAGAACTATTAGACAGGTTCACAATGACGTCACTAACACCATTAACCTTTGAGACTGGTACATAATGACGTCGTATACATCATACACCTATGAGACAGGTACACAATGACGTCACACCCACCATTAGCTTATGAGATAGGTACACAATGACCTCACACACACCATTAGCCTATGAGATAGGTACACAATGACCTCACATACACCATTAACCTTTGTGACAGGTACACAATGACGTCACATACACCATTAACCTTTGTGACAGGTACACAATGACGTCACGCACACCATTAGCCTATGAGATAGGTACACCATGACCTCACACACACCATTAGCCTATGAGATAGGTACACAATGACCTCACATACACCATTAACCTTTGTGACAGGTACACAATGACGTCACATACACCATTAACCTTTGTGACAGGTACACAATGACGTCACGCACACCATTAGCCTATGAGTCAGGTACACAATGACGTCACACACACCATTAGCCTATGAGACAGGTACACAATGACGTCACACACACCATTAGCCTATGAGACAGGTACACAATGACGTCACATACACCATTAGCCTATGAGACAGGTACACAATGACGTCACACACACCTGTGGCACGTAGATGTTCATGTACAGACAGTCCTCGTCACTGTGTTCGTATCCCGGCACGTGCATGTGTATATAAGACCACTCGGACCCGGTCTGGGGGCACGCGGGGGGCTTGACTGTAGCGTTCTGGACTCCCGGCCATGGCTCCGGGTCACGTGGGTTCTGAAATGGTAAACAAGTCCTTCAAAGCCCATGTAATTATGAATTGATATCTTATTATAATCAAAGGAATAATAAATCATGGACCAATACTAGATTTGTTAAATATGATAAGATTCTCTTAGAATATCAATGCAAACTTTGAAATATGTGATTTAAGGAAAGTTTGCAATTCACATTTAGAGGCATCCTCAAGTATGAGCATAATGTTCTCGCTGTACCTTTCACGGTGTGATTAAGATATGAATGTTCCTTTACATCTTTCAAGGGGTTTAAGGGTTAGGCTAAACATCGGAACATTCAGTACTGGATGACCAACGATGCACTGGTCTTGGTTAGTAAAATACATTTAAACATTTATAGTTGGCTTTGTTTTCGTTGGCTCTACTATATTCTTTAGAAATTGCAGGATTATTGTTATATTATATAAGGGACCCGATATCAATCCCTTATATCGGCCCATTGTGTGAGGAAGACCAAAAATCCCGTTCATGAAAAAATACTTACCACTTCTCAAGTGAAAAAGAGAGATTCGAGAAGTGGCAGTTTAGAAATGACATGATGATACAGTCAGTTTAGTTTTGTCACAAATGTATGCAACAATAAAGTAGTGAAGTAATATATATAGTTTCAAATATGAGTGAATTTATCAAAATCAATAAACGCATCATCCTTATCAATCCTACAACGCTGAATACGAGTCGATTCACAAATAGGACCTTGCTGTGCCAATCATATTATTCTCATTCTCTCCCCACAGAGGCAGATCAAGTTATGAAATGTTGATACAGCCTCTGTTATATTACGCCGAGTTTGATAGGTAGAATGGGAGACGCCTGATTGGAGGCAATCAAAGTTAGTTGTGCAATCAGCGACGCTGTTCTAAAATCAACATTTTGGCTACTGAATCATAGCAAAGGCATTGTGATATGAACCACTCAAGGTTACCATGCGAGAAGCGTTGTCTTTTGATGAAGAAATTCAAATGGATTGTAGTGCACATTTTTTCCGCCATGAGAAACAACCGGAACCCCAGAATTTCGGCGTAATAAAACAGAGGCTGTATCAACATTTCATGACTTGATTTGTCTGTGTGGAGAGAGAATGCATTATTCTGGGTTTTGTTTCATATAAAAGTGATGAACAATCAGAATGAAAAAATGTATCCAAATGGTTAACTTTACATCGTAGACGTTTATTATTATCGTAAATTATTTTAGTTATTACTTTATAAGTATCTTACCTTTCATGTATATCATCTCATTAAAGCGACAAAAAGAAGGTTGCATAAGCTTTTAATTTAAAGTGTCCACATACAAAACGTAATGTTGCACGTTCAATTGAGTAATATATTAATATGTGTTAAATGTAAGTCAATGTTTAATTGTTTTCAATAAAAATCCATCATCGGGGATGCCATTATATTGTAAATGCCATATATTATTGAGCTAATAAAGACAACCAACCCAAATCTTTTGACGAAATTACATCATTGAAACAAATTGTCATATGTGATCCCAACAGTTTCCGTCTGCACTCTATGTAAAATTAACCTCCACAACTGTTTTGCCAACCACTGATGAAAAACTATTTCCGTTTTCTTCTTTCAAATATAATTTCAGGAAGATTAGCATTGGAAAGCTCACATTCGCCTATGATAAACAGTACAATCAAAACAACAGGAAGAAAACAATTATGTACACTTTTGTAAAAACAAAAATAACGTCGAGAGATAGACAAAACATGAAGGGAGTCACGATCACTATAATCCAGGAAACATTAATTAAACCAATCTGATCCCTCTCCTCAACCAACGGTATTCTTGAGAACGTGAAAACAACAAGACGACAATAATGACAAGTCATCACGCTAGTTTGTCTCACGTCAGTGTCCTAGTAAAGTGTGTACTGTCAGTTTGGTTTGTCTCTTCAACTAGCAGAATATCTAACGAGCATCGTAACAACAAGACTTATATGACTTTAAATACTTGTGTAATAAAATACTTCTTGTGATAAAGCAATTATAAGGTTTTCTAATACATATCTAACTGTATCAGTTATATTCTTATATAACACCAAATGGTGTTTCTTGCTCAAAGAAAAGACTTCATTTAAAAGCAGACTCATTCTGCAGTAAACAGAACACCCTGTAGACATATTGATGAGGGTGTTGTTGACAAGGTGATATTAATTCCATTTAGTTACTATAACATCCCGTCTCTCTGATCCTCTCGACCTCCTTACACCTTTATCGATCTACTCTTTTTGGACACATCTATGTGTTATATAGCTTATGTTAGCGTTATAATGAAACTATGATTACTTGAGGCACGCTGCTTTTGTGACGACAATGCTAAAAGTTTGTATTACATCATGAGAAGTGATGAAATATTACACTGAAGATTCTCCTATACGACCGAGTAGTTAAAGATATGGTAAGTACAAGCAGATTTCCTTGATCGGCCATCGACACTGGCCCAGTGACACAGGAGCCATGAACCTGCTGTACAGACGTGTCAAGAGCAGGAGGAACCCCCAGGACTACAATTACAGCAGGTGCTCGACGCATGTCCTGGTCCAGGGGTGATCGGAATGCTTAGATGGAGACCTTCCTGGAGCAGGAGACTTGTCGAACAGCTTATTGGTACACAATTTGTTTGACTTCGCTTGAAGCAGTAGTTTGACTTATCCATAGGCAGTTTGTTTGACTTCGCTTGAAGCAGTTTGTTTGACTTATCAATAAGCAGTTTGTTTGACTTCGGTTGAAGCAGTTTGTTTGACTTCGCTTGAAGCAGTTTGTTTGACTTATCAATAAGCAGTTTGTTTGACTTCACTTGAAGCAGTTTGTTTGACTTCTCAATAAGCAGTTTCTTTGACTTCGCTTGAAGCAGTTTCTTTGACTTATTAATGAGCTGTTTGTTTGACTTCACTTGAAGCCGTTTGTTTGACTTATCAATGAACATTTTGTTTGACTTATCTATGCAGTTGGTTTAAAGATGTTCCGGCTATTCAACACGAGGTCTTACGATAAGATATGGTTTAATATGACCCCTGTTTAATATGGACATATCTACATATGGTGTGCATGTCGACAACAGCCTGTTAATGCCCATAAGCGTGTATGATACAAAAATGTATACATGCAGCTGACAACATCCAATTTCCTGTTCCGACAAGCCTAACACTCTCAATTTGCAATAAAAAGTGAAACAATCTATCAATCATTCAACCCGATATTCCTGTTCTCCTGCATATTGCTGTGAGTTTTAGGTAATGCTTTTGCCAGATGCCTCTTTAATATTCATATTACTATAAGGACGCCAAATAACGGCAGGTAAGTTGGGGTGATTTGGGTTTTAACGCACCTTCCACAAGTTTTCAACTTCTATCATGACTGCTAGTATCATTGCAGGGAGAAAGCCCGCAACACTGGTACATTGCAGTGAAACTAGCGAACCATGGTTTGTACTGCGCTGAAATAAAGTGTAGCATTGCTCCCAAACTTTACATCGTGTAAAACAGTTCTCTACTGCAAAGTTGGTGGGATTCGAACCCATAATACAAGCAGAACAACTTTTAAACATAAAGAATGCGAAAGTATACGATAATCAATACATTTGGTGTTCGCATATTGGACTTAAATGCTGTGTACATTACCGTCAAATGTGTTTCTGTAGTATTAAGAGTGTTATCATTAAGTTTTGGTTACAGAAATTATTTGTCATCAACTACTCCAAATTAATAACCTGTCATACAGTGATGATTGATGATATTGTCACTAAGTTTAAATATAATGAAACAGCTTCTGTAAATCAGCTACAAAAAAAGGAACGAAAACACAAGTTAATACGAAGCAATAAGAAGCAGTCATCTTAATCAGTCATTATGCTATTCATGTGATAACATTTATCAATGACAATGGAGGGCACTGTTCACTGACTAGACTAACATTCAGACTATGAAATATTATAATTAATTACTGTATCTTTATTCATATCATTTCATTTTTTAGGCTTTATCAAGTCAATTTAGACTTACAGAATTAAGACCTTGACTATATAACGGCTTCTTGATAATACACGGTCGGACTATTTATTGGCGAATTATGAAGGAATTGCACTCGTATCTACTTAACTCTCAGCACTACAGTTCAGGGATTTCCCCTTGTTCAGGTACAGGGCGAACCGAGTGTACTGTGAATGAAGTGCCTTGTCAATGACACAAAAAAGAGTAAAACCCATATGGTGACCCCCTGGATTCGAACCGAGGACTTTCTCGAGAAACGTTCGCTTTCTAAGCACCAAATCATTGTGCTCGACTAATATGGTTATTGCGATAATGTTTTTTTTCCTATAGGATATCGATCCCCTTCAGTCGGTGATGCTGGAGACCCTGAATGAAGAAATCATGTGACAGGTTCTTGAGGGTTGCCTCAGAAGCGAGGAAGATCCACATACATGGTCAAGTAAGTCAAGTGGCCTTGTAACAGTGCTTCTTCCGGGTTAAGCACTCTTCTACAAATCTCATCATGTTTTGACCTCCATGCTGTATATATCAATAGAGCTATTTTCATTTAAGAAACATAAAGAAACTGTTGTCGGTAATATTATGCAGAATTTCAATTGGAAACGCATATATTCACATTTTCAGTCACCCTACTATACATCGTCTTTATCCACGATAAACCACATACTCTTCCAATTAAACAGTTTATACTATCGATCCTGATTCTGTTACTAAACTGACACACGTCTTCTCAAGCTCTGATTGGTTGCTTCGCTGACCTGGCTGTTTGGACAGGAAGTTACTCCAGACACTCAGCTTCCGGTTTCGCTGCGGACCTACAATACCCACTCAATGAACCTCTGTGAATCCGGGCACTTTGCAAGGTATGTTGTACATGACTGTACACACTATCAGGGGGCAAGGCATGTGGATTGGTACGTGATAAGAAAGTTCACTGCTAACAACCAATGCAGAATGATTATCTTTACGATTTGTTTCATCAATGATCGGACGTCATGGTTCGAAACTACAAATATTGATTTTCTTCGATTTTTAAGAAGTAAAATATGAACTGATCCAAACGTAAAAAGAAAAGTTGTATCCTGAAATCTTCATAATCATTCATCTAATCTAAAGGGAATGTAAAATGTCGTTATGGATATTTAAAAAATTGAGACATTGGCTATGTAGCTCATCAGGCTTCATATTTAATTTTGCTGTAGGGTGTGGCCAACGTGTGTGGTTTCCCCCTTTGTAAGGGCCACAGGGTTACAAATCTTATAATTAGGTATATAGGCGATGTGATTTCAGATACCTCTATTCAATTCAGAAATTCCAAAGGTTCACCAAGCCCCTTTTAAGCGTCATAGGGTCACACAAACTGTCCATTTTAATCCTCAATAGTAGGAGTCTGCTCACAACATTCGTGCTTTTTAGGCCTTTTGCTACTGGAGAAGAAAATGAAATTAGGTTTCAAGGGCATGGCCCTTTTAAGGGGCCACAGGCCACAAACGCTATATATTATAATATTCACTAGTCAAGGAGTTTGTACCCAAAGTTTCAGCTTTCTAGGCCTTATGCTTCTTGAGAAGAAGAGGATGATAGGTTTTATACAGGTGGCCCCTGTGACCCTTATCAGGGGCTACAGGGCCACAAAAGCTATAAATTATAATCCTCACTAATCAAGGAGTATATCTGTACACAAAGTTACAGCTTTCGAAGAAGTCGAAAATGTGCAGAGTTAACGGACGGACGGACGCCGGACACCATGCCATGCCCTAAGCCAATCGGGCCTTACAGCCCAGATTAGCTCAAAAGTGATAATGGTAATGAAGAATCCCTAATGAGCATTGAAAACGTATAATTATAATGAGCTGTACGTGTACTCTATCTCTTGGTACTAAAGAACTTACACTCACTATATAGTTAATTAGGTTTATTAACATAACCTTGAGACATTCATGTCCACTTAGAAATAGATAAACCGACATTTCATTCAGTAGAAGGCCATTGGCCCATAAAACTTTCACAAAATGATGAATTTGGAATGGTTTTATATAGATACCTTAGAATTTTTTTATAATCCAACCTTAATATAAAACTAGACATACATCTATGATAATATCTGTATTTGGTGATAACATATATTTTGCAAAAGCATATTGTGATAGTTATATTGTTTTAAATATTTCAAGAAATAGAATCCTGATATTTGTAATAGCTTTACAGTAGAGAAGAACATGTATTTAATCTTCAATTAAGACTAGACCTTTTACAAAAAGGGCAAACTCTTATATCATATGGGATATTATTATATCTACTAGTAAATATACCATAGTTATGTGACATTAAGAAACGTGTCCATAACTGATATGTGAGAAGCGCTCCATACTGAACGTAACATTATAAAAGTTATACATATTGATACTACATATAAAACTGTCTGCTCCATTAATGTTTTGACCAGGTCAGGGCTAACGACCTATAAACCAGGTAATACTATTCCATTACAAATTGTATGCCACGGCTATTTTGTTTTACAATATCAAGCAAACAAATAAAAGTAATGAGAAGCATACATTGAATATCTGCGGCCTGAAAACAGTTCATTTCAAGCTAATAAGACGCTAATGAAGTATGCTGATGAGCCTGAGATTTTGACGTGGATATAATTATACCCACTGACTTAGTTATCAGTAAGGTTAATTGGGGAAATAATGACACAATACAAACAGCTGCCTACCGTAAGTTTGTTCACCTGCGTGTTTATTTTAGTGTTTATATTATAAAATTTGGATTTGTTTTGGTTGACAATTAAATATATTCAGCAGAAATGACAAAGGATCACCCCATGTTTACGTGTAAAATAACCACTACGTAACTGTATTTACAGTCTCTCGTGCTCGTTAGAATTTTGTCATGAGGTATTAGACCATTCCCTTCCCAGTCATACCCGAACAAACCTATGTTCTAAAAGGCCAAATACATGGGATAGAAAGGTAGACATCTGATTGGAGGTAATCCAGGTTAGTTGTGTAACCAGCGACGACGTTTCAAAAGTAGTCATTCGCATAGCCTCGGTTATTTCCGTATGCTTCGGCAAATCACAATATAAGTTATACCAGTCAAAGGCGGGGTACACAGGGAGATATCCCCTTCAAGCTTGGTGTTATGCGACGAGCCGAAGGCGAGTTGCATAACACCAAGCGAGAGGCGGATATCTCCCCGTGTACCCCGCCTTTGAATGGTATAACGAATTTATCTTACCGAATGTTTAAAAAAAAAGCATATAGTATGAAGACAAAGAGTAAGAAATTTGTAAGTCATGTTACTATAGTTTGTTCAAAGCTACATATCAGTTCATCAAAAGTAACCCGCTTAATCATGTGTTTGAGGTAACATACATTGTACATTTCAAGACGTTCAATCTGCACGCTTTTTCATGCTTTTTATGTGCCGGGGTATAAATGATTTATTCCCCGGCTCAAGAGGGGTATATCAGTATTTATTCAGGGTCACGTGGACCAATCAGAGATCGAGATTCTTACATGAGGTAGGATAATGAAATTTAACATCCAGGGGAGATAACTCTTCCTTTTACAAAATGTATTATTTATTATTTCTGGTTAATTATTGAACTAAAATTTATTAAAAACACATTATAATTTATACAATTATGAAACAGGTTAGACAGGAAGGTAAAATTTAGGAAATTATGATTTTCTTAAATTTCTATATTCTCTGTCGTTTTCAAAATTCTGTGATACCTCAAAGACATTCCAATGATATATGTAACTTTAGACCTTTAGCTAAAAGTAAACAACTTGCATCCCAGGCGGTAATAACCCGTTAACGTTATTTCTTAAATTTGTTGGAATCCTACATCGTTTAAGTTGTAACATTTTTGATTGATTGTTTGTTCGTGGCAAACTGGGCTTTCCTTAGCCTATCTATTTACCTTTGGGCTATATGGAGGGATAGTTTTGGATAAGCAACTTCTTTATTCTGTGAGAGGGGCGTTTCGATATAGATTCCAATGTCGATGCGAAGCTATAGTCATACAGTGGACTCAGTTGAGACATTCAGAGAAAATTTAACTGCATTGTTTAACCCTGAATAAGATTGATGTTCAATGGTTGAATATGAGATTAAGCAATGCTCATTGGTTGAGGAAATTCATTTCATATACGATGGTTTAATATTAGATTGAACCATGTTGATTGCTTGTGGTAATTTATGCACAATGGTTGAGTTTGAATATGAGCAATGCTGATTGCTTGAGGTAATAGTTGGACAATGGTTGAATAAGAGATTTGGCGATGTTCATTGGTTGGTGTAATTGATGCACAGGGATATAAATCATAAATCTCTTTTTTTTATTAAACAGGAGTATCTTCTAAGCTAAATCGTTCGATATAAGGAATAGTAAGGATAGAAAGAGAAGACAGTAAGGGATATTTGCAAACAGTGGATTTTGAATAATGAAATTCATCTCCGTTGATCACATGATGAAATATCCATCACAAATATTACTCAATAAATATAAAGGCGCATTTCAGTCACTTTTCACTTGCATCTTTTAAGTTATTTAAACACATTTGCTTGGGTAACTTCCAGAACTGTACATTATATCATTAAAATTGCAATGAAATAATATGAGATATGAATCCCTTAAAAGCTTACCTCTCATTTTAAGACCTCTCAAACGTTCACATTTTCCCTCTTAAAAATGAAAAAATGTTGTTACTGTCGGTTATGGCGGTTTTTCCTGACTAAGTGTCGAGGTAATGGGCTCGAACGCCGTGTTGCAGGTAATATCACCACAAAACAAAAAAGTAAATGACAAATGCCTATCCTTCAGTCAAATACCATATGAACTTTTTGTACTAAAACTGAAGCCACAAAAAGTAAAATTAAACCACCAGACACTGTTTAGCTTATTTAGAACATATAACAAGGGAGATAAGTAAACAAGTGAGAGGAAGTGAGACAAGTGATACACCATCTGACTGACAAGCCTGGTTACTACAGGGGTATTACTCAAAGAGACCGCCAACGGTACTCAAGGGCCAAGTTTTCAAAATAGTGTGAACCATGTAACAGACACTGTAACGATTATGACCGCCATATTATTCTACAGTGTGAACATTATATGTTCAACAGAAATCAGTTCTTTTCCAAACTTCTAGATATTTTTTATGTTGATGTATATGTACAAATTCAACTACTAACAGAAGATGAATGCTCTCTTTTTCTGAGGACAATAACTTACCAAATAGATGAAATGTCATGGAGATGTATGATAATATTTACAGAAAATATACCTATATTCCTTGCTCTCCTCGCTCAAGTATACATATTTTAAAAAATTCTTGACTTTGCTTTGTACATACTATTTTCTGGAGGAATGTTATCTGGAGGAATAAAACCATTCATTCATTCATTCATGAGTTATATGAACAGACAATACAAATAAATCACCTTGATGTTTTTATTACACATAAGTTATGAGGGACCGCACGGTGAATTTCTATTTCAGAAACCTTTGAATAAAAATTATGATGAAGGTACCTAAAATGAATACCTAACACATGTAATGAAAGAACATCATAATATTCTACTAACTCGACCCAAGTATTGAATAAATGCTTTCTGAAAATGTGTACACGTTTGCAGACTCCGTTTGCAGACTTACGATCCGTAAAATGGTTTCGAGCCCACTTCCGGTTTCTAAACAGGGGTGTTCTTAACGGTCGTTTAGCGACATGGAAAATATTATGTCTTTACCTGTATTTTTCAATAACAGTGTGAGAGGGAAACTATTTGAAAATCAGATATGGATAGGGTTTATCATTAGATAGAAACTGTTTTATAATTGTGTAAATTATTTTTTGTTTTATGAAAGATTATATTGTAATTATCAACAAAAAATAACTAATAAGAAGGCAAAAAGCGCTGGTTTGTAATAGGAAGAATTACCTCCCCTGGATGTCAAATTTCAACGAAAGCTTTGACGAACCACACGGAGATGGACGAGGTTATGCGAATGACCACTTTTGAAACGGCGTCGTCGATTGCACAACTAACTTCGATTGCCTCCAATCAGATTTCTACCTTTCTGTCCCGTATATTAGCCGTAATAGAACAGAGGCTAATTCAGGTGTGACTGAGTTGCCTCTGTGCGGAGAGAATGGTAAAAAAGTGGACATCGTCAGTAGTTACAAATGTGGAATTTAATCATTTTAAGGGCTCTTTAACAGATTTGCAGTTTATACTAAGTGAAAGACTTAGAAACTTTTAGAATACTTTTGCGCAAGTTGGAGTAATTTGCATTATGTTTCTACAATATTATAAAATGATGTCGGACTGTATTATATTACTTTAGTCTTCGTAGGTTACATGAGTCTGTCTAATTTGCATATGTATTGTAATTAATAAACTATTGATATCCTTGCACGAATTTATAACTTAGTTATAGGTTGATAAATAATTTACCAAAATATGAATTATACGTATTTTATGTTGTATTTGTCAAAGCGTGTTGGCGTTTGTATAGCCAAATTAAACATTTTGTAAATCTTTACCAATCCAATTCTTTATTGAAATAAATATGTTTAGATTAATAAAAACAAGATAGGATCACCAAATGAATGTCAATCACAGACACTGAATTATCCTGTCATCGTAATTCGCTCAGAAAATAAAAGTATACACACAAATATTCAGTGATATTTCGTTCACTTTACACTTTACAAGTACAGGAACATCTCAAGATTGGTCTATTGGACATCGAGGTTTGTCCCTTCTTTCTAACAATACTCAGAGACCAGTTTGATATATTGTAACATGATCTTACACTGTGGCTCATTTAACAATTACTACGAGTACGGGAGTCCACAAGAAGACACCAGCTGTTCTCTGCAATATAACTCTGTCCTTTTGAAATCGAAACTTAAGCGCTTCTTAAGATGAGTTTCTTAACTCAATTTCCCATACCGGTTTGATTTACCCAAGGGTCCTAACCTAACACCTCTTCTAAAGGTATCTCCGGAAACTGTCCTTCTTATATGTCTCGACCTCTGAAGCGGAAGGCGGAACTTCAGGGAGTCGACAATTGGGTCAAATTCTCACCTCTCTCTCTGTCTAGCTCATTAGGAGCGAGTAATAACAGTCCTTTCCAGAAGGTACTTGCTTCCTGGAATACTACAGTCACTGGTCAAATGGTGCAGTGTCCCTGTGTAACACAGGTTCCATGGTAGATAAACACTACTGGTAGTCACATATCCAGATATCATCTTGCCTTTAATGGTTTAGTAATATAATGAGTTAGAGTACTAGTCTGGGTAAGGAACCCGTCATCTGAAACTTGTTAAACAATACAGAATCTTATATGGAAAGTACAGAAATCGTTCACAAATCTAGACGATCTTAACATTGAAGTCTTCAGGGTTACGATATATTCTTATTCTCCCTATCCCTTGACAAATTTCAAGTTGCTATACTTTAAAGGCAGCTATTTACAATTTTTCGATGATGTTATTCCCTTAAGAGTTGCACTGTAATACTTGCTAATATATGTTTCCAAGGCATGAACAATTTGACAAAGTGATTAAAACATTGACACCAATTGAATACGAACTGCTTTCAGAGGTAACGAAATCAAATCGAGATCCGTTAAACTAAATACGTTTTGCAACTTATTACAAAACTGAATTGACAGAATTATTTTTTGGAATTATTTTAACTACATGCTTTATCATACAATCTCCACAATGACATTAGACCGATGGTACATAAGTATAACGAGAAACCCCAGATGTAAACCGAGTCAAGCACTGTACTGTCTACTCCGGCCAGTCTGTTGCTGCCTCTCTGACACCCAGTGACATACGCTGTCACATCCTCTGTCTGTCGGTTTAGCTTTGATTCAGTCTCATCCAATAGCTCATTGTTGCTTCTTATTAGTAATGGACAGTGCCGTCATTGACTGGTCGCAAGTCAATACATGACCGCTAGCTATATTCAGGACGTTTCTATGTGTACGGAATAGAGCGCAGCAACGGTTATTAGCAGTGTTGAGTCGACGTGTACCTATATGTACATTAGCTATAGTATTGTTGAGTTAGACTAGACTGACTTTCAGTCTCTAAATGGAAAAATTGTCAACACGTCTGGTAGTTCAAACAGACGAAGATAAACAACAGAACTTCTTATAGTTTTCTAAGACTTCTTTCAAACTGTTCCTACATTTCGCAGACAGTAAAGGTGGCTGAACCACGTGTTTCCAGGGTTTACTCCTTATAATAAAATACTTATATCTGATAGGGTTTATATCTGATAGGTTTTTTTTGTTTATAAAGCAACAGGTGAGCTAGCCCGAATACAACGGTATTTATATAGAAGCTAAGCAAGGTAAGATAGGTAATCTAGCAAGAATTTAATATATTCAATTAACCTTAATACTGTCGTGAACCTCTCTGTCTGTTTATTAATTTTACTCAAAGAAAAAACATGTTCGCTTTCATTTATAATGTTACAATGAGATATAGCAGGACCAATCATTTAAGAAAAGGCGGTTATGATTTGCAGAAAGAAACTTCGGTTGAAATGTTGATATTTGATAATTGTTTCTAAGTCATTTAATAACTATTTTCCGCATATTTATAAAAACAAACGAAATTTCGATATTGTCTTATAATACCCTTTTGCACTCATTTCTGCAACGTGTCCCCTCTGAGGATAAAGGAGGTTCAAGAATTATTAGATTATACATGTCTGCCTGTCTGTCTGTCTGTCGGCACATCCGTTCCAAAATGATGTCATGACAACTTCTACTAATAATATTTCAAACGATAGAATAATGATAACATATTGACTCGTAAAGCTCCAAAATATATCTTACCGGATATGTTGTCTGAATATATGATAGGATAAGTAGCCTACTTTTTTCAAAATGATTTACTTTATATATTTAGTTATCGCCTCAACATGACAGAACCAAGTATGAATCATATATTTGGCATTTTTTCTTCTTCGAGTGAAAATAATTCTTATAATAGGCATTATCTACGGTTAACCAAATCCTGAAAATGTCAGACTATATCCCGTGACAAACCCATGATTCATTTACAATTTACACAAGATACGCTGGCTTGAAACCCATTTCTTAACAAAATAACTAACAGTGTAACTATAATTTAAAATATAAAGGTATTTTTCGTTCAAATTCAATTATTTTAATGGACAGATGGAAATAGCAAATTACAAACTAATGTTGGATCGTAATTAACTGAATTAAGGACAGCAAATGTGATATTAGTTTTCAAGAAGTTTTGAATGCATAACTTCTTAACAAACACACCAGAACTTTGGAGTATGAGTTTCAAAGGGGCACATTTTTTGACATTCTTATATTTTAAATTGATCATTGATAATTGTACGTTAATGATTGATGTATTATTTCGATAGTGTTAAAAATCTCATCACACAAACCAATCATTCATATTCAGAGAACAAATCATAGAGATCAAAATAGTCCACATAAGTCCATTAGTGGCCAATTTTGTGTGAACACCTTTAATTCATTTTGTGTAAGAAAAAGGAATCACATGGCTGAAATCTACATTATATATTTGATTTGTTACTGCTTCATTTAGTTTAAATACATTGTCTTTCAATTGGAACCATTTATTTTAATTTTCCTGACGTCACCTTATATTTCCCCTAAAAACCTGCTACTTCCCCTTTGAATGTGACATTACAATAAAAATCTAAAACATTGGTGCTAAACTAAGGGAATAGCAGATTTGTATAATGGAAAAAACATGAATAAAGTGAATAATAATGACAAAATATTATCTCTACATTGACCACATGCTGAATTACTTATCATAAAATTGTAAACTTACATTGTCCAAAATATTAAAAGAAAATATACCACATAACTGTGCACAACTTGTGTGTCAATACTATTTTTTCTCAGAAGAATTTGTGTATTATTATTTGTCCGATCGAAAAAATATAGCAATATAGTTTATGAAACTAAACTAGTCAAGACTAGTCAAGTGTAGTGCACAGATCAATGCAACATAACAATCATGATTAACATGATCGAAGAAAATTCTTCCAGTATCGAGAGTTTTATAGATTATCTATGTAATGATAGTACACCAGATTAGAAGATTAACGCCGATTACTGATTACTGATTGTTAAATTAGGCACTACATGGAACGTAATCAGAAAGCAGAGATTGTATGTTGCTGTGCGGATAGGTCATTCCTTTGTCTTGTAGTCCAACAGGGCACTTTCAATATCTTTGCACTTTGACTTGAGGACTTGAGGTATTCTTGAATCAATAATCAATCTTTCCATTGAAGGATACGAAGAGGAGATTAGGAGCTGCGTTATCTATTGTCATTCAGTGTTGTAGTTGTATACACGTACTCGGTCAATGTTTATCCTATTTATAGGTAAAAGTGACATCATAGTTAGTACACATCAAAGGTCGGCACATTTAAAACATCGTGCACAATAGCAGCTTGAACAGAAATAACCAGAGCTCACCGCCTGTCCAGTTGACAGTCACTGGTCACTAAACATTGGCACATGGAATGACGTTCTATCCACTGTCTGATTAAAATCGACCGTGCTCCGAGGAATAAAATATCAAAAATAGTGTCTCTATCGGGGCTCGAACCATTCGAGATATCCTGAATGAGAGGAAAGCCGGGCTGGGTGAGGTTCGAACCCCGCTAGAGATAATATTTTTACACTTTTTTCCTCGAATCACAGTCGATTTTAATCATACTGTTCTATCCACACCTTCCCACTAATGGACAGGTTTTGATACAGATTTAATACGAAGGCTATAACTGCTTGCAAGTGACGTCTTTTGACGTTTGAACGAGTTTTTATACATGACGTGTTTAAGTAACAATACGTGGGTTTCTCCATACCTGGAACTAAAGTATTACGTGTTATAACTTATTATTGCTTAAAACATAATTTTAACGACTCCTGCTCGCTTCAGATTAGTACATAACAAAGTCGTTTCTTAATCGGAATGATTTCAAGATTTTGTAGGGTTAATTTGACATCAGTTTGTATCTGGTCAATCAAGCGCAAAAAAAAATAATTTCGTTCTCAAAATATTTGAATGAATATCATTGTTTTTAAACCTTACAGTTGTCTTACATGATGTACCGACTCTTCAACATGATCAACTATGAATGAGTGTAAAACATCTATTTAAATCCAAATCACACATGCATGTCAGTGGGGTACTTTCTATCTAAAATAAATCGTTGCTTTTATCATTGTTGCTGTAGTTTAAAAGGTGTTATCTTTTGCAAGTTACGTATATATTTGGACAAAATTCCTTTCAGGCTTTATATCTAAACAAAACGTTATCACTGACAAAGAAAACCTATAACTTGCTGCAATATATTTTAAGACATACCGTTGAAAACAATAGCCGATATTTTGGTTATGTAAGAGTGATATGAGTTATCTCCCTTCTCGACCTTCACACAGTGTGCTTCCTCCCAATCATTGCCAGGCACATAACGTCTGTTATCACCCTATAACGGATGAAGATATGATCTCCTCCAGGAAATATGGACTAGGTCCTATAAGAGTTATCGCAGAGAGGGATATATGGGGATAAGAGAACCAGCGGCGCAGATAAATGATATAGAGACCAATCAAACACGCCGTGGTCGGAATACGATGTTTTATCAACCAAAACTGTGTTTATAGCTTTGGAGATTGGAGATAGCATTTTGACAGTTGACTTTGAAAAATTTTCTTAAATAGCCATAACATGACATGCATTACATCATCTAGTAATACTTATATCACGTCATATCTAATAACCTGGCAAAATGTGGGTATACTTGATGTCAGAAGACTATCAGTAGCTCATAGAGCCATTTGTTGATTTTAAACGGGCAGAAGAACGATTTTGAAAAAAATATATATTTTAAATTTTACACTGACAACTGTACATCAATGCTAAATGTATTATTTTGATAGTGTAAAAAAATCTCATTACTCAAACCAATCAACCATATAGTCAGAGAATAAATCATAAATATTCACATTAACTCTATTGGCGGCCATTTTTGTGTGAACACCGTTACTTCATTTTTTTTAAAGAAAAAGGTATCGCATGACTGAACATATTTGATTTGTTACTGCTTCATTTAGTTTAAACACATTGTCTTTCAATTTGTACCATTATATCATCACCTTATATTCCCCATAAAAACATGCCACTATCCCTTTAAAGTGTCAAATAAGAAGTCGTTATATTTGGAACATAATGTGTGATACAGCCTTGAACGTCAATGCAGCCCGTCTTATCCTTCCTGTTTACCCAACCTGTTCATCTTGACAACAATGGCTTCATATTGTTAACCTTGCTGCTCCCTCACTGTGGAATGGTCTCCCTAAACTTATCAAAACAGAAACCTCTCTTGACTTCAAATCTTAACTAAAGACCCATATCTACAAGAAATAGTATGAGTGACTTGTAGTCCTTCTCCAGTATTTTAGCTTTACACACATTCTCTAGTGTGTGGGTATGACCCAATACAAATGGATATATCATTATCGAATGAATTCTTGTTTTTCAGGAGTTCAACGTGGCATAGTGCATAAACGGTTAGGATATTAGGTATAGTGGATAGTTGTCTGGTACAGTGGTTATGGGTCCCAATCCTATAATGGACTCGTATCCAATAAGCAGATATCTTGATTACAAGGACACAATACCATTCAAATGTTGTTGTAGTTTTGTAATAATTCATGACACGAATTCTAATTGGAATAACTAAAACGAAATTAGAATTGATGAATGGCGAGGTAAGAAAGCAGAGGGTTAGTAACGATTTATGTTGGTATGTCGAAACCTCGTCTAGATTTAGTTACTTATAATGATCATAGTTTCACTTATCTTAATCATTACAAGATCTTCGTTATTTGTCACCTCTATTCCTAAAAAGGTCAACCTCTCAGGTTTTCGTTATCTTGTCCTTAAACAAACTGATAAACTATTTTGATATGAAACCCTACCGGTGAGTCCAAAATGGTTCTTAAGCCCCCTCTTAAGTCAATGATACTGCAAGACAGCAGTTTCTCAACAAGGATTCACTAATCGATTTGACAACACGACTTCTACAAGTGTGCGATTAGAAAGAAAACAGAAATATATAATTTTTTTAAAAATGAACAATCCATTCAATCTAAAGATAGACTTGGAACTCACGAGCCAGTGAATTATGAATCATAATCTCTTTAACACGCCTTCGTCTCACGCCTCCGTATGAGAGAGTTATACAGTCACCATTGTGAAGATACAGACTTAAATGGATATATGGTTGATCTATAGTTGTGTGCAGAGCAAGATTAACGTTGACACGCCGTCTGATTTCATTAACAGTGTTAAATCTGTCCTGGTAGATATGTCACACGCCTCGGTCGATACCACAGAACTAGACTGGCAACTGGCTTCAATTGGTAAAATCGACTTCTGTATTTAGCGTATATTGCGAGAGGCATTGAGCTTGTAGTCGTTAAACAACCTTCTTTCATTGAATCATCTCAAAATATATTAGCAATTACTCTATTTCGATTGTAAGGAGAATTTTTCTCCATTGATAAACCACAAACAAAGCCTTCTCTAGCCATAAAATCAAACTTGGCATTAGGGGTTTCTGACATCTAGCAGATATAGTGATTGTATTGATAAGGAAAATTCAAGAAAATATCTGTTGAAGTATATTTTCGTTATTTATCTATTGATTCTAACTTTGTCTGACAATATTTACTTCCTATAGATAGTGGTGTGATGTATAGCTTTAGAATTCTTGTACATTTAGAGTTGATATGTTTTCCTTCTTTACAACTCCCCTTATCGACGTATTTTAGGCAATTATTTCCAGACAGGTATTTCAGCCTTGACGTGAGTGAGTGATTGTTATTCCGACGATGCTCTTCGGCTGATTGTTTAAAGATACAGTTTACGCGTCAACACAACAACATTATTCTGAAGAAGAGATTTTAATCTTCTCCTCCCAAACACCTCTACGGAAGAAGCTGGGATTCCAAACCTACATGTTTTCAACGCCAAGATTTTTCACATCTACCTCGAAACGGTAACGACTTTCAAAGGTTCTTCATGTGTTGAAAGAATATTTGGTATGGACTAAAACTATGTGTGATGAGATAGAAAAGTTTTTTTTATTCCTATCGTAAACATAATATAAACAAATAGGGAATGGTTTTGTAAGTTCATAAAGAACAACAGTATGTTTTTCTAATTATTCGGAAATTGGAATGAGTAAAGAATAAAATAATTTTCAAACCTGATACACAAGCAGCCTTATCTTACACCGATACATAAAAGGAATCAATCTGATAATTAAGAGTGTCTTCCTTTCTTTCAAAGTAGTTTGTATCACCAGAAAGTATTAAAAGGGTATTCCTAACCATAATGATGTCAAAATCACAATCTAACACTATAAAAAGTAATGTCTCCATAACGTTCATATTTCATTTTGTTTCTGGTATCAATGCTGTTCCTTCAATGAGATCTCACTCTCGCGTTATAACATAAGTTTGTCATACCAAGTGATTTCACCATTCTGCTTTACGATATACTTGTGTTTACTTAATTGGTGTCATCATTACGTCATCATTTTACGTCTTAACCAAAGCGATGTCACCAGATGAGCTACCAAAAGCAAATATTGGCTTAGCAGCTCATCAGTCTTTGAATTCTCTCACCGAAGTGTTATATCATCCGATTCTTATAAAGAATAATCCGAACCCAAATCGTATAATTCATATAGCACAGTCACATCTACGGTAACCGAAGTGTTATATCATCCGATTCTTACAAAGAATAATCCGAACCAAAATCATATAGTTCACATAACACAGTTACATCTACGGTCATTAATACACCTTTAAATATCTTCTCGCAGCACCTTTACCATTCTGTGCAATCACTTATCTGTGTTAGCCATTAGAACCGAGCCTGATTGATGAAGCGCCTGACGGTCACCAGACACAATACCTCGGTAAATTGGTTGGGCCTGGTCTGTATGATGTGAACCTAGTTATCTACACCCTTCCTCAAGTGAGCTTATAACGTTACAGACCATTTGGTGGTCTCCCTAAAGTCGAAGATAACATTAATCTTATAAATATACCCTAACAAATGACATAAACGTTACACTTAGTATAACCTCTTCTGAATAAAATTCCTTTGGTTAGAACTTCTAAAATTGGAAAAATAGGGTCTATGGACTTTTTAAAATCTTCTAATTATAAACGAACTCAAAGAACTCCAAAAGAATTTGTTAACGATAATACGAGTCCAAAAGAATGTGTACACAATCATACAAGTCCAAAAGAATATGTACACAATCATACAAGTCCAAAAGAATGTGTACACAATCATACAAGTCCAAAAGAATGTGTACACAATCATACAAGTCCAAAAGAATATGTAGACAATCATACAAGTCCAAAAGAAAAAGGTAACAAATCCTACGACTCCAAAAGATTACCTATAATTTCTAAATTCTAGTTTACGAAAGAAACAGAGACCAAAGTTGCTCGGGGTGCTTCGTAAGAAGATCCTGTCCAATTATTGAATCTCTTCAACCCTTGGTCTTTGAGTGAGAGTTATCTAGGAGCAATCTGTCAACTGTCAGTGACATGCCCTCGCTGTTAGACGGCAGCAACCCCGCTCCACTACACCAAGGGAACAGTCAGTGATATTATTGATGGATAGAGTCAAATCGATTTTGTCAAAGCCGGGAATTTTTTTTATGAAAATAGAAGTCTTTGAAGGATACAGAACATAAGAAATACCAAGCAATTCAATCCGTTTTTTCAAAGCTGACCTGAATTATGTCTCGGATGACGACATCTACTAAAGAGTTTAGTATAAAGGGTCTATGAGTGTAAAGAGACGGCGTGACCAGCTAGCTTGAGTAGGTTGTCGGGGAACTGATGGCCGCTAGGTCGTATAAGTAATCGCAAGGAAGTATCGTAGATGCAGTTACAATTAACGTGAAAGAACGTACTATGAGGACAGTAGATTATTTAGCACTCATTAAGTAACGTGCATGGCTTTAGCAGGAGTTATGATATGGTGAAGTGCCATATAGCTGAAGCGAAACATGTCTTAGAGTTTAAGAAGTAGTAGTAGTAGTACTAGTACTAGTAGCAGTAGTAGCAGTAGTAGCAGTAGCAGGAGTAGTAGTAGTAGTAGTAGCAGCAGCAGCAGCAGCAGCAGCAGTAGTAGTAGTAGTAGTAGTAGTAGTAGTAGTAGTAGTAGTAGTAGTAGTAGTAGTAGCAGCAGCAGCAGTAGTAGTAGTAGTAGTAGTAGTAGTAGTAGTGGTGGTTGGCGAGGTAGAAGTTGGATGCATTAAGAGTAGTAGCAGTATTCTTATGTAAATACCATGAGTAAAGTGATACTTTCATAAGAATTCATGTGAGCATTTGAAACCATCAATGTAATAAAAAGTAACATGCTTGAGTTCACTCACTACTTGATACACCCATTACGACAGTTAACATGCTGATCATGACAGTTTTCCTCCCTAACCGTAAGCGAAGTGTCGGAAACTGATTGATAACTACACCAAGGTGTTCTCAGTATATTAGCTTTCGTCTACCTTATCTTGTCTTATCTGGTTTACAAAGAGACACGGGTAATTATATGCCAAACAATGAAGTATAAGAACTCGTGTACCGCTTCATCGAACTTTCCACACAAACGTTGATGTCGTTACCAAGCTAATGAAGATAAGTAAGCTCAATAAGATAAGCTCAGTAAGCTGATTACTTGGATATTAGTTTATGATTAGAATCATCTAAGTCGTCTGCCGGAGTGGGGGTGGGAAACTTCAAAGAACAATTTCTCTCTTGTCTGAAACCATCGGTTCCGGAAAATGTATTTAGATTATGTATAAGAGTTGATGACGTTTTGAATGTAATTTGTTTTTAAAAGCAAAGAACAACGTGTAAAGTATCTAGATAAAAACAAGAAACTGTGCAAATAAGGCAATACCTAAATAAAAATGCAATAATCAGATAACAAGATATGAGACTTACCTCAAAGCGAAGTTCCCCAACGGGAGGTGCGGCAAACGGGACACTGAAATACCGTTCAACTTTGTGTGATCCCAGAACAGTATGCACATAGCCGCGGATCTGCCCAAACAGAGTGTCCCTGAGGACGAAGTCGTCTGCTGCGGAGGAGGAGGCGGAGGAGGCCGTCACTAGAAGCAGCCAGATGCTGGTCGCCAAGTCTGCTCGACTCCGTGACATGTTTAAACTGGATGCAGCCCTCCTGTCCGACTCTGCTGGGCATCACTGCGCACACGGAAGTCTTGGTTCCCGCCGCGGCCTGCCAGTGAGATCGTCTGCTACGCCTCAGCAGACGAGAGTGAGAGCTCCTGCCTGCATGATGAATATTCCAAGATGATGAAAGGTAACCTCTGGCAGGAGGGTAATCCCGTCACTGACAGGCGCTATTGTCTGCTTTTGTCGTAATCAAAGTGGTTAAAGGCGAAAACTTTCCTGCTTTCAGCGTGTGCACAACTTTCTCTCTCTTGGTTAGAGCTAACTTTAAATTTAATTCCGTCGATTCGTCTATCTATGTAGGTCTGCTTGGAATAGTAAGCAGTTGTTAGCAGCGTCCGTCTCGATCTACTCGTTGGGTCGCGTCAGAGATAGTTTGATCTCGGAGACAGGCAAACCCTCCCTCCACATGCCAATCAGAGCTCCAGGCCCTGACAAATAACAGTGATTTCTCTTTCAACACTGTCGTCCCTAACAGAACCAAGTTGAAAGCGACGTCATCAGGCTTCTAATGCCATGTGCTTTTATTGATATCTCATTACTTGAACAGCAGTGCGTGTAGACAGCGGTCCATCCACTGACATGGAGAATACAAAGAATTAGCGTGACTGGAAAACTTAAGTTTCCGCATTACTGACAATACTTGATGATTTAGAGTTGTGACGGGGCGCGGTATAGATAGTATATTAACGATTAGGAGGGTCGCGATCTGTCGCTCTTCAGCCCAGCATGCTAACAGCTATTTGTCAAACTATCGCTCCGTGATTGACTCGGACTTGAAACCCTGCCTATAAAGCATCCGCTAAAGTGAACGCGTTGATTGGTGTATGCCATATGCGACGGGTGATCATTTAAACTGCAATGTGGAGAAGAGATTGTTTGTGGCGGTGATACCGGGTGATGGAGAAAACAGAGGGAGCTGTCAACACTACAACATGCTTCACGGTGCCGGTCTCAGAACAACACGCTCTCTTCCGGAGGTCTTAATGGCTTGTTAGTGAGGCAATTTATTCAGAAGTATCCACCTTATCTATCGGAAGAATTTACCAAAATTAAGAACGCTAAGACATAGTTTGTTAGATTTTTTCAAAGATCACGCATTGAACCGATAGAGGATATAAAATAACAAAACCATAAAATGAATCAATTCAGACAGCGATGAACTTTCTGTAAACATTAACATCTTTTGAAAAATCAAGTCAATATTAAAAGGACATTTCCAAATACTGTCATAAAACCACATAAATACTGTTTTAGTGGTGTGACTTTCTGGTTAGTCGATTTTGTTGGCGTTAATGTGAAAATTCATTGACTTGCAAAAAGTTTCATAAAGAATAGGGATCTAAATTCTCATACATCGAAAAGTGTTTAAATCAAACATGACATCTTCCAAACTCAACAGAGAGCAAAACTAGTTGGGTTTTTTTAGTTTACCAAGTCTACCATTTCATTCACACATTCAATGGTTAGTTGAATTCTATTTTCTATTTGATGAAATGAACATTTACTACACACATCGATAAATGTTTCTTAAAAATGCTCACTGCATATAACCATGTCACCATGTCACTCTTCGGCGTCAAAGCATCATACACACTCAGTTTGCTCCTCAAATGCACATGCGGTTTTTTCTTCTCTTAGGATTATTTTTCCTTAACTTTCACCTTTTTGGTACAGTTCAAAATTTCAAAAGACCTAACCAACGCTAACAGCGATGTAAACAGCAAGGGCAAAAAAAGCGCATTTGGAAAACCTCCCTGTAAGTCATGTCAATCACTTACATTTCCTAAAGCTTCATCTCCCGGATTAAATAGATATAAGAAACGTCGAGGACAGCAGTCCAAACTGTTGGAGTTCCAAACCAAAAAGAGATTCGAACCTTGCCATATTCTGTACACTATGACATCGAACACTACTTCTGCCACTTCAATTCCATGCTGTGTCGCCTTGTAGATTCTAGATTTTCCATCCGCTTATCATGACATAAAGGTTTCTATGACAATGTGTAACCACCAAACCCTTGTCCTCTCTTGTGACCATACTCTCCACAGTTCTGTACTGTCAAACAGCAATATCCCTCATCCAAACGTCGAAGTGTCACTGAATCTGGCACTGAACCTTTCCATTTATGAAACATGGATATATGTAATTGACAAATACAACATATATCTTAATAATAACACGTGAACATTGTAAATGCATTTGGGGTATGTAAAAGTGTCATGAGAACGCAATTGTATGCATGTATATTATTACACTATAGGAGCAAATTAACATGACTTCAGTAAATTGACATGTACGTATTTTTACACGCTATGCGAATTTTTTTTTACCCATGTTTGCAAACGCATAATAAAAATGTCATTTTGTTATTTCGTAGCCGGATTGAAAAATTGTTAAATAACGATGTCTGAAGCTAAATTTTGATATGTGGCGTTGATTACCTATACTAACAATTACTATAAGTAGCCGTTAACTATTTGTATCTACGTTGTTATGTGTATAGCTAAATCCTTATGTTGCTCATGTTAATTAAGTAAATGTATCAAATATATATTCATATATCAAATAATTTTAGCGTTTATTTTGATTTATATATCAGTGATGTATGTAATTGACAATTACACCATATTTTTAATAACATATGAACAGAAAGTATATTTACTACATGTGTGTATATATACATAGTGTATGAATTTACTTACGTATGTAAATTTGTGCATGAGAAAATGGTCTTTGTTAGACAAAGTGGTCCTCTGTCCTTAAAAACTGTCAAAACGGCGTCTCTTTCATACTCTATAAAAGCAATTCGCGATAAAACATTCCTCCTACTATCGATTGAGTAAACAGTTGGCTATGCGACAAGAATATTTAGAGTGAGGCCTAGTTCTACAATTAACTTTTTAAAAAAAACGTCATTTGACTTCAATTTAGAGTAATGAACTAAAAAACGAAAGTTAAGGCTTTACACCACGAATTATCGTGCTCAAAGTATTTAAGGCATTTTTCGCCGTTTGCTCTAAAATTCTCTCTATACATAATGATGATAATTGTCAGTACAAAAATTTGGAAATTCGTTATGTGGAATATCACCCGACAGCCAAGGTGTAGCGTCTGATTTTTTCATTGATTATTGTATCCTACTTATTGACCTGTTTTGACTTATCATAAAGGTTTAGTCGAAGTAACTAGGGGATGTCAAAAGGCGCAGAACTTGGTTTGCATTTAGCGGAAACAATGGATGGTTGGCTAAATAGGTCTTATAGGGATGCTAATAATACTTTTAATTTATTGTAAAAATGTAAAAAAAAACGGCCCGTTTTATTTCGTTCGAATCGTTTTAAAATAGCACAAATTGAAAATGTTTACTACTTTTGCAACGACCTTCGTGAATATTTTCATGACCTCACAGCTTGCATCGGTTGCTGTAGACTTATTTTAGTCAAAAAAAATAATCATTCTCAAAAACAATTATTTTATTAAATATAACAAAGGAGCCTCATTCTCTCCCCACAGAGGCAACTCAGTCATACCTGAATTAGCCTCTGTTCCATTACGCCAAAATCCTGGGGTTCCGGCAGATCGCCCTAGCGGCAAAAAGTTGTTACTTGAGATATCTCCCTTATTTGCAGCCAATGAAAACACCTTTTGGATGTCCACGACTTCGGGAATACTCAACGGTCGCTCAGAGACTTTCAAAAGAATCATGCCTTTAGGTTTCTTTTTCATTTACAGTGTGAGTCTCAGAGAGGGAAACTATTTCAAAATCAGATATGGATAGGGTTTTTCATTAGAAACATATTGTTTTATACTTGTGTAAATGGTTCTTCGTTTTATGATAAATTTTATTTTCATAATTCACCAAATAAAAACCAATGAGAAGGTAAAAAGCGATTGTTTTGTAGAAGGAAGAGTTATCTCCCTTTGGTGCGAATCCACACGGAAATAGCCGAACTTTTTCGAATGACCATTTTTGAAACGGCGTCGCTGATTGCACAACTAACTTCAATTGCCTTCAATCAGATTGCTACCTTTCTATCCCGTATGTTAGCCGTAATAGAACAGAGGCTAATTCAGGTATGACTGAGTTGCCTCTGTGGGGAGAGAATGAAGGAGCCTCGGAGCATTGGAAATTTCACTACGGATCCAAACCTGCTTTTCAGGAGTTTTGTGAATGTTAAATTGTTACAGTCTGAGTGACTATGGTTGCTAGGAAAATGTGACACATGTACAGCTGAAAATATGACACCAATTGTGTTTCATTATGAGATTGAATGAGAATTCAATGCGCCCAAGATGTACTGCAAGATTATAGATTGTAGTACTTGCACTGGGCCAAATTAGACTTACCTGACATCAATAACGCATTATCAACTAAGTTCATAATTATCAAGAAGAGATGGAAATAGACTTTTGATACGATGAATTCTTTCTCAAAAGCGGGATTGTGTTTCAATGTTCCAAAATAACAATAGCACTGAGATAACTATTTCACCATTCATATAGACATGGTAGTTACTTTACCGCCAAAGAGTCTCCCTATCGATCCAGCCTTCTGTTTCAAGAAACTGTTAGTCTGCAAATTTGTTTTTTAGCATTTAGAATGTTATTTAGCAGAATGTTAAAGGATTGGTTAAGATTTCTTTTTTTAACCTTCATAAGTGAATGACTCATCATATCACAGAGTAAATAACCATTTTGAGTAGTCTTTCAAAGAGAAAATAAGAAATAGATATGCGTGAATGTGTGATTAAAACATACTTTTATAACGTTTTTATTAGCTCATCTGGCCTGTAAGGCCCGATGGGCTTATGGCATGGCATGGTGTCCGGCGTCCGTCCGTCCGTCCATCCGTCCGTCCGTAAACTTTGTGGAATTTCGACTTCTTCTCCAGAACCATAAGGCCTAGAAAGCTGAAACTGTGTGTACAGACTCCTTGGCTAGTGAGGATTATAAATTGTAGCTTTGGGCGCCCTGTGACCCCTAATAAGGGCCACAGGGGCCACGCCCTACAAACCTATTTTCATCTTCTTCTCCAGAACCATGAGGCCTTGAAAGCTATAAGTTTGTGTACAGACTCCTTGGCTATTGAGGATTATAAATTGTAGCTTTGGTGGCCCTGTGACTCCTAATAAGGGCCACATATGCCACGCCCTAAAAACCTATTTTCATCTTCTCCAGAACCATGAGGCCTAGAAAGCTGAAACTTTGTGTACAGACTCCTTGACTAGTGAAGATTATAAATTGTAGCTTTGGTGGCCCTGTGACCCCTAATAAAGGCCACAGGGGCCACACCTTAAAAACCTATTTTCATCTTCTTCTCCAGAAGCATAAGCCCTAGAAAGCTGAAACTTTGTGTACAGACTCCTTGACTTGTGAGGATGATGAATTGTAGCTTTATAATAATCTATTTTCATCTTCTCCTGAAGTATAACGCCTAGAAAACTGAAACTTGTCGTCTATATAATCAGTGTTTAAAATATTGCCCGTCAGCCAGTCCTTGAACTGGCTACTTTTTGCCAGGACTGGTTACTTTTTGGTCAGGACTGGTAACTTTTTGGTCAGGACTGGTAACTTTTCAATTTTTTTCTTAAATTTCCCAAAGGAATTGACCAATGAATTTTCAGGACAGGCTAGATTTCCAATCTATTTTGTACACTGCTATATACTTAATTTTATGATTGGTGACCCTGTGGCCTCTACAAAGGGGGAATCACATTGGCCACACTCTACATCATAGTTGATGATGAAGCCTGATGAGCTACAGAGCCAATGGCTCTATTCTTATATTTATATTGAAAAAAAAAATTAGTACATGCTTAATTTTAGGACGACTCATTTTATTTCATTTTAGTTATCAAGCAATCTTTTTACGATCAGGAGTTCTCATCTATTTTATAATTTGAATATGTTCCTATTTTCAAATAATATACTGAGCAAAATAAGTTACAAAAATAAACTATTCTCAATTTATGTACAATAACATTCATGTCGAGCATCACTGGCTTGATAACGATGTTAGTATCTTCACTGAAACGTCGCATTTCATGCAATAAAGAAGTCCATTAAATACTTATTCTTCTTCGAGGTTCTTATCTCTAATAATCGCCATTTTTATCACCAGGACTATCATTCTCAACTCTTCCTGCTCTCTGTGACTGGTGAAATTGTGAAAGGATATTTTTATTAACTTATAGCCTATATTTCATTTGTTCTTATAAGCGCCCTGGGAAACATCTCTTGATCTGTTCATGATTAGACCAGGCACATATTGACGCACAATGTGGATATGATACCATTTTGGCTAGTTTCAGATGGTGCCAATAGTGTTTATCTTTTAGGTCTGTTTTCTTTAACTTGAACACCGTCTCTTTCTTTCTGATAAAACACATTTGCCTGTTCATTTTTGAATGGTAATTTTTTCTGACAATAAGGTTTATCAACAATTTTTTCTAAAAATGTACTTAAGTTTTCAACTTCTAAGAAAGCAATGGTCCCTAGCCTTTTTATCTCATTATATGAGTGTACGCCGTTGGAATTGACTGAAATACATGTGAAAGTATTAAACTAGCAAAGTAATGAACAAACTAACTTAATCTTACGTCCAAACAGGTTGTGATAGAACAAGTGTTCATTTACCTTGAGCATTTATCCGATCTTTGTGTAGCTCAAATTGAGCAGAAATGCGCAACACGTGCCTGCTTTTGTTGTCTATTAGAACCTAAACTCGAGCTTGCAGTTTATTGTTCAATGATAATTTCTGATTATGAAAATATAGAATCATAAAAAAATTGGTTTAAATCTAATGTTACTATGATAAGAAAAGACGTTAGATAATATACCATTCTTAAATGAATCATGTCGCTGTGCAAAATGTTAAGTTTTTCTTAACTTTAGGACCAGCGAGAAAGGCCACGTCTTGCATTTTCCTAACTTCTATATTAGAATTATGTCTGTACATGCTTCTTCTGGACGCTCATGATACAAATAGCTTTAGATAAACTTTTACAGACACATAAAACAAGCTTTCTTTCCCGATCCCTTTATTGTCCGTGTTTCCTTTGAAGATATTCTAAGAGATGTAGTTTATTGCTGTAAAATACAATTCATTACTGAACGATTAAATTCTTCAAAGATGTCCATGAAGCTCTTAATGTTGTAGGCATTATTCTGACATGTGACATATTGTTTGGCTTTGATACTAACATAATACCGTACTTTGATATGTTGAGTCGGAACATCCCAATTATTCATTCCAAATTGATAAATAAATTTTAAACACTTTCAATAAATATGATATTGGATATCAAAAAGGCCGGATAGATAATCCATTGAAGCGAGATAAAACGTCACAAGTAATCATACCCGATATTTAAAGAGCCATCGACACACACGGGTAAATTTAGAATTGTGTTTCCGGAGCAGAATTTCAAAACGATTAGGGCTAGCTCAATGAAACTTACTATATTGAGAAATCATGACATGTAGTTGTGCCTTTTGGGATTTTCAACTTTCTGGAATTTGTTATTTTTCTGGTTTCAGATTCTATATTGCTTTTATCTATAGAGATAAGCGGTAAATAACAAATATGGAAATTATGCAAATTATGTTTATAATCAGGGTATTTGTATGCAAGTTGCCATAGAACATGGTAAGACAGTTTGGTATAAAGTGACATGTTCGTTCGATATGCAGATTGCGATCGCCATAGTTGCTCTTCAAAGTCATGTAAAGTACCATTTAAAATTCTTCTCCAAACATGTTTAGGAGGAAATGTACCTTGAGCAATGTATTTGTCTACATAGTAATAAAGATGATATTTTTCAGATATTGATATGAGATCACAACAAATGTTGTTGGTTTTAGGAACTGTGATAGAAGCACAAAATGTGTGTTTTGAAAAGTAACAATATTAGTTTACATTTTTTCTATATATCCAGTGAGTGACCATAAACCCATATCTGCAATAGCAGATATTGAGGATGACCTCTTATCAAAGCCTTGTACAAGTCTAGCAAAATACCATTACGTTTGTTCAAATAAATCTGCCTGCTGGCTTTTGATATTAGATAATCGTTCACAACATGCCATGCGACAGTCTATCTGATATCTATCAGATATGGTGTATTCTCTTGATAATAAGGTGCCCCTATATGGGGGGAGGGGGCGCTTTGCCTTGGTCTCCCCTACTTCTCGATTACAAAAGTGATAACATCAATTGCTTGATAAAATGAATAAAATGAGCAATGTTTTTATCAAGTATATATTGCCGATTTACAAATGGGATATATTGGTTTATGTTTTTAAATTTAATTTTGAATGTTCAAAATTATCTTCCCAGACGTTTACAGAGATATTTTCATTAAAAATCGTAACCATAAAGGGGAAGGTAATACAGAAGCCATCATGTGATATCTAAGCTATAAAATAAGGTTTGTCCATCTATATCAATATGAAGTACTTCAGTTCAAGTGATGTTAATATATTATTCAACTTGATTATTACTATGTATTCGAGGCAAGAGTATTAGAAATCACAAAAGGACAGAATAATGTATTTGTTGAAACAGGGACATTATATAACATATATAGGGTTGAAAATTTCACACAATCATGATAAATAACGACGGTGATGGATATATAATTGGAATCCAGGTGCGTCTGTGGAATTTAATGCATTTTTGAAATGTCATCATCGATCATTTGAAGGTGTGTATAGATAAACAAAACTAACGTCTTTAAAAAGATTTATGACATGTTGAAAATTGACTACATATTTAAAACCACTGTGTTAAACCTGCTTTACGGTCATGCCTAAATGCGATAATGCACTTCTAAAGACGTTAAGCACTCACACCAGATCTGGTCTAATAAATCTGTAAAAGAAACAGCGATGTAGATTCCAAGAACAAATTATTTTATAACAAAAATTCCAAATATTTCCCTTGAAACATCGAAGGAGTAAAGAACCTTGTGAAAGACTAAGCATAAAATCATCTTCCTTTGCAAAAGTTAAATCGCCAGTTGCCGACCTTGCTTATCTATCTTAAATGAGTAAGTTTGGAAACTTTTAAAGGGACCATTCGAGCGGGGTATTGTTATGGAAACGAAATTCATGAGGATTTTTCTGTTTACAATTAAATATGATTTTTACATGATAATTTCACACGTAATTTCATAAATGTTTGTGAGATAAGCATTAAAGTTGTTAAAGATTTGACAATTTGACAAAATATAAAGTGTTTCGATCAAAAAATAAAAATATCGTTAAATGAAGCCAATCACCGAAGCTACGACAAAATGCTTTAGCAACTGATAACTTTTATTATGAAATATTTGTAAATATGCTCCTCTTCTATCAATTGAGTAGTTATTACTAAATTTTGTTAATGAATAAGCATATTACAGCACATTTGTTTTCTCGCAATGCTAACCTTTCAAAATGGTGGACGAAAGCCGCTCGAGTGGTGCCTTTAAGTTTTGTGGGGAAGATGGCATATGATATGAAACGTTGTTATCTAAAAGGTTTAGAGCTTTTTATGTTTTCATTCAAAAATCCCTTCGAAAATTAAAGACTTGTATACAAGAGCTCGCTCATATACTTCATGTCAATGAAGCCACACAATCCGCCTGGTGAAATGGCTAAGGAGTCAAAATTATGATGAGAGGGACATTTTACGTCCGCTTCACGTCTTGTTCCATCATCAAATCGGTGAACCAACGCTTCACATATGACATTGACATGTGTGTATAATGTATAATGACTTAAATGTGTACAGTAGTATGTCAAATTTTTCAGAAATAAAAAGCAATATTGTTTAACTCATAAGAGTTGAAATAAATATGTACCATTTATTCAGTACTGAGAAGCAATGTGTCGCCTATACTTTGTATTATGACTTCAACATGTGATAATTGACTAATATGATTCGGATGGTCTTGAAGTGCAATCAACAAGATATCATTTAATGAACTATTACGGAAAAAATACTCCGGAACAATGTGACAAGACCTGTCGGTTGCGGATTATTTCCAAGTTGAGAGAGTGATTGAAGCGCTCATAAAATTTTCTCTGTTCTCACTTTGAATACTGGGTCTGAGTAAAGTTAGTGTACAATCCAACACCAACTTCAACAACTTTGTTACATACACTTGATTCTCTTTACTTTCTAATAAAGATGGTTCAGTAGGTAAAACATAATGTCCACTTTATCATGCCATTCATGTCCCAAACACCACAAATTTCAGTATAATAATTCAGCTTTTCTTTCAGCATTCAAGAACAAAGAAATAACTCTTTACTAGGGAGCTATTAGTTGGTGAACTCATTCAAGAAAAAGTATGATTCAAACAAAAGTAAATTCTTCTTCTTCTTCTGCCAATTCATGGGTGAACAGTGATATGCAAGTTGGAGTAAGTGGGTTATTGTTTAACGCTGCTTGGGCAATATTTCAGTCATTAGCAGTGTATGCAAGTTGGAATGGAAAATACATGTAGTGCAGCACCATGATTCATGAAAAACATAACAGTTTTAGTCCTTAACTGAAAAGAGATGTTAATAAATGAATAGAGTCAAATTGATTATGAAGCAAAACAAAACAAGAAGATAGTTTCACATGTTTATTCCTCTCTGTCCTCTGTACACCTATCTGATAATACTAAACTTGTAACTTTCCAAACCTAGTAAGGAGAGACCTAACATTGTCAAAAATATATAACAACACAACTGTGGTTCACACTCAACACACAAGCTAACAGGAAACATTTCCTCTTTAAATAATTTCAGATTTTTAAAGAGAATCACATAAGGATACTCTTTAAAACAAACAAGTTTTTGGTGATAATGAATATCAAGATAGTAATTTCGTATTTCACATCTAAAATATATTCAAATTTTTCACTTGAGACCTTGTACAGTTATCCTTTTAAGGTAATTATCTTTGGTGACAATGTTTTTAAGGAAAATATTTACTTTCATAAACAAATAGTTTCAGACTTTAGATTTATCAAAACGAATAATGTTTATCATCCCTTTAAAAAAATAGTTCTTTGGTGACTGTGATATTTAAGGAAGACTTATATTTCTAACATTTGAGATAACAAAGTGATTTACTTTACTAAGATGTTTTTCATCAATAAGTTCAATCAAAGCAAGAATTGCCATTTGAATTATGCACTGAATTTTGTTGAAATGATGAATAGAATGAAAGAGAAATGATGGAAACATCTCACAAATAAGCCACAACCAAATTGAACTTTATCTACTTATTAATCACTCAACATAAACTATAAGATGAAATCTGAATAAATCCAATGATTAAAATTGCTCTGATATGGCATCTGAAATAACAAATGACATAACAATCTGATATAAGGTATGGTTTTGAAAGGAGATTTCTCTCCAACGTATATGAAACCAGTTCACATTTCCTATAAATTCACAAAATACCATACAGCCAACACCGAAATATTTTGTGCGCCAAGAGTCTCGAAAGTTTGACACACTGTAGGGAGACTACAGTCACTAACCACAACTTTACAAACAACAAACGTTCATCATATGTGGTTATAAATCTTCTCAACAACATCATCATCGGAACTACTTCCTACCTTAGACAACTCAACATGAATCTGCTCACAGTGAGGATATTATTTGAGTGTGCATGTCATACCATTTAAATAACATAAGTGCTTGTATATTGGTATGCGCAGAGTGAGAGCAATGAAAACTATTGTCAAAAAAATAGTACCCATATTAGGTTTATTGATTACACAAAGTGGTAAATTTAAAGAGAACTCAAAAAAAATTATATTCAATCTTAGCCCAAACTCCAGTCACTGACAAATATTGATGTCTTATTGTTAATGACATGACACCTTGTCTCCCCTTTTGCTCTCAAATGAGAAATGCTATTACAAAGGCACTTATTTCTTAAACGGTATGACATGGACACTCGTGTAGTATCCTGTGTATCTAAGCAGGTTGAGAGTTAACACTGTCTATACAACCCTCCCATCTCCCCAAACCCATCACCAAGTTGTTAATCTTATCCAGGTACTTTCCATACAAAACACAATGTTCACATGAGGAGGAAAATCACTTTTATTGATTATGATGTATATTATGAATAAACTTTTTATATTTATATATGACAAATTTATTTTCAAAAGCAAAGCAATTTAACATGAGAAAATATCAATGTTAGTTATTAAGCAGCCTAATAACCACTTTAATAAGATTTTCATTTTATGACATTTTTAATTTTTAATCCTTAATTGTGGGTTTGAATTATTACAGGGAGAGGGTGATGATATTCTACCAGATATTGCACACCATTTTACTGAATCAATGCCATAACAATCATCACTGCAAACCTGACTAGTTATTTGGAACAAAAAATTGCCAAGTAAAGATTAGATCTGTCACACCACATTTCACTAGGACAAACGACTGATGACGATATTAAACCTGACTGACCTTACACTACACCTAGTTATATAGATAAAGTTTGAATAAATGTGTGGTAAATCCCTGAATGCTTCAGCGCTGACAACAATACATGCAATATTAGGACATGGAACCTCTATCGGAATGTCAGGGAGGGAATCAAACTTAAACCATCGAACAGCTTTACACAAACTCATTTAAGGAACTCCTATCCTTGTCAATTTGAGCATCAGTATCCTTAACCCTCTCCATGCCACCAGCAAAGTAACTTGCTGAGGGCCAGTCTTAAAGTCGAGATATATTTATGGAAAAATTTTGTGCAATTTTTTGCAGTTTTCATTCTAACAATTAAACATGTTTATCAGGGCCCAATCTTAAAGTCATCATTACTGTATAATTTACTGGTCGCATTAGTTTTATAAAACTGCAGTAAAACTGAATTCAGATCAAATGTGCAAACTGACATTTCTTGTCACAACTTTGCCATGACCCGTCAAGGGTTAAAAGTTTACTCAGCCATTTTTTGCTGAATTGTGATGGAAAAAGGCGGCAACACAAATTCATACTAGGAGAATAAATTGAATATTTCAAAGTGTGAATTTGAAGCTGCCATATATAATCAAATTGAATAGAATATTCTGGATATTTGAAAACAAGCTATTTCTAGTTAATGTCCCTATATCTAATGTGAGTTTTGTTTAAGATGTACAAAGTCATAAAGAATATAATCTATTATGCCTATATCATCTTATTCTTACATATAGAATAGTGCAGGCTCTGAATACAAAATTTCTTGATTGTCATAAAATCACACAATCAACTTGATATGAAAGCAAAAAGTAAGTAGATAAATTCTGCCATTTCTGTATACAAATAATACCTTTTCTCCTGCATCTGAATATCAAATCTAGTAATCTAGATAGGTATATGTAGATATCTATACTAAGGTAATGACTTCATGAGTACATATAAATGAATGATTTGAAAAATAATCTGATATCTACTGATAAACATAAATTTACAAAAAATATAAATAAAATAATCTTGGCCTTCAATATTAAGATGCTGAGCATCCTTTAAACTTAAGGTGACCGAAAACTAATCATTATCAGTCTTCAAGGTACATCATGAAAAGAACATATGCACATCATCAACAACACAAGTACTGAAATTTATCATCATTTATATCATCAATTTGAAATGTTTCATTTAGAACCTCTTTGGTCGTGTATTTCAAAAAAAATACCAAATATTACAATTAAAATTAACAAGATACTATATCTTTCTGAACAAGTATAGTCACATGTTTGTACATCAATACTGAATAATTATACAACAATTATTTTAACAATTTACAACAGTTATATCATTTATTGAAAAAATGGTCTTGGTTTGGTGTGTGATTCAACAACTTTACTGTAAAATAACAACACTTGATAGTTCAACAAGTATTTGGGTGTTTTAATGAAGAATCTAACAGACATATCGAAACACAACAGCTGCCAATTCCACAAGACACGAAACTCTTCCAGACGGAGATGCAAAGTCTCCAAATACTGACAGAAAGTCCAGAGGCACAGTACACAAGACACTTGTCAGGAATATAACTCCAAATAGAGTAATTTCTGATTTATAAACACGTTCTTCTGTGTCACAGACTATTAAATTTAATAATGATTTAATCATAATGACCTTCAAACTACATATAAATGATATGTTTAAACACAGAGAGACAAATGAATGACAAAACAAACTGATACAAGAGGATTAGTTTCAGATCTCTCTCATGACTCAGATCTCTCTGATGACTACAGGGCTTAGGAAATCTGAACGTCTGAGCTGAAGAACTTAACAAATCATACATCAGACTTAAAGCTACCCTTAGGTGAAAATCTTTTCAGCCCAAACTCTATGACACTAACACTGACAAGATTTTTTAACCCCTGTAGAATCATTTTTCTCTTTGCTTCAACAAAGTCTCTATTTTTTTTCTACTAAATTACACTGTCATTTGAGCTAACCATCATAAAACTCACACTGGCATTAAACTCAAATTAAGTGTTCTTTTCTACAAAATCTAATTAAACAAACACAACACCATCTACAGACATGGATAGTTTATCTTGAAGTCATGCAAATAATACATGATCCATTTCCATGACGCTTTGCTTTACATTTTTTCTTTGGTTCAGATTCAGCCCGATTTTAGCTCATCTCGACTGCATGGATATGTACACGATGGTTCTCTACAAGATTGATGTTGTCACTTATGTACAGAAGCCACTCATATACATATACGTGCCTTTGTCGTTGAACAATGTTTATCTCAATGGGCTAACAGTTTGACAAGGTGGAACTAATACTTGTTTGATCAATTTGAAAGACAGCTTTCCATGAATTTCTTATAAACTATTTGTCATATATGAATAAAAATTAATTGAAATTTTAAAATGAATACCTTTAACATTGAAGTATTTGAATAAAGCTTAAAAAATCATGAATCAATTAATTTCAATTTCAATCACATAGGTCAATCAAGAACAGCTGAATACAGCATCTGTTCCAATGTTTTTCTGACAATGATATTTCCATTTCTTCCTCCATGTCCTCAGTCTCGTTTCTTTTCTTCTTTCGACTTGATGACATCATTCCGCATGTCTTTCGTCTCCTCTTCCTTCTTTGCCTCCTTGGTAACCGCACGTCTCATCGCGTCCCAGATGCCGCCCATAAAGATGGCACAGAAGAGGTTCTCGAAGGGTCCGAAGGGGTCGTGGATACCGAGGATGAGGGAGGAGAGTTTGAAGTAGATGAAGAAGATTACGACCCCGAAGTAGACGAGAGCGTGCGGCACCGTGATGATCTGGAGTCGCTCGAGTAGGAAGGCAACCGCCGCCAGACAACACGCCTTCGTGTAGCTGGAATATAAGTTGAAATTTGATCAGAAGGGTTTGTTGACTGGTGTGCAGAAGTAGGGTATTATCTTTCAAGAAGAAAAGCAAATACTTGTAGTAACTTGAATAAGGTAAATGAGCTCTAAATAATCTAAAAACATAATTTGTTTTCTAAAAAATTTCAGAAATACACTAAACTGTCACAACCATAGCAATTACCGGTAAGCAATTCATATTAATATCTATAACTTAACTTGACTAACATGCCTATCAGCATTCTCTCCCCACAGAGGCAACTCAGTCACACCTGAATTAGCCTCTGTTCTATTACGGCTAATATACGGGACAGAAAGGTAGAAATCTGTTTGGAGGCAATCGAAGTTAGTTGTGCAATCAGCAACGCCGTTTCAAAAGTGGTCATTCGCAAAACCTCGTCCATCTCTGTGTGGTTCGTCAAAGCTTTCGTTGAAATTTGACATCCAGGGGAGGTAATTCTTCCTATTACAAACCAGCGCTTTTTGCCTTCTTATTAGTTATTTTTTGTTTATTAGTACAATAAAATCTTTCATAAAACAAATAATAATATACACAATTATAAAACAGTTTCTATCTAATGATAAACCCTATCCATATCTGATTTTCAAATAGTTTCCCTCTCACACTGTAATTGAAAAATACAGGTAAAGACATAATATTTTCCATGTCGCTAAACGACCGTTAAGAACTCCCCGAGTCATGGATATCCAAAAGGTGTTTTCATTGGCTGCAAATAAGGGAGATATTTTAAGTTACAACTTTTTGCCGCTAGGGCAATCTACCAGAACCCCAGGATCTAGGCGTAATAGAACAGAGGCTAATTCAGGTATGACTGAGGTGCCTCTGTGGGGAGAGATTGGCCTATCAGGGAAGAAGCAATATTCTAAACAATAATTTTACAAAGTCTTTCTTAATGCCCATATCGTTGATCTCACAACTCATTTCTTTCTTTTATCACAAGAAAGAGCTATCTTGATCAGAGTTTATGTAAATGACTTGAGTAATCCCCACAGGGGAGAGCAACTGATAAAGCAATAGACTTACAAAGATGGCTGCAAGAGCTCGTTGACGTTAGGAACCCAGATACCTCGGATGAGTCGGTCGACGTTCTTCATGAAGCCACTCCCCGCACCTGTAACAGAGGGAGAGAGATAAATCTAAGTGATCAATCTTGCATCTACAGATTTCAACTGCTGGGTCAGTCTCTGCAACAAGGTCTTGTGAGTCCAAGTTCACTAATAGTACTGTACCACATAAATAACTTCTTACAGATCCTTTCTAAATTGTATGAATATTTGAAGCTGGACTCTAGGGTAATTTATCACTGAATCTCAGCATAAATTTGATTATGTTCTTAAAATAACTTGATTACAAAGAGTGTTTTTAAATAGATATTTGTAAGTGAATTTGTTGTTAATCACCAGCTTGAATATTAACCACCTGACAATCATCATCATTCTCTCCCCACAGAGGCAACTCAGTCATACCTGAATTAGCCTCTGTTCTATTACGCCGAGATCCTGGGTTTCCGGCAGATTGCCCTAGCGGCAAAAAGTTGTAACTTGAGATATCTCCCTTATCTGCAGCCAATGAAAACACCTTTTGGATATCAACGACTTTGGGAATTCTCAACGGTCGTACAGTGACTTTCGAAAGTATCATGCCTTCAGGTTTATTTTTCATTAACAGTGTGAGAGAGAAATATTTGAAAATCAGATATGGATAGGGTTTTTCATTAAAATCATACTGTTTATAATTGTGTAAATTGTTCTTTATTTTATGATAAATTTTATTTTAATAATCTACCAAATAAAAACTAATGAGAAGGTAAAAAAGCGATGTTTTGTAGAAGGAAGAGTTATCTCCCCTGAATGCCGAATCACCGGGAATAGCCGGGAGTAGCCGAGCTTTTGCGAATGACCCCTTTTGAAACGGCGTCGCTGATTGCACAACTAACTTTGATTGCCTCCAATCAGATTTCTACCTTTCTATCCCGTGAAGTAGCCGTAATAGAACAGAGGCTAATTCAGGTATGACTGAGTTGCCTCTGTGGGGAGAGAATGAGATCCTGGGGTTCCGGTAAATTGCCCTAGCGGTAAAAAGTTGTTTCTTAAAATATCTCCCTTATTTGCAGCCAATGATAACACCTTTTAGATATCCATGACTGAGGGAGTTCTTGGCGGTCGGATAGTGACATTGAAAGTATTATGTCTTTATGTTTATTTTTCATAAACAGTGTGAGAGGGAAACAATTTGAAAAATCAGGTATGGATAGGGTTTTCATTAGATAGAAACTGTTTTATTATTATGTAAAATATTATTTGTTTTATGATAGATTTTATTTTACTGGTCAACCAAATAATAACTTATGAGAAGGTAAAATGCGATGGCTTGTAATATGAATAATTACCTCCCCTGGATGTTAAATTTCAACGAAAGCTTTGACGAACAACACGGAGATGGCCAAGGTTTTGCGAATGACCACTTTTGAAACGGCGTCGCTGATTGCACAACTAACTTCGATTGCCTCCAATCATATTTCTACCTTTCTGTCCCGTATATTAGCCGTAATAGAACAGAGGCTAATTCAGGTATGACTGAGTTGCCTCTGTGGGGAGAGAATGAATCACCATAAAAAAATTGATGAATAAAGAAGTCTGTTTATACAATCTTTATTTGTAAGTGATTTTTTTCCAAACAGTTTGAATATTAAACACCTTGAATTTTAATCAAGATTTCAATAAACTTATTTTCTGAAATCTTAAAATAAATTTCAAATAAAAAAATACATATAAAATCTGTAACTTTTGAAGTCTAACACTAAAAAATATTGATAATATCATATGAAAACCGAAATCTTACTCCTAAGGATAAAATTTATAATATCATTCTTGAGAAATATCTACATTTTCACATTTGAACTGAATGAAATTGTCACTATTGTTAAAACCATTAATGAATGTGCCCGAATTACAGCAAAACATAACTTGTGCATCCATAAAAAGTCTTATGACCTGAAAAGGGATCTTTTTAAAAAATAATCCAACGCATTATAGCTTTGACCTACAAAACAATCATGTTGGGTCAGGAAAGTTGAATGATATAGATATTATTTATGAGTGCTTCACTCACTTTCGTTTCTTAACTATTAAACAGCATGTATTTTTCTAAAACTCTATGCCACTCTAAAAACTGTTTCATCACAATTATATAAATATCTATTCTGTAAACATCTGGCCAAAATCATTACCATTTAGTCAAAATTAATTTTCTCACTATCAAAATTCAAAAAATTATGCAAATGAGGTGAATCTGACATTTCTGAAACCCATTCTTAATATCCTTTCAACAATTTCCCTAAAGAAGTTGATCAAAGCAATCCCCCTTTCACTCTGCCACATGTCTTGACTCATGTCTCTGACTTGCCAAGTGATTGGGCAGATTCACTCTGAGCTAAGAAGCAGCTAGAACTTGCATAGATCTAGTTGTGCCGAAATCTCAGATACATTTCTCTTAAAAAAGCAAAATGTCAGAATTGATTCACATATAAAATCACACCCATGTATATATATTCATAAACATATTCTAAAAATCATGAAGTAAATTAAGATTCCCCACAAGCAGCCTTAACAATTACTGACATCATTTTAACACTCAGTGGCCATTTTGTATCAAGGGAGGTAACTCTGGTTGACTTATCTAGTTTGTCTGACCTACCATAATGCTCCTGGAATCCAGTGGCAGCGAGCCAGTACTGTAGTGTCGAGATAAAGATTGCCACGTGGCATCATCCCATTACAGTGATTCATTACTGCTATACATTCATTCTTTACACATCTTGGACCAAATAATTGAACTGATTCATGACAAGTCAAAATACGAAAACATCATACTTTCTTATGAAGGGATATGGGGTCAACACTAACAATTGAAGATCTGTTACACATGTGATGGAATGTGATAAAGGAACATATATACTTTTTGGGAGGCCTACTAAACAAAACTGTCATACCGCAAACAAAAAAACATGGAAAGGTCCATAGTAAACAAGAAAATGGCAATAAATATTTTCTTAACAACTGATGCCTGAAATCCTTTTTGTATCATGGTGTTCCTTTTATGGTGTATACTTTTACCATTTCAAAGGGTCCCACCTGCTAAGAACAAACCAAAAAGACCCCCTCAACTGATCACCTAGGAGCAACACTGTAAGTTAATGACAAACTGATAGATCTACATCCTAGAACTGCTCACCTTTGACGGTGCCGATGAGGACGATGATGAGGTAGGAGTTTGGGTAGAGTTTGGCGGTGGAGAGCACCCCGTGGTACACCTTGTGAGCTCGCTGCGTCTCCTTCAACATCGCTATCACTATCTTGAACGGGAGGAACTTCACTATCTTGTATACAATGTCGAAAGGAGAATAAAATATCAAGTACCTGAAATAAATAAAAACATGTCAATCAGTTGTAAAGTTTATTGGTGTTATTTTTTTAGATAACACAAATATTCTGTACTCTGACTTATTTTCTCATATAATCTGCAATAAGTTAATAATACAGAAACAGAGTTTTTACGATAACAAACTTATCTGTAAAATAAAAAGAACTTTTACCTACGAGGGCAGTCATATCAAGGCTAGTAGCAGATTTTGATATGATACAACTGATGTTCTCGCTTAAGAATACTCATAATTAGGCTTTCGTGTTGAAAACATAGTATGTCATGGACACTCATATAACACCCTCTATTTCTCTACTTATACACAAGACCCGAGGTAAAATCTGATCTGTGAAATAAAAAGCATTATCACACCCATATGGTTGAAAATAAGTAGTGACATATTTTCAATATGAGCACTACTGCACATAACACTTGCGCCTAGCAATGATTGTTGTAGCGCAGGTTCCCATTTTATTTTGCTTGTCATAACGCCATTGTTCGTGATGTCACTGTAGCCGGCTGTAGCAAGGGAAGCGGCATGTTTCTTCGATATTTCTAAGATGGTAAAATGGAATAGAATCGGTAATAAGGAAATTATTACCCTCGGAAGTGTTTCATATGACGTTTCTCACTCTCTCGCGCGAGCAATACAATAATTAACACTCGTTATGTAAGAGTCATATGACACACTTACTCAGGTATTAATCTCTATTTCTGTACCACTACACAAGGCCTGTAGCTGTACATACCATACTGCTGTGGCTGTTAACAAACTCTTATGGTCCTTGAAGGGTGTGATGACGGGCTCCCCGAGGAGAAGGTTAGCGATGAATCCGCCCGCGAAGCAGATGATCATACACGAGAACCAGCACGACAGCGGATGTTTCCTCGAGAAGGCCTGCGACCCCGACACTGAAATGTGGAGACATAATTGAAAATTATCTTGTTCTCTATTTAACTTCTTGGATCTTTGATTAAAACAGGTATTGCAATAAGACACACTGATGACATTAGTAAGTCAAGGTTCCATGACCATAGAAAGCTTGATATGTCATTGTTTGGTTAAATCATAATTTGAGATCTTCTATTAACCAAATGATTTCCTCAAAGTCATTTGTAATGTCAGATTTTATGACTGCTTCAGTAGCATGTAAATGGTGAATAGACAAGCATGTTTGATTAAATAAGGGCAGGAATTTCAACAGAAAAATGCACATCATACATTCCAACAATAAATGTACAGGGATTGAACAGAGAAAAATGTAATGGTCATGATTGACAAATTTATGGATAGAAATTTGTTTTATTCTTTCCCGAAATCCGTTTACATGTCAACCTATCTGGGTGTAGAGGAACATGTTCATTCCCAATATATAGTAAGCAAAGGATTAAAAAATTATTATTAAATTGTTTGCCCACTTAAGCATTTCTAATCTCTTTCATAGATAAGAGATAGAACTAGAGCATCATTCACTTTCATGCCTTTTCTTAATTAGCTAATACTTTTAATCATGTAGACAAATCACACGTTATCTATCTAGTCTTTATTCTCGTAACCTAGAGCAACACAGGTCTCAAAACTGAACAGCTGCTGATTGATAAGACATCTTTATCTGATATTTCAAATCATTTCAGATATGTCAAATAGTCTAGGTGATAATGGTTCACTTATGTTTTTAATGTTTAACTGCACATATAATCAGGAAATTTTAAACCAAAAAAAACCAGAAGAGACTGAATCATTGTGAAAGACTTAAAAAGATAACTTGATACAGTATTTGAACAATGTATTTTTGAACAAATCCAGTGATGTTCTGCTAATCATTAAAATCAAATAAGATTCAAGTCACATGTTAAGTCAAAATTATATCCAACTTTTATATATTTTTGTGTGAATTTGCAAAAAGTCGCCATGATATCTATTGATTCCAATGTACACAGCACAGAGTTGTATCTACTTCCTAATTACCTTACATGTCTGTCGCTTACTTTACCAGAAACATCAAATATCAAGAAGCATAAAATGCATAGTCAGACTCAGTTACAGTTTGGAAATTATTATTTCTGAGATGTTGTGAATCTGTCTGTTGGCAGTCTTCTGCATCATTAACAAGAGTCAATGCATTCAATAAACGAGGAAATTAAGTTCAAATATTTGCTCTGCCATCACTACCATGCATCTTGCACTAAGTACCACAGAAATCAATGGCACCACACGTCCCTGTCAATTAACTACTTCTTCTAAGGGCTTGACGGATTATTCAAAGGCTTCAAAGTAGTTGATAAACACATTACATGCTAAAGGCATAGCAAAGGATTTTCTTGTTAGCTCATCTATGCATAGTCTACACTTTCTAACAGGAGTCATCAGAAGATGACATATTCCACATGATAGCTCAATTATGGAGAGTTTAAGTTAGTTTTTATGAAACATTGAGGCAAATGAAACACAATTATGCTTGTACACGTTAAAGGTGAAAGCTGGATACTAAGTGACTATATTGATCCATTAAAGGATTATAGGGCATTACGATAATGTCAAAACTAGGGCGTCCACGGGAACTCAAGTACTCGAGCCCGATTTGGGTCCAGCTGGACTCAAGTCCATTTTGGCATTTTCTTAGACTCAAGGACTCGAAAATTGGAAATCACTGTTAACCATTTAAGTTATTTCAGTGTATTGTGTGATCAACATTACCATTTCAAGACACTGACGTCAAAATTATTCTATATATGTTATAAGATCTAGGCTATTCATCTGTTCAAGGGATTTTAGGTGACTGAAGGACTTAGAGCTATAAAATAGCGAAAATCGATGGGTAAGGATAAAAATTGGGTCTGAGTCGAGTCTGACCCCTCGAGTATTCAAGTCCATTTTTTTTTACCTGTTGAAGCCCTAGTCAAAACATGAGGAGGATGACTCTCAAGATTATCTGACAGTCTTGTTCTGACTCCTTTCCTCTTTGAAAAGATAAACAAGAAGAGAAGTTGGAGCAAATTTCTAATAATGCTTAGGGGCTTGTAAGAGCTGCTGCAGACCACCAGAAACTTTATAAAATTTTTGCTTCAACCTCTCCCCTTGGTTATCTATTGGTTTGGACAGTGTACTCCCTCCTCTCAGGTACACGAATAATACAGGGCAGGCATGTGAGGGGTTAATTCTTTTCTGGTGGATATTCCCTTGTGGTTCTCCAAGGGCAGATGGAGCTATCTCCACAGATGAAGGACTTGATGCCCTGTTTATCAATATCAGGCAGAGCTTGTAGGGGTACATGAGTCAGGATCAATTAGACCGATCTGACATGAATGTAAACATAATCCACTGTGATCTGTAGTTCGGTTCAAAGTCTCGAATCAATGTCCAGACGTTTACAACACTGCTCCCTCAACATGTTCTGTAAATATGCAATCACTTAGTTCTCTGTTATAATAGGTACCATAACACTTTCTACTGGCAAACTCGTTCTGGTTATTCATAGCAATGAAGGCTAGCTAAGAGCAGCACTCAGAGCTCCAATTCTGAAGAACTTTTATAACCTCTGTGTAAATGTTTTGGGACTTTTTTTTTTCTAAACCTAGTTTTCCATACAATAATAAATATACCTTGAGTTTGTTAAAAAACTATGCCATCCACACAAAAACATATGTAGAAGTAAAAACAAAGTTAATCATCAAGTGTGGTATTGCATTGGTATAGCACAGTTCTTGTTAAATTTCTTTTCAATGAGTGGTTGAGTCTAGAAATCCAAACCTAGGTTGGATAGCATTTAAGTGGCAAACTAGCGCTGGAGATCTATAATCCCACTGGCAAGTTAGATCTAACAAGATGGGGTGCCACACGAATTCCTGCAGTGCTGCCTTCCACACTAGACAGTATCAGGAAAATTTTTATTACCTGCCATACCTGTTTTCTATATACCGTATTCGACGTAATAAGCGCCCAGGGCGCTTAAAAATTTGACCTGGGTGGGCGCTTATTAAAGTGGTGTTAATGACGACCGAAAATAAAGACTACTCAAATGGAACTGTGTTTAGATTGTCTTTGATAACTGATACAGACATTCAAAACATACTTACACATTATTGAGTAGAAAATAACAAATATTGCCGCTAATGCATCATTTAATTTCTCTTGAAACAAAGTGAATACGTTGAATTTATAGTTTTAGTACGGCTGGTACATGGGCGGTTATTAAACCTATAATTGCAAAATCCTTTGGGGGGGGGGGGGGGGCGCTTATTGGAGCAGGGCGCTTATTACGTCGAATACGGTATTAAGAAAATTCATTTCGTTCATTTTTCAAATAGCATGAAAACATTAAATGACTAGATTAGCTGTAGCGGGATACCGCAAAAGCAGAGCAGCCCCGAAACTTGGGGTTTCGCCTTACCCTGTTCCGCCTTTTACAGGCCTCACCAAATTGGGAATTTTCTCGTGACCTTGACCTTTGACACTCAAGGTCACACAATCAATGAACACATTTCATTGAGTATAACATTTTTGTAATGAAATAAAGTGTTAAAAATTAAATTAATCCTTTTTCTCCATGTATGTTGACCTTGCTGTGACCTTGACCTTCGACAGTTCGTACCCAAAACTTTTTGAAAAATGTGTGTACTTCTCAAGAGATAATATATACAAAATCTAAACTTCATAGCACAAAAACTTTTCAAGTTATTGTGTTTACAAGGAATTGCAATAACTCATATCTCATGACCTTGACCTTTGACCTTCAATTGAGTATAACAATCATGTATTGATTAAAAGTGATCATAGTTAAAATTAAGCATTTTCGCTAAACCATGCTTAAGTCATGACCTTGCTGTGACCTTGACCTTTGACGGATTGTAGCCAAAACCTTTTCAAAATTTTTTACTTTTCCAAGGATGATATATACCAAGTTAGAGCTTCATAGCACAAAAACTTTTCAAGTTATCGTGTTTACAAGGACTTCTTAGAGTGAATACATAGTTCGTGACCTTGACCTTTGACCTATAAAGTGAACGTGTCAAAATCGTTCCCCTGAGGTATGAGTAGTAAGGTATGAATAAGAGTTCTGGAAAGCTTAGTGGAAAAAAGTTATAGCTAGTAGTACGAGTGCGGCGGCGGCGGCGGCGATGGAAACTTCACAAAAACTGATAGCAGACGGGTGCTAAATATCAGCACTCTATACTTGAAGCATTCAAGATAGAACCTAGAGGGTAATGTTGTCCAATTCTAAATAGGTTGGTCTCCTCCAGCTATCCTGATTCATTCAACCTCAAGCACATAAAGATAAAAGGAAGAGAAAATGTCCCTAAAGAATCACCACTGGCATCACAATGATTGTGGTCAATGTAGTCTGATTTAGAGAATCAAGGATCTTTGCATATTAGAAAAATAATCTAGAGGTCTTCTACTGAGTTCTTTCCTCTTTGAATCTCCCCTAAATGGTTCAACCTCATTCCTGGGGTGATTAAACAAGTGATATTGTAAATTGCCTGATGAGCAAAACCTCTTTCAGCAAACAAAAATCGTGTCAAGATTTTCTCTGAGCCGGTAGATAGAAGCAGGGAGCACTTGTTCTCTCGACACCCCCCACTATCAGTAACTGGAACCATGTGCTGAACTGAAGTGTTCCTCATATATAACGTGCATGCATCAAGTGCACTCAAACTTCTAATCTTCACCCAATATATTTGCTATATCAACAAATTTCTAATCCTCAAAGGATCAAAGTAATTCAACAAGTCTGCATAAATAAATTTGTCCAGACAGCATCTTACAAGACTGAAAAGTAAGATTTAGTTCCTTGATGTATCATTTGATGAAATTTGATGCATGGTTGAGAGGATTGTTGATAGGTAATTAAGATCAGGTTTCATGATTGTGTAATTACAGTCTATGTCGATGTCAATTTTGGTTAGAGATATGTTTTCTTAAAGGAATTTAATGCAACATAGGTTTGCACATTGGATGAAACAATTACGCATTAAAATTTTGAGGTTTACTATAGATAAAAGGGCAATGGCCAATTCGTGAAAAAGGCCTAGGTGTCTTACTCAATCCCTGCAATAAACTTGTAAACTGTCAACATCAATCTTCAAGATCATGTACACTGTCTGGATTATCCCATACATCACAACTCTTATTCTTTGAATTGAAAACCTGTCACAATATTTAATAAGACTAAGTGGTGTGAGTGATTGTCTTCAAATTGTTTTATCTGGCTGGTTAAACATACATCACAAGCATTCAAACTCAATTTCTTAATTTTCATCTTCTTCTCCATCTTCCTACGCAGAGCCTAAAAGGCCAGTTTCCAAACTGTCATTTTATGCCTTGCTGCAGAGACTTTACTTTTCTGTGCTGCTATAGCGCCCCTACAGACTAGAGAGCAAGCACAGAAAATTCAAGGTTATGCAGCAAGGCATAAAATGACAGTTTGGAAACTGGCCTTTTAGGCTCTGCGTAGGAAGATGCTTCTTCTCTAGTCCATTGCATTTAGCCTCAGACTGTTGATCAAATTTCTTAACAAGCATTCCTGTCAGAAACATTACAAGCATTAGAGCTGACATGAGATCATGGAACATCAGCAACATAGTTTAAATAGATCTCACTTTCAAACATTCACACATTCAAATCGATTGTAAGGGAAATTTCAGTAAGTTTTCTAGGACAAAACTAAAGAATTGTTAATTAAATAATATATTTATTGATCTGCTTTTTGAGAGGAATTTTAGAAGTTATACCATTTTCTTAAGCTTGAAAAAGGGAAGGAGTTTAATGTATGATCAATGTCTTTGGTGTGGCAATGTTTAGGGATAGAACCATATACTATTTTCTGAAAACATGAAAATGCCACCTTCCAGAATAAAGAAGTTGATCATTCTTAACTCCTTGCCTTCTGATATTTATTGATCTGCATGATTATATGATTATGATAGCAATGTCATCACAATCCACTCTACGTGAAGCAATAAACAAGCTGTTGCAACTGTGAAACACTGCCTATGATGATCACCCACTGACACTGTGACCAATACAGATAGAGCAATTAATGATTCCTTGGGTGTAGCACCAGCTTCAGGCAAATGGCATTTCTGCACTCTAGCTTCGATCATACAGTCATGTCCCAATATACTACATATCATGATGATAAACTCACTATAAAGAATAACAATTTAAACTGATACATGCCCCGACACACTTTTTTTCAATGCTTTTAATGGCAGAATCCCAATACTTTTGACGATCTTCATTTTAGGTTAATTAAGCAATTTTGAGTCAACAATATGTATCAAGATATACATATTGTCTTAATGTTTAAAACACAACTCTATTCTTCACCATCATGAAACATGTCCATATGGGCAGAATCAAACTGTTTACACGTAGGTCGGCAAGTTGGTAACACATGTCATCAACAACAGTTAGCAGTTCCAAGCTGTTAGAGATGCTGTATTGAATATAAGAAATCAATGTTTGATACCCTTAATTCATAATTTACAAGATCTAACTATACACATAGTGTTCCTTCTTTGTAGTATTCTAAAGGGAGCGTCCTCAAGTCATTTTGTTGTTCAAATTTACCAAATTTCATGTTGTTCTGAATTCAAAGGAGCTGTGGATATAATCATTTATTCAATAAACATCAGTGTCAAAAACACTTTAAAACACTGTTCATAAACCATTAACTGTATAGGATACCGACCAACAGTGTTCACTTGAAAGCTTCATAAAATCTAATGCAGCAAAAGTGTCATGCAATAAAACTACACATATTAATTTCCCATTTTATTTGATGACATAACTGTCTAAATGATGGATTAACAGTCTGCTTCCACACATTGATGGAAGCCATCCATCTGAGAGAGATAAGGAGCAGGGGTTATTGAGTTGAAGATTATTCTGGGAGCAGCCTGTGGAGGGTTAATGTGAATCACATATGGCTCATTACTTTTCCCCTTCTAAATCTTCCAACTTTACAAGCATGTGTTGGGCTCTGCTAAGGATATAAAAACATTGCATGCCCATGGGGCTATTTTTAAATATTTATGAATACCATCACCTCTCTTTTAGTCTCCTCGGGATTATGTTAGCTGTCTGTGTGTCTCTACATACAAGTATGTTACAAGCGAACCCCACTATCCCTGAGATGATAGATTAGATATTTCTAGGTGAATCATATTTAAGGATTGATTTTTCTTTCTTCACATCATGATTAATATAAGTGCAGATTGTAGGTCATGACTTTCCAAACTTATTCACCTTAGATCAAAAGCTAACTTCTTGAAAAGCAAGGCTAGATAATAAATGAAAAACTCTCATTCCCTGAGGCCACCTCCCACATTTGATAAAATATTAATTTTTTTGATATTATTTTTTTATAAAAAATGCTAGTATAATGGAAAATCAAACTGATTGAGAGCTGAGTATCTGATTTTTTTTCTGAAAATCTCTGAAATATTGAACACAACCACTCTCGATGAAGTCTCGGGGGATGATGTGAGTACATTGGAGGACCATGCTATTTCTCCTGAGCAGTGAGGGCTGAAGACAAGTGCTGTGGACAGCTCAAGCAGATAATGATGTTTACACCCCCGCCTTGTCTACACACTACACACAGATACCTGTCTTACATTCCTCCCTGTCTGTCTGTCTGTCTCACACTACACACAAGATACCTGTCTTACATTCCTCACTGTCTGTCTGTCTGTCTGTCTGTCTGTCTCACACTACACACAAGATACCTGTCTTACATTCCTCCCTGTCTGTCTGTCTGTCTCACACTACACACAAGATACCTGTCTTACATTCCTCACTGTCTGTCTGTCTGTCTGTCTCACACTACACACAAGATATCTGTCTTACATTCCTCCCTGTCTGTCTGTCTGTCTCACACTACACACAAGATACCTGTCTTACATTCCTCCCTGTCTGTCTGTCTGTCTCACACTACACACAAGATACCTGTCTTACATTCCTCCCTGTCTGTCTGTCTGTCTCACACTACACACAAGATACCTGTCTTACATTCCTCACTGTCTGTCTGTCTGTCTGTCTCACACTACACACAAGATACCTGTCTTACATTCCTCCCTGTCTGTTTGTCTGTCTCACACTACACACAAGATACCTGTCTTACATTCCTCACTGTCTGTCTGTCTGTCTGTCTCACACTACACACAAGATACCTGTCTTACATTCCTCCCTGTCTGTCTGTCTCACACTACACACAAGATACCTGTCTTACATTCCTCCCTGTCTGTCTGTCTGTCTCACACTACACACAAGATACCTGTCTTACATTCCTCCCTGTCTGTCTGTCTGTCTCACACTACACACAAGATACCTGTCTTACATTCCTCACTGTCTGTCTGTCTGTCTGTCTCACACTACACACAGATACCTGTCTTACATTCCTCCCTGTCTGTCTGTCTGTCTGTCTCACACTACACACAAGATACCTGTCTTACATTCCTCACTGTCTGTCTGTCTGTCTGTCTCACACTACACACAAGATACCTGTCTTACATTCCTCACTGTCTGTCTGTCTGTCTGTCTCACACTACACACAAGATACCTGTCTTACATTCCTCACTGTCTGTCTGTCTGTCTCACACTACACACAAGATACCTGTCTTACATTCCTCACTGTCTGTCTGTCTGTCTGTCTGTCTCACACTACACACAAGATACCTGTCTTACATTCCTCACTGTCTGTCTGTCTGTCTACTACACACTACACATTTGATACCTCTCTTACATCTGTCTGTCTATCTAGATACACCACATACACCATCAATACTGTCTTCATGAATACCCCTAGGCTGAACCTACCACTGACCTGGTTTAGCAAATTTTTTTTGTTGATCATGCTTAAGATAATGTATCCCTCCCATGAGCATAAAGTTGACTTCACTGTTCATGGTGGAGACATCAGAAAATCATTTACATATCAAATCTTACCTTCTATTCAGCTTAAAACTTACTAAAACATCAATCCTTTCAAAAATGCTTTTACTTTCATATTGACCTTTGATATTTAGTGTAAAACACTGACATTAGGCCATGATTAACAGTGAAAAGGTTTATCAACCTCCTACCTTTTGTCTTCAAGTCAACATCAACTACAGAAATTGTTTTGGTTCAATTACACAGTGTGACACCATTCTAGCACTCAGCACAAGCTCCTGGGGTACGTTCTACAGAATACAACCATTCACTATGTAACAAAGAGGGTTGGGGCGCTCTGTTATATGGAAATTTGTAATAGGGGGCGCTTATTAGGGAGGGGGCGCTTATTAGGACGAATACGGTATTTCTTTTTGTCTATGTTAGAATATTCAGAAATCAAGCCCAAAAACATTATCCTTGAAGCAACAAAATAATTGCACTGCCCAAAAAGGGTGTTCTCTGTGCAAAATAAATAAATTATCTTATTGAATTTAAAACCAAGTATAGATATTGCCAATCCTCCTCCCTATCATCTAAGCACAGTTTCATCCTTTGACTCAAAGTACTGTATAACTTATTACTGTCCTCAGCACTTATCAAACACACAGCACTGAGGGGACAGCAAACACTGTGTCCATTCCCTCCATTGTATACCTAGCTTATATACTACCCCATAAACAAGTCTACAAACAGTGACTATTTGCTGCGAGACTAACTCAGTCTCTTGAGCGGCCCACCCTTGTTTGTTCTCCATTAGTTCAAGTTCAGCTGGTCAAGCATGGTCAGACGGACCTACATCTTATCTGAAGGAGATTGATGGATAACTGTCTAAATGCATGTACTGTAATCTTGATATCTTTGGGTATCTGATAGCAATATTGGTGCCTCATGACTTAATTATATATATAGGAAAAACATGTAATTGACAATTATGCTAATCTTATCTAACCTTTGAATTAATAAGATAGACAATTAGATATCCTTAAGTTGTTCAAAGGGCATTTTAGAAGTTGGAAATATCTTGAAAACAAGGACATTTGTGGATAATCAACTTCTTTATTCTAGACAGTACCAACTCTCTACAATATAAAGTAAATCATCCATAAAACATCTTCTCTTCTAGATATACCTATCAATGCATAAATAAGCTATTGCATATGAAAATAGAAATCACTGGCATCCCTCCCAGGTCAACTGGTGTTAGAATAGAACATGTGGAGGTCAGTGGGTGTCACGATATTGCATCTCACTTTCCGAGGTCATCTCATGATAAGATCCCCACTGACCTCCAGCATCTAATGACATCAACACACACACGCCTTTCTTGACATTTGCTTCTCCTCAGAAGTTTGGTTAACGTAAAACTTTATATTTCATATTCTCCTAGTCAACGAGTTATTATTGTGCTACACAACGAATTAATGTTAAATTTACAATGAAATCTGTCAAACAGTTCATGTTCATTGATGCACATAAGAGAAGAAAGATTTATATTTCTAAACAGGAAACTCAACATTATCTTTTAGAATATAATTTCCAACATGCAATAAACATTATTGAAGTTATAATCACTGCAAGGAGAAAGTACTCTGGATTCAGATTATAGATTTTGGTTAAACCAGTTCATGGTTGTAATGTAATAAAGGAGATTTCATTTAAGTTTTTGAAGATGAAATAAAAAAGCGTCGGTATAATTTAATCTATGATTTTTTTATTTACATCCATTTGATTTTATTTCATTTTGCTTTTAATCACAACTGTTCCATCAGAATTCACATGACATACTTTGAAAGAGGTAAGTCAACACATTCAGGTCTGTATTCCACCGTGACAATTGAGTGGCAGGTAGTGGAAAAAGCAACAAAACTATCTCAACCGTGACATATCTCTTACATCATTTGAATAGCTACCACAACTTGCAGTTTATAACAGAGAAGTCTAGAACATCCCAACGTAATAACCCAAACATTTCCATAAAGTAGATAACTAGCTAACATCTTGATTTAAGACTCTTAACTTTTAATCCAATTCAAGGTTACCCAAGATTTTAATCTGAAATTAAGAGTAGAGTTCTCTTATTTAGTAACAAAATGTGCTCAACTTGACTGGCCGTAATTAAACAGGTCTTGGCACTAAAATTGCAGCCTATCTAAAACATAATTTAGCTATTCATATTCTACAGGAGCAAAACTACTATCTCAATCTAGGCAAGTAAAGAATTAAGTTGGCTATCAAGAGATAAATTTCTGCTGGATTCATTATTCATATAGTCATGTTTACAATACCAGAAATACAGCATTACATTAAACGACTATCATTAACAAGCTTGATTTATCCTTTGCAATGATGTATCATCAAATCCAAGCAAGCTAATGATATTTACAAATTGACAATATAGAATGTAGTCTGTTTCCATAGAAACCACTATTTCTTTAGAGCAGACGTACACATAGTGTAAACATGGCTTACACAGAAGACACCTGACTATCTCTCATCACATGAAAACAATTACATATAGCAGAAGGTATCAATTAATTAGCCTTCATGCTACAATCTCGTAACAATATTGAGTCTGTTAGGCCTCATATATTCCTCAATAAATCTAATGTAAGGATTCCTTTCACAAAGACAGATTCAGTATGTGCTTACACGCATGATATGTTTCTTTGTTAATCTCACAAAAACGTGCTGAAAATCTCAAATAAGACACCAATGGACTTATTCCTGACATACCGATATATTTTATTACAAATCTAACATGCATAAAATCCACAATCATTTTCCTAAACAATAATATGTGACCTGGAAGAGAATATTGATCAAATGACACGTGTACAACATTTCATTCAGGAAGATGTTGGTTTTGGAGCATTATGCTATCAGTCAGTCTATATGTCTCCGTGTTGAGCTCCATCATATACCCTGATATCCATAAGCCAAAACCTTTCTATTGTTGACAGCTGGTTACTCAAAACTATTAAAAGCCTATATCAGTATATGATTTTAGCCAAACACCATACACGGGGCACAGTGGGGTAATGGTTAGCATGCTCTCACGTCACAGGTTCAAATCCAGGTGGAGTCACCATATATTTGTGACCTGGGTCGCATCCTGTTAGCGTCCCTGGGCAAGACAATTCATCCACATTGCACTTAGCCGACCCAGCTGTTAAAATGGGTACCTGAAAACTGGATTTACTAACCAAGTGGTTGTCATAAGCACTTAGTAACAGATGTTAAAGTACACTCCTTCAGGGTTATAATGTAGCGCTTTGGCCTTTGATCATGTCAAAGAACGTTGAAAAGGCATTATATAAGTATGCACATTATTAATTTTTTTTTAGCAAAGCCTATTGTCGAAATCATAAAGAACGATGTTTGTAAGCTTAGCAGCATGGCAGTGCATAATAGCTCATTATAATCCAAAAACACTTCCTATTGTTAATTTGAATCACACTCTTTTGAAGTCTCATCTGGGTTTGTTGCACTATTGCTGTAAGCGCATCATTTGATTGGCTGGCTTTATATAGCGATACAAGGATTTTAGCTCAATGGAGATCAGGGTATGTGTTGGAACTCAACGATTAGATAAAATGTCAGCTTTCAGACCTTCATGTACTCATAGTGAAGTCATTAAAAATAGGTTGTGGTATGTTAAAACACAATACACATAACAAGCCACTACAAAAGGTTTCCATATGAACTTATGAAGACCTATGTTTTCTGGAGCCAACATTTAAAAATAAAGACATTTTACTGACAGACGGACGGACAGTTGGTTTGAGAATGGACAATTTTCTATGGTCTAGAAGCCCAATATTATAAACTTTTCTTCTAAAAGACATCAATAAACTTCAAACCAAACTTCAAACACCATGTGTATTAATTCATCAAACAAAATGACAAGAAGAAAATATATTCTCATCATTAATAATCAGCTGAAGCAACAAGTAAAAGGAAAACTCTACCCCTTGGCCGACCCTCATCGTGTTATCATCTAATAGTTTACAGCATTCAAAATATGGAGGGAATCCGCAGAGTAATGAAGTCATAACTTGAAGCTCTGTCCTGTTTACTGAGTAAATAATCTCAAAATAATATAGAAGGGAAGATGTGTAGCTAATGGGAGAAGCTTGTTCTATTTGTACTGTAGTTACGGCGCCATCAGAAGGTGTAGACTCAGTTTGGAGGTGTACTTTGAGTTGTATTAGTGTACCAGCTGCCTGGGTTATGGGATACTTCTATGGTAACATCACTACATATTGCTGACTTTCCTGAGAAAAAATGTCAGTTTTACCATAACAGCCCTTCATTATTGAGATTTCTGATTATCTTTTTGATTAGTGATAATTCCAAAATAGAGCTTTTACTAACTTTAAACTCTCCACTAGCATCCAGATAACATATGAAATAACATATTCAAAAGTAATTAACTGAAAAATCAATTAATTATCTCATCCTGTTTATGAGTTATAAAACACAGCCATGAAGTTTGAAAAGTCCAAGAACAAATATGTGCCAACCGATATGAGGAAAGCTTCAGTTGGACAACTTAATGCTTGTATAGCCTGGTAAGCCATTCATTGTATATTATTTGATCTTTCTAACTTATTCATAACTCTTGTCCAACAATGATAACTGGAATTCACAAGATGTTGCCACAGTAACATGGTAGTTAAATCATACTTTTCCTCTGTTGACAGAAGCCCCAAGGTTCTAAGGAAGCACCATGTCATGGCCCTGTAAGAGTACACTAGATGAAAGAGAAGCATGTCACAAAACTTCACAACCATCCCTCCCCTACCAGTCATTAGACATGATTTACAGACAATGCACTTGTAGTAACACAATTAATGTTTTCTCATTTCCATGGCAACGTGAATGGTATTCCTTTTTTTCATGTTGACCTATGACCTTTTGGTTGAGTCATCTGGCAGCAATGGTTTCTGGTACACGCAATACTTGTCTCTGATTGGCCGAGACCTGCTCAAAGCAGGTGAGTATTCCACTAAGGTAAGGAAGTGTGGCGGGTCGTGTTACAGCCGCTGGTACAGTCTCACTCGGCATCCAGACTGCCAAAAGCTTACACACATACAGCACACTCAGCACAAACTCCTCGCAACTAGACTTGCCAAGTCTCTCGGTGGTGTGAATCAAACATTTGATATAATACTTTGGCTACTAAATCGTAAACCCTAAAACCTTGTTGAAGTTGCATTCAAGAATAATAATTTAGATATATAAATAAACAGCTCATGACATTATGGCAGAGTGTTATTAGTGTAAAAGAAAATATAACTTAATGAAATAAATCATAGTAAAAAGATGTCGTCATTTGTTCTTGTATTCTTTCAGATTATTCAGTAAGAGTTCAGAATTGTATAATTGTTAATATAATTGTTGAAAATGCAGTGATGGAGAATAAATGCCTCAAAGACATGGGAGAGACTAAACTTCATGTTTATCAAATCAGATGGAGAGAGTAAACACGTTACAGGGGGCTGTGATAGATCACCTGCATAAATCATACCGGTCCTGTCACTGTGTCACTGATAGCAGAGTTCTTGAAGCATTTCACTAATTTTAGAACTGCTACCTCTGGATCTTGGTGCATCTACATTCTACACAACACAAATAGATCCCCAAAACTGTACACATTTCTCATTATCAGAAACAGGAACTGATGGAAATTTCTTTAGAAATGAAAAGATTTTTTAAATGATGTTCAATTCTTAATTTTCCTAAAAAATCTTTTCCTAAAAGTTATGAAGATTGGTCACTGTGTGACTCACATCTTTGAAGTAGCTTTTGAAGAGCATTGTCAGAAACATGACTTGTATTTCTTATTAAGTGGAGATAGGATCTTTCATCCAAGAAGGAGGTTGATAAACCTTAAACTGACATTGACATAGTTTGTATCTACTTTGAACAAATCCTGTGATTTAGAGATGAAATAAGAACTTCTATCAGCCTTAAAACTCAGATTTCAGTATATTATGTACAGAAAGAGAGACACAAGTTTACTAAACCTTCAGTGTCATCACAGGTCTGCCTGCTCCATGCACCTGTCTAATGACTGCCTTAAAGTGACACAGAGTATCTTTCTTAAAATTTTATTTGGCTTTGATAAGCTACAAAATATCTAATATGCTGATTGAAGTTCATATCTCATCACTGGATTTGCAATTATATCCATTTATGCATAATATCGCCAAAATGCTTGATTTTATGGAAAAATCAAGTAAACATCTCAAATACGTTTAATATTCGAAATTATGAATTCAATTAATCTACCTATTAGTTACAATACCTAATAAACACTATCGAATCAAATATATCTTCCTGTCAGCTCATGGCAAGGTCTCAAAATTACGTTTGGCGAATTTGCGTGCGCCACTCGAGCCACATTGTCCGGTTTTCGATCAAAATCTCGACTTTGAATGGCCCTATTTTCGCTCTAATGTACTGATTGACCTTTAACTTGTTATTTTCAGTAACAGTTAGTGGTTCCCGATGTAAAAACATCGATTTCAAAATTTGACATATGTGATCCTATCAACATACTCTGTGTCTCTTTAAAACACAAACACTTCATACTGAAATCTTGCACTTTAAAATGGACTATGTATTTCTAAAAAGATCTCTTTCTGATTTCAAGGTATTTAGATTTGTACTGATTAAGATTAAGATTTTGCCTGCTGAGTCAAGGAACTCATCCAACAAGAATCCTTGTGAGTCTGAGCAGATTTAAAATGAGTCCTCCAAATTGGGTCCAATAAGTAAGCAAATAGTACCACATAAAAAACTTTGCTTCCCAGGATTCACAGCTTATATTTTCAGTTTTGAAGCATGACTACGGGGTAAACTTATCACTGCCCTTGTTGTTGAGCAGAGACACCATGCCAGTCTATGAAGAGCTCCACACTGGAATCTGCAATCTGTCTGTTCTCCACTTGTACATGTGTTGGTCTGATAGCATTGTTATATAGACAGACGTTATCTGGGGTAATCATCATTAGCTTAGTATTCAGTTCATCATAATCATCATCAAAAGATTAAAAACCAATTTTCAGAGTTCAATATTTTTAAGATTGATTTTACTGTTTTCCTTTTTTTGTGTACAAAATTATTGTTTATCATCAAAAGATTAAAGGAGTCATCAACACATGTTGGTTGAGTCTGACGATTTCTTGTCCATAGATTATCACTAATTTACTGTGAATTACAATCTGTTTGAAAAGCATCAACAATCCACCTAATGAGGAGATGAAAAATCAAACCTTCCAAAAAGACTGAAAAACAAAAATTGTTAGCCATCCTCATTATTCAGGCAAACTTATAAATATTTACCAGATATTTCTCATCATAAGGATAATTCATACCTTTAATTTCATACACATTACTTGTGACATGTTCCAAAAAGGATAATGGATAAGATATGATATCCCACTGTGAATTCCTGACATTCAACATGCATCTCTATGACATTTAAGATTTTCCATGCATGTTGTCAGCCACAGGAGGTCCACATACATTGAACAAACAATTTGTAACACATATGATTACGTAATTCCTCAATAACCTTCGTTGAACTATTTTTCACTTTTAACGATCCATTAACTGTTAATATAATTATTACGAACATAGTATACATGTATGTAGTTTTAGTGTATAGTTCTTGTAGATGACCACATGATAATGACAATGTTGTTATTAAGATGAAATTATTAATTAATGACTGCAATAGAAATTAACATGGTTGGAATTTTTTTTTTTTGGGGGGCAAATTAAACACTGATTTTTAGCAACATGAATCATTGGAGCCTCAACATTTGGCACTAGGTTGAAACTACAGAAGTGATTTGAATTTTTGACCTCAGAAATTGTGGTCGAATTATTTGAGATGTCTAATTGTAAGAGAATTTACTCCAAAATCTTGACAAATAGAATCAGTTGATTCAAACATTTTAAGGCAATCGTTATTTATCTATACATCCAGGTTCTCTATGCTTGATTATAATTTACTACCAATTAGTCTACAAGACATCTTGTTAGTTACAAGCCACAAGACATTGTAACCCGGTAGTTACAAGATAAAATACTCACTGATTCAGACTTCTGAATACATCATGGTTATCATTTTGTATATGGAAGTTATTTTCATATGATTATCATATAAGTAATTGAAATGTTGATTGTAATTGAAAGAAATGTTCTATGGTTATTTCACACCATGAGGGTAAGCCAGTGAGTCTTATACCAATCATGGTAATGTGTCAATTCCATAGTAAGATTGACATTCATTTTGATCATAATATATGGTAAACATGCAAGATTTAAAGTCTTTCACATAATTTGCAATAAAAATATGATTATTAATTTAGTGTTGTTGTCGATTTTTTAGAAAAAAGGAATTATGATAATGAATAACTATACTATTTAGATAATTTGAATAAAACTGACAAACGGTAATAAATTTCCAAGAAACATTTTGAACATAACTGATTTAAACGTTGGCAAAATCTCTTAGCAAAAAGTAATAATTTTTAAATCTTATCACCATCTACCACGACAGATAAATTTTGCAAATGAAGACACATGAGAATACCAACAACACCACCTCCATGCTGACTGTAGGTATGGTCTATCGCAAGGATATTAAACACAAGAATAATTGAATGTCCTTGTAAATCTTCAGGACAAAAACCAGCAGTTAGGAGAGTTTTTAGTTAAAAATTATTTTAAGTGCCTCCAGCAATATGTCAGCTGTGTACTCTTAGAAGAAGAATTATAATGACACATGTTCAATATCAAACTGTAAATGTCATTGTTACTGCAAGAGGTTGATCATATCTATGACCCATGTACATCCACCTGATCCAATATTGATCAAACACATGAAACCTTTTGAGTGAGAAATGTAAATCACATAAGCATGTCAACATCAATTAGCTCTCTTTACCCAATGACATGGCACCTGGAGGGTAATTACGTACATTAACTCATGCCACATGCTGCTCATGCCATGGTTTTCTGATCGTACCATCTGTTAACTGTTCTGGCACTGTGGCCCTTCACTACACTGGAGACTAGTCATCGGTGCAATGATAGATCAATCTTTGAGATCAATTAGACAAAATATAATAAATGGCATCTTGGGGTTATTTGCAAGAGAGGAAAATATTACAAAGCAAATAAATCTGAGGCAAAGTGAAGGCCTAAATATGTTTTGCCTTAAAGTGTTTAGTTATCAGACAGTGAACTTTGGACAATGTAGTTAATCAATGTTTCTTTGCCTTACATTAGGTTTAAATGATCATTGTATTCTGATTTCTAATATAATTTTCATTTGTGTCAGGAAATTTGTTTTCTGTCAATTTAAACAAAATAAATGGGTTGGTTTATGATTCATTGTGTTTGAATTATTATTTATCAAAAAAAAAACCTCTTTGTTCGTTTTTTTATCTTTTTTGTTTTACTAAGTCTATTATCTATAAGGGTCTCATTTATAAATAAATATATTAAATATATATAATAAATAAAATATGCATTCAAACATAGAAATTGTTCCTGTCCAATTCTGATGATTTGTCATCATTAGCTATTATTTAGTAACAAACAATGTCAATTAATTCAATAATTAAGTGCAAATATTGTTTTTTGAGTATTAAATATATCTAAGGCCTTTATGAAATATTGCGAACATAAGTCAAAGTTATCAAAATGATTTGGGACTGTTTCTAGTCCAAGGCCATTCTATGTCATTGTTTGGTAAAAATCCTAGCAGACGAATTTTAATGATTGTAGGCAGCGTCATCTGCTGTGTATATTCGATTGTTCTTTATGATCAAAGCCTCCTGTTCTCACAATGCATAGACAATATGGTCTGTAACAAAGGTTGGAATATATTGCACTAACGAATCACATCCTACCAATCTGGGAAGAAGAGGGAACATGACAACATTGTCTCTCACCTTGTGGCATATCCTCCCGAACAGAACAGCACATCAGCACATAATGTGCAATGTCGAAATATGGATACATTTTCAATTTTGTAACCACTGTGGCTATATCCATGAACGTTTTGGGATCCATGATTAACCAATCGAACAGACCTAAAGCCAGTTTAAGCGAAAATCGGAGCCCAAAGGGAGGAGAAGACAAGTGCTTCTTGGATGTCAAAGTGACACGGGAGCCGGCGATCTTTACAGCGCCAAGTCAAGGAGGGTAACTCTTCCTCTGCGGCCCGCTAAAAAATTCCTACACGCACCTGCAGTGTTACGCGAGGTTTATTTTATGTCCGCTTTACTTTCTTTCGTTGCAATTCTGGCATTTACGAACGCTGAGACGAAACACCCTCAAAACTTATCATAATTTCTTAATAATAGATATACTTAAAGATAAAACAAAAATTACAAACAGAATGGTAGCAAGTAATTTCGACATCTACACAAATCAATACTTATTTTTAAAACTCACATTTATACTGATAGATAGTTTTATTTAACCGTATTGGGTTGTGATGGTCTTGTATGATGAATTGGTTAGTTCATCTAACCCCAAAACAAGAGGTTACAGGATCGATGATATAATTGAAAAGTAGGCAATTTTGTTATGATATACTGACATTATCTAAGTTACTTTCACTTGATTTGTGACTTAAACTTGCAATTAAGCGTGATTGTTTTCGGAAAAAAATGAATTATCATATCAAGTATTTATGGTTGGACCAAGTGTCCATAATAAAAACAGTAATCATAGTTAACACGTTGAACTTCACATGCATTTCCGTAGACAGAAAAGGTTTTCATTAAACTTGCAACTTTTAGGCGTTTTCACTTTTAGAAATAAAATGATACTTTCTTGCAACAGTGAAAGTAGTGTCAAATGACACGATTAATAAAGTTATAACACTTGACACGAAACGTATAGAGAACTTCCTGCTCTCTTCTCAGTCTACATGTAACTCTATATTTTATCTACGGCTGATAGATGGCAAATGAAAACTTATTGATTCGGAGGTATACTAAACTTATATATCCTAAAGCTTGGAGAAAATCGAATTTGATTAGTTACATAGACAGGGATAAATTTACCTGCGAGTCCTGCTTTAAATACTCATAAAATTTAAAAAAGACTCATAGAAAATTAAGCTGTGAGTTCTGGAATGCAAAGGTTTTTGGTGGTACTATTTGATTACTCATTGAAGGACTCACTCAAATCTGCTTGGACTCACAAGAATATTTGGTAGCCAGTCCCTGGACTCAGAAGATCATATCTGACATAGATTGATCACTGCATAGAAAGTATATAAATACTATACATTTTCCTTCAGCCAGTGCACCTTATCTTCAACTTATCATCATATAAGTTATTATAACGAGTAAATATTATCTCCCTTAGATAGTATGATCAAAGTCCTTGGGGGTGAGTCGAGGTAGGTAAGTTGTTTGTAACCACGAGTTAAAGTGTGTTACTTTTGGGTTTAAACACCATTTGAGAAATGTTTATAGGTTAATGCAGTGAAATGTCTTCAACACCTATTAACTTTATTTGAAGGGCATTACTGAGAAATGACATACCTGTAATAACCGGTAGAGCATTATTACTTCATGTATTGTTATCATGTTTATTTCAGTATTTAAGGCCTCATGGCCCATGGTACAATTGTATGAGAAAATAAATACATTTGTCACATGACCAAACTTTTACTAAGAAGATCTTAAGCTGAATATCTTAGAAAGATAAATAGATGTTATTCGAAGTATATTTACATCATGTGTGTTAAGTATTTGCTGCATTGTTAACCTAGCTTTACAATATTTGTTAATGGACATAAAATATTCATTACGAAGCAAAGAGTATCTATTACATATAAAGAAAACATGGTACTCATTTTCTACAGCATTATGGTCACAATGCAAACAGATAGAGTCAATGTCAGACACATTGACATTCTTCTTACGTTGATGATTCACTCTGAAATCGTGAAGAGAAATGCGGAATTTACACATTGATCTGATCAGTTGTCTGTTATTAAGCTTATTAATATATGATTCGCATTGAAATACATTCTTTATGCTACAATAATGTGTTAAATATGATGAGGATTTTATATTTTGTTTCCAAGATTGCATATACATATCAATTAAACGTCTTTTAAATACAGATATAAACATACTGGCATCACCAACATCTTGCATTATCCATACATAACTAAAACCACTTGAAAACAACATTTCACGAACGTGAGAAACCCAATTTATTTTACCATTCTCATCATGTAGCTTAAGCATTTCATATAAATGTATTGAAACACGTGAAGAATCCATTCTTCATGTATTGTGATAACAAACGATGTCTCGTGCTTAATATGCTTACTCCTTCATCAAACAGGGTACCTATATATATTTGATGCATAGGGTATTTATTTGTTATTTATTCGCATCTCTGATTACATTCCGTCTTTAGTCAAAAGTAGATAGCTATCATTGATTACACGTTTGACTTATGATGTATTGTACCACCAATACGGATCCCTATAAATATAAATGCACATGGATGACATCATTTTCTTTCCTTTCTATGATCTACGAATAGTATATCTACTTCATTTGACTTATTAGGTGAGCAGTAATATTTTGAACGGTAAATGCTAGATAGATGACTTAGTCTGATAAAAATCGACCGAGTTCCGGAGAGTGAAACGTTTCAAAATAATTACGTAACCGGGAATCGAACATGTCCATTGAGGGAGCTTCACTTCAATTGGCGGAGAGGAAACCCCGAATGGATTGATTTCGAACCTCGAGAGAAGAAATATTTTTTTACAATTTAATTCCTCGGAGCACGGTCGATGTTATTTGATTGGATATATGACTGCACAACACGTTCGTCCTAAACGCATCAGTTTACTCAGACCGTACAGATTTATAATCCATATGGTCTTTATAACAATCTTCTTCGAATACGGAACCAATTTTCATAATTGAACATTTCTAATATGGTGCCGGTATGCCCAAATGGATAGTTTTGTTCAACATATTCATAAGTTATAGTACTGTATGTTGCACAGTGTAAAGTATAAAAACAACGCTAGTTTAGACACTCGCGTACGGTTGAGTATCGGGCTTGTATGGAAAGTAGTGGAGGTTGCGCAAAGCAAACATATCGCTGAGTAGGGATGACGCTAATTGAGATTCTCGACTCGCTGTGACCTAATTAATTCTCGCTTTTCAAGATTTTATTCTTCGGCCCATCTTTAATGCCATATTTCAACCAATTTTACCATGGGTCAGTTCCAAAAATGGTAGAAAAATTGTATCCAAAGTGAAATACAAATAGAATAAGTTTCCTAGATGTTCCTAGTCTGCCATCCAGACCCTAAACCTAATCTAATATTCAATTGACCACCAAGTCTACTGAAGTATAGCAAGTCTAGACCACTCAGCATTAGTTACATGATACACGATACATGAATTGTTAAAAGAATATTGTCAATATTGAAAAAAATACTTCTGAGACTAAATGTTAGTCTAAGATGTTTCATTCGAGCACATTCTGAACAACATGCATGAAGCGATAACTTAAGACAAGATAAGATAACTTACATGTAATTCTGCAAACCTTTCTTAGAATTATATTCAAGATGGACCATCACCAGGAGAAACGCGACCACAATGCAGTGTGTGCCTAGATACCGCTCTTCGCTATAAACCTAGGTCTTACCTTGTCTATTGGTTTGCAGATTGCTTCATTGCCCAGAATAACATTGAATGCGATTTAAATGTTGAATAAAAGACCTGTTAGAGATAGATATAAGAAAGTAAGATCTTTAAGGACAAAACACGCATCCTCGGTCTTCTTGTCTTTGAAAATCTTAATGGTTTGGCTAACCAATTTGGCGAAAGTCATCATGATCCCTCCCTTACAGGTTTTCTTTGAGCAGAAGACCTCGGAGGTTTGTTTTCTCCATGACAGAAAAGCTTTAAGCAACCAAGTATTGAACATGGTAGCATTTGATTTAAAACAGGATGGTCGAACCTGAGCAGAAACTGGACCAACCATTCTGAAAGACATGATTTCAGAATTATCACCTTTCTGAACGTTTGCTTTGAATATAAATTAAAATCGACCCCTGACTTATGCTCCAGGATGGCCGAACCGCAGGAGAAAGTGGACCTCATTGATCTGCAAGACACGTTCCTAGAATGTCCGATCTGTGTCGACTTCTTCAACCATACCGACCGTCGTCCCCGACTCCTGAACACGTGTCTGCACGCGTTCTGCACGCAGTGTCTTGACCAGCTCCTGAAAAGAGATGGAAGAGGTCAGGTCACGTGTCCTGTGTGCAGACGTGTCGAAAAGGTCACCGGAACCGCAGTTAGCCTACGTGTGGATCCAATGAGAAGCAAGCTGATTGACTTCGTCCAGATGAAGAAGAAAAAAAATATCACTTGTATAGAGTGTGAAGAGAAAGTTGCACTATCACGATGTAAGGAATGCAAATGTTTCCTCTGTGAAGAATGCGATTTTGTCCACAGAAGACACAGAGTTAGTCGAGGGCATACGATATTATCACTTGGGGATGTTGTGAATCAACCAATGATGACCCTGTCCAAAGGACACTTCTGCGAAATCCACCCACAACACCAGATCGAGTTCTTTTGTGCAACTGATGGAAAGCTTTGCTGTGTGTCTTGCACTGTTGTCGATCACAAATTGCATGATCTCCAGAAGGTAAGAGAAACGGCAGAAGCAAAGAAGCATGAATTGGAGGTTGATATACAGAAGATGCAGCATTTGGCACACCATCTGACGAATTCAAATGTGGAAGCACAGAGGCAAGAGATGAATATAAAAACACAAAAGCAAGGTCGCTGGCCGAAATCACCAACATGATCGATGGATTCCATAAATCACTGGATGAGAGGAAGGGCCAACTGATGGACGCGGTGCACCTGAGAAGCAACAGTCAATCGACGGCCGTTAAGAAGCTCATCGAAACCAATGAGCAGACCCTGGCGTCTATAGAGTCAACCCAAACCTACTATACACAAGCCAAGGAGAAAGCGGATGATGTGGAATTGCTGCAGATTTATCCGTCGATCAAGAGCATCATTGGTTCCTATAGTGCACCGGAAGTGGCTCCTGATTTCGACATTGGTATCCAAGAGTTTCGATTCCAAAAGACAAACGCGAATAATCTGGCACAACTTCTTCCTCATTTGGGCGAGTTCGGTAAGAACAATTACCATGGTTGTCAAATGTGCATTTTTGTAATAAGACATTATTTAAATGAAACTTTAAAATGCATGCCCTTCGAATTTAAGTGTTCATAGTTTTGTACTTATGAGTCGTTCATATCACTTAATGTTTCCCCCGTTACTAATCTACTACAATCTTTTGTGACCCCTCTTTCTTTATTCCAAGGTCTGTATACAGATGAAAATGGATTTGCCTTAGTCAAAGGCAAGGTGATGTGTTGCAAGGTGTTCAGAACGGACATCACAAAGATGCGAGTTGATGTCATTGTCAATGGTGCAAACAGCCACTTAAACCACGGAGCCGGAGTTGCAAAGGCAATAGCTTCCGCTGCTGGTCAACCATTAGAAATTGAGTGCATCGCAGCTATTCGAAGATATGGACAAATTCCTGTAACCCAGCTAGTATTAACAACGGCAGGTAATCTGCCCTGCAAGACCGTGTTCCACGCTGTTGGTCCGAGGTGGTATGACTACTCTGACAAAGCAAGGTGTCTCGATGACCTTTGCTACACAGTTCTCAGGTGTTTCACTGCTGCAAACAAGAAGGGGCTTCGGTCTATTGCTTTACCGGCCATCAGTAGTGGTATGTCGAAAGTTTGGATAATATGTAACACAATGATTCTTAATTTCCATGATATTTGATAGGTAGACCTTAAAAGGCATCACATAGTACTTTATCTGAATTTAATTTGAATTGATTGGTTCCTCATTTTGTAAGATAATTGGATTTGAATTTTATTTCATCATTTCCTTTTGCCGTAAGATAATCTTGAAAACTTTTTGCACGATTCTTTTCCCGTTTGAGATGTGTCTGTCTGATATACAATGAAATTGAACTGCCTCGAAGATATTAGAAGACTCTCAAATGTGTGTGTATCGGTGTCTGGTTGATAAAATGCCACAAAATTACATATTTATTTTAATTTTCAGCCTTATTCCGTGTTCCAAAAGAAAAGTGTGCCAAGTCTTACATTCGGGCTCTGAAAAGTTTTGAGAAAGCTCAACCAATAGGCTCACTGAGAGAAGTCTGTTTTGTGGATATATCTCATCACATGGTCAAGCTTATCCAAGATGAACTCCAGGAGAGCTGGGGGAAGCCTGTTGAAGAGGCAGAATATTCCAAAGACCTGGCCTTCATAAATGCTTCTTCCAAACAGGACCTCCTGGATGTATAAAGCTGGAAGAACATCGTGATTAGGCAGAACAATCCAGATACGTGGCCTTCATACATGCTTGTTCCAAACAAGATATACTCTTTGAAAACACTCTTTGACTTTGACTTTGATATAGATGGCCTTCATTCCACAAAATAAGTGTAGGATAAGCACATGCAAAAGAGGTGTTTGAGTTCATAATCATGCATTTCCATCAGATTTGAAACAACTTCCAAGGAAACTGCCAAAAGATTTACTTGATTTAAGGTTTCTGTCCAATACGGGATTATACCTCACGAAGTGTTTTCTACCTTTGTTATTTGAATGCTACTTACAGAATAAATTATTCTTTAAACTTTAATTGTGATAATCAGACTGTTGATAAAGAAAAGTATTCAGGAGACAAAACTGGATCACAGGAAATTCACTTGTTGTCGATCCTATCAATGACATCGATTTTCAACCTTAGTTTATAACAAACTCTTTAATAAGTGTTCAAATCCTTTGTTTGTAATCAGTAGAATATCCAAGAGACAAACCATGTGTTCCCTGCACGACCTCATGGACATCCTGGGGTAAACAACCATTGTTCGACATCCAGGAACAATTGTTTTGTGATGCAATAACATCTAATCTTTCAGTTTGGAGAAGACTAATCCTGTTTCTTAATTCCATGAAGAAATTGTAGGTATGTTGAACTTTGAATTAATAAGTCATGATATACCTAGTCTCAATGGGAAATGCTGTCTGGTTTGCATTCAATACAATAAATGTCTTTTTATTGCTTGAAAATAGGAAAACAGGCTTCTTAAGTATGAAGCAAAAGAAATTTATTTAAAAAAATTATCATGTCAAGCTACAAAGATAAGATGACTTAAAGTTGATGTTATTCCAAAAATAGTGATCTTAAGCAACATTATCAGTTGAACATCTTAATTGGGTTTTCTTCTTGATGAAGGGGGATGCCAGTTGTAATACTGGATCTTTAAAACCCTGATAAATGGAAAATTGGTTCTTCACATTTGTTCTTTAATGAACCTTTATAAATATTCCTGCATTACTATTAATTTATGGATTTAATTGACCCGTCAGTTGGAGAATATTGATTTCCAAAACCCCCAATTAACAGGCATATGTGGTTTATTCATTTACCTGTGGAGGTCAATGAAAAATCTTCTCTTAACCTTGAAATGACCCTCTCAAAAAATGCTGCATACATGAATTCTCTGCATATCAGCTCGACAAATGAAGCATACTTGCTATCATCACTTGCTTGATAACAGTGTTAGTATCTACACCGAAACGTTGCATTTCATGCAATAAAGAAGTGGACCATACATACATTGTTCCTCTTCATCAACCAGATTCTAAATGCCTCTCAAAGGAATGAAGCATACATAAAATACTTACCAACTTAATCTTCAAGCAAAGGCTCTCACATAAAACGCACAAGAAGGCAGATGAGTTTTGATTTTATTTCTGATGTTGACATGTACACCAGTGAGATAGCATGTCACTTACACACGACCAGTAAACAACCTATTGGTAACCATGGCGACAGAGGACAGGAGAATGTACAACACTTTCATCAAGCAGTGATACTCATCTACATCTTTCTCTTCTCTTACGTTTACCTCTTGTTACATTTTCATATGATTTTGCTACATCTAGGTCTATCACAAACAGCTGCTTCCTCAGAAGGATGCATTCAAATCTATAATGAACTGATACAACAGTTACAAGACTTCTAAATCATTCTCATGGTGACAGAAAATGTTTTCTAAAATTATCTTTACCATGTCGCATGAAATCTAAAAATTGCATATAAAATGTTCCATAGAAAATAAAACTTACTTTATATTTAGTCTTACAGAAAGTTCAAACTACATGTAAACCTCTCAACATTTTGACAATCATTTCCATTGTGTAACAGCTTCATCTATTTCTCAATGCGTATCCATCACAGAGACAGTAGACACTTAATAACTTATTCAGCTTGAGGCTACATGATACCACATCCACAAAGCCTTGGTGTACAGTGATACGCAAAGCATGATGGTTGCAGTATTGCATGGCCTCTACATACATATACATCATTACTAGACTGTCAGTCTGACCCTAAAATATGATAAAAGCAAAACATGTCTGTGAGGTAACTAGACTATGGGGCTTGCTTTAGTCTGAAAATGATAAAAACTCTTCTTTTCATTTTATAAATACCATATAGATTTGTTAACAATTTAATTTCTGAGTCTAATGTTATAACTAGATTTGTACACATAAAAAGTATAATACACTCACTTGTGTGTGGGTGATTTGAACATGGATCTATATAATCCCTTGTAAAAGAGTTGAGTATCATCCTAATATGCAATATATTTTCTTCATGTTGATTGTTATGAATTATAAAATATTTAGATATTCAAAATTAGGTAAGTTTTTCACATAATTTTTTAACGCTGGAATTATCATAGGTTTAAGTAATATTTTATAAGTAATTTCTTTTTTTGAGAGTTTGAATATGATAAAAAATAAGTTGAAATGTTTGGACCAATGACATGTGAAATATACTGTTTTACACACACTGACTGTTGACAACATGGAATCACACTTGTACACTGGGCACTTGGAGCTCTGATTGGTAGATTAGATAGATGCTGTGATACAAGCTGTATAAAAACATGAATCATTATTGTATACATAACTTTCATTAAGTACAATAACACTTCAATACAAAGATATAGATAGTATTACATACCTATGTGGGTAGCACATATATATGTCAACATTTAGCAGAAACAGTCTATATCATCCTTATACATTTTACAATCAGTAGTGCTTACAAATTTATAAGCCAACATGAATTTAAGGAACTATCTTTTAACAGTGAGAGCTTTGAAAATCTGAAGTGCCTCCTTCAATTGTGTAATTACTTTCTAGCTAATCTGATACATTGAATGTTAATTGATATCAAATTCATTCTTTATTGCAAAACCCCAACTGTCTCACATAAAAAGTTTAAGATTGACTGCCTTATAGCTGTAGCTTGTATGGATTTAGTACACGACACGCTCTCTCAGTAGCATTCATATCTGCTTAACATGGAGCAATTCTTTGGATATTTCAAGTTATTAAATAAAATTAATGAGGGTTGATATCTTAATGCATGACAGAAAGCAAAAACATTTTTCCAATAGCTTAGATATACCCATGTGGTTGTCCAATCAAAATATTCTATTTGGTTACTGTATTGAACAACAATAAAAGTTGTACTTAAAATATTTTCTAAATTCTGTAAGTTTATCAATTATAACCTGATTAAATAAGAAAGGTTTGAGAGAAGGTATTTGATCCCAAATTAAACAAATAAGATTAGTCCTGCCCTCTTGGTTCTGGTCACTACAGCTATAACAACATATTGAAAACATGATGAGAATACAGGTTTAGTTTTACTGCTCAAGATCATGAAGTTGAAATGTTGCGAGAAAACAAGAGTTCAAAACTGAAGGAGAGTAAAAAGATACATTGGTTGACCCAATTAAAGGTTTAAAATTCAGGTAAATCATACCATACAGAGACATGATTGACAGAAAATGTTCACTCCTATTATCTCGTAAAACTCTTTTCGCCTTCTCCATGGTACACATGCATCTAGAGGTTTCCTTACCAATTAGACTAAATGGTTTGCATTCTGTGTGTAAGCAACCCTCCACGCATTATTAGATACATAAATATCACTGGGTCGAATTAAAAGTCCATCTGTCTCTGTAACCATAGTGACGCATAAAATAAGATAAAAGGAAAATGATCATACAATAGAAGGATGGAACTACGTGCTTTGCTGGGATGCTCTGACTGTTGCAGCTGGATTATTATCACATTTTGTCTAAGGAGTGATTGAAAATCTGCTTAATATGCAATTTGTTTGGAATATTTTTTGTAGAAAGACAACAATCTTGATAAATGCCAGTTTGAAAAGGAATTAGACAGCTCTTTCCTTCTCTTTAAGAAAGGTCAAAATAAAAATAACTTCTCGCTTCAAAGTTGTAAGTTTGATTGTCATGTATTAAAATAGGTTATGAATCATAAATAATATAAATGCATTTTCCTTTTAACATTTAGTTAATTCATGATTTTCACAATTTCTTATTGCAGAGTGAGCATTGCACCGCAGTGTTTATAGTATCTATGGAAGGCCAGCAGGATCTCTATATATATATACACGAGGAGACGACACCAGGCGGAAATAAACAGCACATAACATTGCAATTCAAACATAATTTTAACTGAAGAAAATGGAGCACTTTAGTATAAGAATTAACAAATTGTTTAAAAAGATTATAATAAATGATGTGTCCCTAATACACATCAACTATCTGAAACATACTTTAATAAGCTAGAGACAGAAGAAGAACAGAATGTGATCATCTCGAACATGTTTGGCAATATGGTTTAGAACAAGCTGTGGAGATACTACACAAGAAGATCATCTCAACATCTTTAGTGGAACTTTTATTTTGCCTTGAAACATTGTCGTGTGTACAAATAGTTCTGAATTTAAATGCAACACAAGTCTATCTTTTTCACGTACAGTAACTTCTTTTCAGAAAAGTAAAAACAAACTCCCTTCATGATTACAGAAAACATTTAACATACAGACTTCAACCCTCAAAACATAATATAATATCATCAAAAATATTTTTTCTAATTATCCTTACACACAATGAAGGTGAAACCATTACCCGTACCTTGTCAAATTTCAAGTAATTGTTTCAATTGTTTCAATGAATAATCAGAAATATAAGATTTTTGGAAGACCAAAGAGGTCCCCTCATCTAAAACATATGGATATGATGTGGATGATACTTAAAAGAAAGCCAGGGATGAAACATATTTACAACAGAAAGTACAGTTTAAACATAATCTCAAGTGAGATTTAACGTAACAATTGTACTGTGCTGCATCTTGACAGCATTTAAAGCCAATAAGTGACGAGCTAAGAATTGTTGGAATCACTTGAACTCTAAGCAGAGTCACGTCAGTGATTTGGTGAAAGGTCACGAGATATGACCTCTGCCAAGCCTGACCCAGATCATAACACAGCATGGTACAAATGTAAGGTTAAATCTGGTTTTAATGAGATAATAATATCTTCAACTGAGCACAGGCTTTGAAATAAGAGCCTTGGATTTAAAATGTTCGGCAACGTATCATTTCAAGTCTTAATGCAATTCCTACTGGTTTTGATGCAAAAAGATCTTTTAAGGTTTTTTTTCACAAGAGAAATTAATGTCCCCTAATTTGCTACATTCAACAAGGGCAAAATACTTGGTGTCACTACTTGGAATTCTTAAATGGATGCCTTGTAGGACTAGCAATTAACTTCAATATAAATTTACTTAAGTCTTAATTAACTTTTGTTTGTACATGCGAGGATTTAAAATATTCTTTTTACATTCCATAGCGTAAGAAACTTTCACTCAAATATTTGACAAAATAGCATTCAACCTTTACTAAATACTACATGCAAAATCTAAAATATTTGTAACATATATATGGACAGCAACAGCACGACTGCGTTCACACCAATCCTTCATCAAGTTCTATCAGTTCCTAGTTTCTAGTACGGCTGTCTCACTGACTAGGTGTTCCTTCAAACAGCACTCACTTAACATACAGTCTTCGTTCCTTAACCTTAAGCATCTCTAACCGGATGACATGAAGCTATAGATGTGGCGGCTGGAGATGAGATATTCAGGAGGAGTTGTCCTACTGCTAATACTGAGACAGCACATGAAGACTAAAGCCGGGCTGATGGGTGGAAGGAGAACAACACTCATCTAAGGCCATCCTGAAGTTTGAAACTGTTCTAGGAAGGGCACACAAGCACTTACACACTAAAGCATGAGAATTGGCGAGTCTGAAAAGACGGCAGGATGTTGGGTGTACATAGGAACGATCTACAACATTCAGGTGCTGCTTGTTCTTCACTTGTTGAATTATTTCTAATTTGAGGCTCAAGGTCAACCTTCAGGCTTCAATACAATTATAGTGCTGCTTATATCTTCCATTCCTCCAATCATATTCGCACTAAACCCTCAAATACATGTTCATGGTTCCCATCAGCCTTCACCTAAGGGAGATAAGTCGTGCAGTTGTCCAAAGGGAGACAACCCACAACACATCTGCTTTCCACAGACACCATTAAACTTGAGGTTTTAGGCAATGGGACTTGTCCTTGGTTCTATATATCTTGTTTAGACTCCTTCCTAATTGTTATCCTATATTTGCGATGATGATAGATCACAATGATGCTATAAGTCGGCCTCCGTCTCATCCATCACCATTAAGGGTTTCTCCTCGTGACCTCCTGTCAACGAGAGAAATAGAATAAATATGAAATAGAAATGCCATTGCAAAAACTCAGAATTATATAAACAAAGTCCTTAACTTAGCCTTGAAGTATAACAAAGCCATTTTTTTCTCTATATCATACATATAGATGTATCTGAATGAATTAATTATCAATAGGTTTTGAAATAAATGTTGGCATTGCCTTGAAAACAAAGAAACCCTTTAAACAATTGTCTTAAGATACAAGTTCTTTAATAGTGTCTAGATTAACAATATCCCATAGTTAATGACTGTTAGTTGAGAGAATATGGAAAGACCATTACAGAAAGTAGCCTTATCACTTTAGATCAGTAAAAGAATGTTGATTGTGTAGAAGAGAGGCAAACGAGGCAGGTAAGAAATGTTGAACATTGTACCTGTTTCCTTGAGAGGAAGGACCTTCTTGCTGAGAGTTTTGTTGACGTTGCCGTGAGGGTTGTCTGGCAGAAACACGGCCACCAGGAGCGCCAAGATAACTAGCACTGCACCGAACGCAAACGGTGGGCCAGGTACTAGATTCTGAAGTGAGATTAACATCAGATTACTAACAAGGATAATGCATGTAGACATTTTATGAATACAAAACTTCTCAATTCTGTCTGAAATCTTCCAAGTGTTCTTCAAAACAATTTTTTAGAAAAAGAAGAGATTGAATGAATGAGCCTTGCTTGATGTGAAGCGAGATATTCTGGATACTGCAAATCTGGCGTATATATGCTTACTCCAACCATTTTTAAATATGGCTTAATTCATGACAAAATTGTGTTTTTCATTTTCTAATTTTCACTTGGATTTTTCTCAACCCTCATATGGTGCTCAAAATGTATGCCACTCTCTATGCCTTTCAAAGACTTCACCCCTCCCTGAACGCTAATGGATAGCAGATGAAACTAACTGAAACTTGAATAAAAACATAACATTACAACTCCATCAACTCACCTGGAAGTTCCTAGGTAGAGGATTGAAAGAGCTATTTTTGGCGGGAGGTCCATGTGGAGTGGTTGCCGGCCCTTTCGAGATGTCCACGTGGAACAAGTAGAAGATGAAGCCGAAGACTGCCGGTCCCAGACCATTGCACAGACCGCGGATTCCAGTGATGATCCCTTGAGCTACCCCTGCAAACATATTCATTCATTCATAGTAGTGTCTGTGTCTTAAAGGGGCACAATGCGCTCGCGGGTTAATTAATTATTTGTTGGAAAAGCTTAATTAGCCAAGCGTAACGAGGTCGGAAATCTCAATCAGCGTGACCACTACTCAGCGATGTTTGTTTTGCGCAGCGCCCTACTGGCGCGGTACTCAATCGGATACGAGATTGTTTATAAGTCCAAACAATATGGCCGAATAAAATCATCCTTATGTCCAATCAAACTTGAATACTAGGCATACCCAGTTACATCTGCAAACTTATTACGTACCAAAAATTAAAACATTCACTAATATATCTTCGTGAGTTTATCATGAGGTAATAGACAAATTTTTCAGTTCAATATCACATGCCAAGTCGATGAAAAATGTCCGTTGAGGATAAAATATTGTTGTTTTTGGGTTGGAGTTTAACGTCTTCTTTCACCTTACGGTGATGTCGCCGACGTGGATTGAGGATAAAAGGTTGATTTTAAGATTATAGGTAAAAAGTCCTCGGAAAAAAAGTACCAGAAAAAAGTCCTCAGGAAAAAGTCCTTTTATCGTAAAAACAGATTACATTGATCTTGACATCAAAGTTTTTGTAAAGAATGCATCCTTGAGTATTAATAATTGAAAACTATGTTTGTTTTAACTGTGAAAGTAATCTTTGCAATTGATATTGTAAAGAAAGTATGAAGTGTTTATGTATAATGACTTTAAATACATGGATTAAATTATTAAATTTAGCCATGAAGGATGTTTCGATAACTAATTAAGGATTAAAATTGAGAGCTTGTAATTGTATTGAAGAACTCAACGACTTGAATGTGTGATTTTAGCTGACTGGATCAAAGCAGTTCTGCATTGTCATGTGAGTTTAGCTGAGTTAATCAATGAAGGCTATTCTATCAGGAGATGCGAGGACTAACAATGTTTGCGAAGGGTGGAACACCAAGTTTTACAACTTGGTTGGGCACCACCACCCAAGTGCCTGGGAATCTAGGAAAAAAAGTCACAGGAAAAAAAGTCACGGAAAAAAAGTCACAAAATATATTAAATGGAATTTATGTGACTAATTATTTCATTGTTTTAGTAAGAAAGCCTTTGAAATGTATTTTGAATGATTGTTTGTTGTACAGCCACTTATTTTGAGAACCAATTAAGTTTGGATAGCAGAGTATTGCCATGGTTGTAATCACAAACTTATCAGCATGTTGGTTTTGTTAAATAGCCACTCTGTATGTATTTATAGTAGATTGAGAATATCCACTCTGCAATCTTTTTATCTCTTGATTGAATTCACCCTGTTTAGAAGAAGAAGAAAGAAGAAGAAAAATATTTTATTTAAGTGTCACACGCTGAAATATACATTAAAATACCATTGGGTATAAATCACATTTTTAAAACAGCGTCCGGCCATGTGGCCTACGAGACACAATATAACTTTTAAAATCTTTGTAAAAACATACAAGTACATACATACACATACATACAATTCCCTTACACACTCACGCGCACACACACAAGCGCACACCCATACAAACCCATTCAATCTTGACCCCCCCTCAATACACTCAGCTCTAAGCGATAGAGACTCAGACCAGAGACAAACCAAGTCCATTTTTTTCACAGGTACATATGGTTTATAACAATAAATATTTATCAATAAAATAATTCCTTGATAAATAACATAAAACTTTAAAATATATCAATAAATATATATCAATAAGGAGATGCCACTGTCGAGACCGTCTATGCCCAAGATGCAGTTGGCAGTCGACCAGTGAGGAAGATCAGGAAGAAGTTCCTGAAGATGCAGGAGAAATTGAAGAATCTTTGTCAAGACCATGTTTGTGAGAGAAAATCAATCCCAGAGTTTTTTGTATGGGGTTGGATGGAACATTAGAATAAATAAAGAATTTTGAATTGTCAGGATTAGTGCTGATGTGTATTGAGATGTGAGTAGTGCTCAGACCTGAACAAAGGTGCTAAGACAAGTGAAAGATTAGTGCTAAACAGTATTAAAATTAGTGCTCATGAAATGTCTTAAGGTCCAAAAGCAGATAATGTTATTGTTTTAATATAAAATGTTATGAAAAATACGTATGTTAGTGTTTTTATTGATGGATAATAAAATCTTGTGACTTTTTTTCCTGTGACTTTTTTTCCTATGCAAATTTGTGACTTTTTTTCCGTGACTTTTTTCCTGTGACTTTTTTTCCGTGCCTGGCGAACCATTGATTGGTTCAAAAGTGATAAATTTGTTGATGTTTTGTTGAAATATTAATGTGATTCAGAAATGTCACAAATATCACGATATCATAAATGTATGTTGAATCATATACAAAGTACATGTAAATGAACTTTTTAATAAAAATCTTTGGGTTTTACAAATAGGACTTTTTTTCCGAGAACTTATTTCCTAGGCAAAATTAGGACTTTTTACCGGGACTTTTTTTTTACCGAACACCGATTATAACCTTTCATAAAGATTTTTTTTATGAATGTGCGTTGCTGTTGTTAAATTGAGTTAAGATTTAATCTTTGTCTAAATGTTTCAAATGGATCAAATATTTATCATCTTTCTTTAACAGGTATCATAAACAGTAATGTCTCCTTGGATTTCAGGCAGTGAAATAAACAGGACTATTTTTACTTGTTTAATTGTGAGGATAATAAAATACATCGCTGATATTTGTAATCACTGTAATCACACCCAATACATTGATAAAATATACATCTCGTTAGTACCACCTTATCTATCTCTGTAATTTTCTTTTATGACGACCGGACACCTGTCATTTTATACGTTGTGTATCTATAGCAATGAAAGTGCGAAATGTCTAGTCGTATGACGTAAACAGTGACATAACTGTCCGGGCACTAACTAACTTGTCATCACAATAGGCGACAGATTGTCTGGCCTAGTGACCAACGAATTTGTACATAACAGTGACCGCCGACTGTCTTGGTATCTTACTGCAGACCGAATGTCTAGACTAGTGACTAACGTATTCGTACATGGCAGGGACCGCCAATTGTCCTGGCACCTTTCTGCAGACAAAATGTTAACCAATGATATTGAAGAATATAATCCGACCAATGAAAAGCAGAAAAAGAATGTAAATTTATTTCATTGGACTCCCCTTCATCACTATATGTTAAACCTTGATGGATCATGTATGATGTTAACAAATACAGTGGATCATATACATGGATGCTTCTAGCAGGTATGTTTTTATCGTGTTCAATACGAGTTAAGGAAATACCCCCCCCCCCCCCCCCCCCTCATTCAATATTTCGTAAAAAAAATATGATAAGATGAAAGAGAAGCAACCATACCTTTGTGTAGGTTATACGTAGAGGAAACGGGTTCGTAGATGGGATTTTTACAGGTTCGTAATGAAAAACAGTGTTTCGTATAGAGTGATAAATTGTGAAATAAGTTCATATAAGCAATAAATTATCATTGTAAATGATAGTATACAAATTCAAAGGAGAATAATTGTACATCCAATGTATAAATACGATCGATGTTATGTCTTGTATAAATAAACTGAGTAGATACTCTGTAAATATTACATCAAACTATATAATATATATTCACAATATTAAATGAAAATTTAAAAACCTCCACGAAGCTTTTTTCCCTGAAAAAAATCGGTCATGAAGGGGATTCCCCTGTCAAAACTACGACCGCATCTCGCTGGGCCAGTGCCCAGTCTTCACCACGTGACCTTGCTACCCGCTAAATCAATTACGTAACGGTCTCATTAACGGTGGTCAATTCGCCTTGACCCGCGAGCGCATTGTGCCCCTTTAAGAGTCTCTTAAAACATCCCTTTTCTGTATTTGACGCTTAGACTGATAAACAAAGTGATGTTCTCTTCACCAACATCAGTAGCTGTGGATGTACACAATAATTGATGTGGGATTCGGTGATGAACATAAACTTATCAATTTTCTTCTCTATCATACTGAATTAGAACATGTCATATTTTCAATCAGCTATTAGTGCACATACAACTTATATCTCTGATAAGATTGAGTCTGGAAAAAGTCAATTTGAAATTTTGTTTGAATTTGTATATCAGGGAGAGTGAATTCATATTTGATCAACCATCTTAATCAACACATCCAAAGAATATTCTTATGTCCATAAGTGCTAATGCTAATAGAAACAAAGGGAGAGAGCTCTTACCTTGTTGGTCTGCACTTGCGTGAGCAGAGGCGAATGAGCTAATGGCTGGATATGTTATACTTGACATGGCTGCCACACCTCCGGCCACCCACATCACCCTGCAGAGGAGAGGAATATTGATTTAGAAGAAATATTTATCTCATCAATTATGCAAAATTTTAATCAGCTATCTGCGGAGTGGAGACATGATTAGTGGGGTGGGATAATTTCAGAAAACTTCAGCACATTTCATAAATCTTGCAGAATTCAGATCTGGTGCTGCTTGTAATGTTATTTGTTATTTGCATCATTTCTAAGTTAACATTAAATAGTTACAATATATGATGGTAAGCCTTTGATCTTGATAATGAAGTTTTGCAAGTTAAGTTTCAATAATGATGTTAAAGATGAAATTCAATGATTCATGAATGGCTAGGATCATAAATTTAAAACATTCTTTTATATTACATTAATTGCTTTGCATGAAAATCAAAACATGTTTTTGAATATATCGCCTATCGTCCTCTATCATTGATAATGTTTTCCTTATTATCATTCAGATATTGGTTATGTTCTGGACACAATAATCCTTCAAATTACACACCATGTCTGTGATCCAAAGCCGTAGCATGTGAGTTGGATCACCTCAAATACAAGACCAAACAGAATGGCTTGCTTAGGTCCTAGATACTTCATTATCAATGCAAGAATTAGGGTCTGAAAGAGAAGACAAAATTATTACAAAATATAGTTAATGTCAATGATAGAAAGAAGATATGAAAATTTGAGAGAATTGTTGGTTTATTAGTCCTTTGACATTCTGTGTTTCTGTTTAACTTGGAATCTATGTTTTTCTGAGAAGTTTTGTAGAAACAGGTACATCTAAAAGTGACACTACTGTAATACATAATCAGCTAGGCATCCCTGATCATCTGGTTGAAGGTAACAGGTTAAAATACTGACCGTTGTTGGAATCCACAGATTTATATTAATAATATGTCCTACAGATTAATAAATCTTACATTTCTTGTAAAATAACCCACCTGTGCTAGAACAGATAAAACTCCAACCACAGCTATAAAGGAGGCAGTTTCCTCTGCACTGAAACCCATTATCTGAAACAAAATGTAACATCTTTATCAAATCAATTCTTGAATAGGTCATTGTAAAACAATAGATGATAAAACATTCTTATAGTACTAGTGACCTGTACATAAGGGTCTCTCCCCTGCAAATACCATTTGAATTTCCTGACAATAGTTGATGGGAGAAATATACATCTCATATAAGGAAGATTGTCATTATCACAAACATTGTACTGTGTTTTATTTTTTTAAACCTATCAATTTTGCAAAATGAAACACTTATTGATTTACTTTTTGATTAAAAGAGAGACACTAGGTTATTGAGAATTCAAAATACATATGATCATCAAGATAAAGTGTCACAAGACGAAAATAAGTTTTAGAGTGTGACCCTTGTAGTTTCCTAGACCTATGCTTCAGGAGAACAAGATGTGTTTGTGAAACATGAATGCCCCCGGATGCATCCTGCTCGCTGTGTCAAGGTCAAGGTCACAAGGTCAAATGTCATGGTGTCATCTGAAAGGTCTCATCACAAGGGATCCATATGTCAAGTATCAAAGACCTAGCTCTGACCAATCAAAAGTTATGACCAAGGTTAAAGTTTTTGTGGACAAACGGACAGAAGGACAGGTGAAAAACAATATACCCCCGGAATCTCCGATTCGGGGGCATAAAAATGATGCTTCAGAAGAAGAGGTCTAAATAGCAATATACATGGTAAGACAGACGAACAGACAGATGGTTGTCAGACCACATGCCATGTGCTCATAGAACCTTTTATTGAAGTCTAACACTCATAAGGTAGAGTCTTTTCTACTTACATTCCTAAGGTAGACGAAGAAGCAGGAGTACTCCCCGGCCTCGGGTAGGTAGGAGAGGAACACTGTCACACACAGCAACAGGATCAGGTTGTCCTGGCCCACCCGTCTCAGGGACTGTAATATTCACAGGGGATTAGTTGTCATACATAAATACTTGTGAAATTTTGTTAAGTTTTGTTCAACATGGCAAAATGGTTCCTTAAAACATTGGTTAATAAATTTCTATTGTTACGGGCCTTCATTGTGTCAAAATAACCAAAACCATAATCAAGGACAAATGACAAAATCATTCACACGTCAAAATCAGCGACAGATATGTTATAATGTTTTATTTTGCAATATGGTAAATTACAATTTCAACAGGACAATTCTGATCTCCACTGCCAAAATTATTCAAGTCTTCTTAAGAGCGTAACTGCCTAACCATGCCAGGGCTGGTTATAAGTCCTTATCTCAAACAATAAAGGGACATGACAATAACATTATTTTTTCAGAGAGCTTGTACTTGAGGACTCTCATTACAAAGGACTATGTCAAAGATATGCTTTAGTTATTTTAGATTAGATTGTTTATCTTTTCAAACAGCCATAACCTAAGAGTTGAGTTTCCAGTCTACTGAGATATGATCTGCCTTATAAAATCATTTTATATGTGTATTTCAAAATCATATGAGTTTCATATCTAGAATATTATTGATTAGCTTTTATACGACCCAAGATTCTCCCTACCCCGAACGGATCTGCCTTATCCCAGGAGATCTGTGAGCCCCAGCTGGCCGGCCGCAGCTTCTCCGGGAGAGACTCGGGCACGGCCACCATGATAAAGAGCATGTCCAGTAGCGCCACCGCGGACGCTATCCAGATGACGAGGGACTCGCTGTAGAAGTTACCCACGTAGGCTCCGATAGCTGGGCTGGTCACAAGACTCGCAGCGAATGTTGCAGATACCTGATGGGAAGTCATTTTATTTACTTTGAACTTACTTAAGATCTATTGATATTAATGCATTTGATTGTAATATAACCTTACAATTCAAGCCCCAAAAAAGCCAGAATAGTTTAGTTTTTTTCTTACTGTTATCAATCAATAAGATTGAATAGAAGCTACATTACTGATGATATCAATTAAGAATTGTATCAAAAGAGATAAATACCTGGCATAAGCGACTAAATATATTTGCAACATATTATTTTTTTCTACAGGACTATATCAGAGCAGGTACGACCAATTCAGTCCTAGTCAGTATGAGGTAACTACATAAGCCAGCCTTCTTGATATACAAATATTAATGGTGACCTTTCTTCTCGAATTCACATAATTTGTTAGTTTATAAATGATGAAGAATAATCTCACCAGTCCATAGGCTGCACTCCTTTCATCTTCAGTTGTCACATCTGCTACGTATGCGAACACTACACTAAACGTCACCGAGAACACGCCAGATATAGAGATCATGGCAAAATACCACCTGGAAAAACAAAACAAGGCATGGATTATTCAATCAGTATACCAACTCTTGATCAGCTGTAACTATCAATATCATTTAACATGGTAATGAAACACGCTATCATTGAAAATCTTTGAATTGTTTAGTCAAATTAGTGGCTTTGAAGCTTATCAGGCTTCATAATTATGATAGATTAGACCATTTTCTCAATGGGCTAAAAACAAACATATATAAATATAACACATATAATGAATAACACTTCCTTTCTGCTAATGAATTTGTAATAAGTAGTCAATTTTAACTAAAAAAAACATAGAAAAGACATAAGTGGATATCAGATAGGTTCAGGCTGTTAAGACTTAAGGGATGTTGATCCTGTAGTGTACAAAATTGTCGCTGCAGTGGGGCTGCAAGGTGCTTAGACACCAATCTCAATATATAAAGATCTATACTGCTTCACTACATTAGCATAATGACAGTTCCCACAAGGCTCTGTTAATTGAGCCGTCATACCTACCTGTGACTTCATTCAAATCTAGCCCTGTGACCTTGTGATGCTAGCTTACCTGGCCAACTGACTGATTGGCTGGTTTTGAATGATATCACAGGTGAGTCTGACAGCTAAATAAATAGAGGCTGGTGATATCTATAAACAAATGCAGTGGAGCAACATAGAGCTCGATTTAATTCAGATTGCTTATTCAGAAAACAAATGTCAAAAATGTACACCACAATGGACAATAAAGTAGTGTAACTTAGAAACCAGGCGAAAGCTTGACATCAAAGTTCCACTAACTCACCACGGACTGATCCTCATGAGTGGGATGGGAGCACAAGTGAAGCCCACCGTTAGGACGAGGAACGGCTTGCGTCCCCACACGTCCGATAGAGCTCCTATCAGCGGTGCGCTCAGGAATGAAAGCATACCCTGCAGGCACAAGACAATAGTGAGGGAGTTGTTGTTTAGTGCCTCCTAGTCATGTATCTTAGCGATAAGTGGCACATAAGATAACAATAATGGGAACATTACATACATATAGGAAAAGGATTCTTATTTTTTCTTGATAATACCAGCAATAGTGCCATAGCCTGCAATGATATATTTAAGTGAAATCAAAATGAAACACAAATTTGATATTGGTGGAGAAAAGAAACCAAAGGTGCCTACAGGAATTCTAACATCAGCTTTAGTACTAGTGGATCTTGAAAAACAAGATAAAGCATAAAATAAATTTAATCTAAATCATTTATCATCCTTCTATCTTAAATCATATAATTTATAAGAATTAAGAAGCTAGGTAAATTGATTCCAGTTATGATAAAGCCATATTTTTCTGCCTTGTAAAACTGTTTAACTATTTACCTATAAAATCTTGCATCAATTATGTGAACCATGGATATGGCGTCACATGATGCAATATCAAAGCAGTAGAAATATAATGACCATGTAAATAGAACAAACAAACATCTACCCCTCAAAGGTTTAGGCTTTGATCAAAAACATGCAAAACTATTTCCTTTGATCAGCGATCCAGATAAATTAATTACTTTATGACATGAGAAAAAATTTCTATATAGCGGAAACATAGCAGTGCCGAAAACAAAAGCTATGGAAGACTGACCTTGACTCCCTGGATGAGTCCGTTCATGAGGAATGTGTGGTGAGGAAACGTCTCGTTCAGCACCTGCAACATGCACAACAACACTGACTACACAACACACACAACACACACACACACCTGCTGTATAAGCACTATACCATACAAATTCATCATACAGTCCTGACATACTTTTCACCATTCCCTCCCAACAGGAGTAGATCAAGTCTCTACAAGTTGATCTAGCCTCTGTTCGAATTTATGCACAACACAAACACCTGCTGTATTATCAGTTTATCCTATACTATACAAATTCATCATACAGTCCTGAAATACTTTTCACCATTGCCTACCCATTGGAGTAGATCAAGTCATTACAAGCTGATCTAGCCTCTGTTCAATTTAATATGCAACACAAGCACCTGCTTCAACTTAACAATACTTATGACAAGTATTTCAACTAAACTCATGATAAGGTTCCGAAATACTTAACATTTTGTGTCAAGAATGCAGAACAGCATGGTTGTCTTTATAAATTATCAACACTCTTATTCCCAAATATCTGTAACATTTTCACTGATAGATATTTATATTTGACAATAATTTGCTTCTCTTTCACCCACCTATCACTGATTGGGCAAGTAAATTAATCATAATCAAGTCATTAAAGAATGAAATATTTGATATTTCCAACATTTTTCCATTTTTCCAAGATCAACAACATACATTTCAGAATGAGATATCAAAAGATTTCTAAGAGATGATTGAAGATTTAATACATAATTAAAGTTGAAATATTTGAAACTCACGGTAATAATGGGTGAAGTCACGAGGCCCCAGGCGAAAAACTCGAGGAAAATAACAACAAGGGCATGGTAGATGCTGGGCTGACTAATTCCTGAAGCCTGGAACACAGAAACACAAGCTTATAATCAATGAGTTAAAAACATGACAAAATACTGTATTCTTATAAGTTAAAAATAAACGTACTATTAGCAGTGTATAAAATGAACATAAATGTTACATGTCTTCATGTGTAGATTTGTAGATTTGAATAGCAAAATCTAAAAAAACTTCAAAAACCTACCAGTCTGAAGTTACGCATTGTCAACAAAATAATCAAAATATCTCATATTCATATCACTACAAGTACTTCATAGAAGAGTTATGGTAAGAGATCAATATCCTCCTTTCAGCTTTTATGTACCACTTGAGTTATGAGCCTCATCTGATGAAGCATTTTTAATCGTTCAACCCTGAAGGTCACACAGCAAAGTTTTCATAACCAATAATTGATAGTATTTTTAAACTAACCTAACTTAACACAACTGCTTAGCAGAAGCAAAGCTTTTGAAAGAGAACAAAGTAATACACAACAAATATAACTCAAAAATTGTAAAACAAATCACATGCTTATTGATTGTAATTTTTTTTTTCAATTTGCTGAACAAAGTTTCAATTCAATAAACAGGCAATAATACAGCAACCACTAACTGTTCAAAGCATTAACAATATCAGTCATGGTAAAGAAATACAAACAAAAACTAACAAAGTAGGATATTTTGTATTCATTCAATATACAAGGCGAATGGTGAATAATATATATAAGGTACATGACATTCAAGTATACTGTAGTTACAAAGGGGATAACATAACTGCATAGGACACAGCTGCAAGGGATATTTTGATTCTCGTAACCGTTTTGAATTGTTCAAAGGACTGAGGACTTATATTATCTATACTAACATCTCATCAATAAATTGTGACAATATAATCTTCAATGAAAATATATGGTTATGAATGGACTCGAATAAGTTAAAGTAGAGCCATTTCTCAATTAACAGATTTCTTGTGATTTGTTTGACCAGTTACACAGTGCTGCTTGCTACCCTTTGATCAGACTAGTAGTCAGATTACACAAGAATCTGTCACTAGCAACATAGACAATTTGATTGATAGGATATTATAACACAAGAAAAGAGATAATTCTCTCCAGCCATGAACTTCTAATTGAATCTCACACCATTACCACACTCAAGTAAGAACAATTTAACGATCTATACGAAGCTGCAGCATAAAGATACTAGGGTAGCTCTAAATTGTCACAGATTCGTATATAAAAGATGTTTGAGTCTTGACTGAAATAATATTGACTTCAGGAAGAAAGATACATGTGCCAAATGGCATCCTTAAACATGAAAAAAACGTTTACACTGAAAACATAAGGTGGTTACCATGTGTATCAGAATATATCCAGGAAGCACAAAATGAAAACTTCAAAATCTTCTTTGACCGAAAATTTAAATATATTCCAAGCACACATTTCCTTGACTTTTCGAGAGGTATCATGCAACTCTAACAGGCATTAGAGGAAGAGAAGATGCGAAACAGGAAGAGAGGACGCAGAACAGGAAGAGAAGACACGAAACAGGAAGCTGAATACAGAAAGCTGAATACAGGAATATATCAATGAGGGGGAAAACACTAGAGACCAATCTGCTGTATCATACATCACGCTCTGACATTACAGACATCATCCTGGCTTCATTACAACCTATTAGCATGACTGAATATGGAACAAATTGGCCAAATCATCACTGTATTGTGTTGTTATTGATTATGGGCGGAGGTGACTGTTAATATGGAATTATGCATCTACATTCAGAAGGATTAGTTGTGCAAACAATATGTTCCAAGGTTAAGGTTAGTAAACTGACAAGTTCAAGGTCAAGGATATACCGGAATGAAGTGCTTCCAAAACATTTTTCTGTTACACCTCATCTGCAGTATATATCAAAGCCCCATCAAACATGCTGTCTGTTCTAAAGCTGAAACAAACATGAAAAGAACAATAATAAAACACCAAACATGGAAGCCTATTGCATGACAAAGACTATCTAAAGACCTCTTAACTGATTACATAACTTTTGTGTACCGTGTGCAAGTTTGAATCAGTGTTTGCACCAGAAATAAGATTTTATAGCCGTTGGGATAAAACAAAACTGTTAGAATCAAGAGACTACACAAGTTACTTCCTCTTCTGGTCAAGGATCACTTAGTCTTAGTTTATAAATCTACTTTCTTCATATAAACTTTCAAAAACCAACTTGCCCTTTCTATAACAATGGTTTTCAGAACATCGTTCATGATCAAATTATTTTACTTACTGGTAGTACTGTCTACAAATGATGGATGTTTTTATCTAAAACATAAAAGCAATGAAGATATCGTCACTTGAATTTCAGAGACATGTAACTATATCATATTTGGAATCACACAATCTGCATAAACACAGAGTATTTTCAAAATTCAGTTGTGAGTACTTGTGAACGCACATTACAAAAGTTTTATGATAAATATAAATCATATCTGCTTACTACTGTACAGTACGCTGTGCACTGAACCACAATTATGATAATTTATTACTACCCACTTGAATGTCAAACTAATTAAGAGAAACAAAACCATCATAACCATACCTTTAATATTGAAATGCTATTGTGAGTGATCAATAAGATGATAGAATAAATGATATATCGAACCATCCAACAGGTGCTTGTCCATACACAAACCATGCAGTGTGAAACTCATCTAGACTGACTGATGGGCTCTTAACACTTATATCAACATGAATGAAATGAACAATGGGTCGGTGAAATCCAGCACTATTCGTCATGTATTCGTTACAAGCTGTTTTATATTAAAGAATGAAAAGTTATGTTTTAAACAAAAGCAGCATGTTGAAGAAAAAAGAGTTTGTATATAAATCTATTACATATATATAATATCTTCAGAATGACTTGATTTGAGCCCAGATGACAGCAAAGGCAGACTACAGGCAGCATATTGAAATAACATAGCATTTTGAAATCATTTAGAAAGTGATCATAAGGAATATCAATTGACTTGATGTGGGTATAGATGACAGCACGTTGAAAATAATCTCATCTATCAAAATTTCTTTTTCAAGGAAACTGCTAAAAACTAAATTTGAAATAGTTGAAAATCACAAAGATCACAACTACACATGCTAACTGATCCACATGCCAAGATTTAACTAGTTAGGTCTAATAGATTTGGCGTTATGATCCAAAAAAATTTTAATCGGCATGAATCCTGTTAACGGAGACTTGCTGTGAGTCTAGATGACTACAAAGGCAGAAAACAAGCATCCTGTTGAAGGTAGAGCCGCTGCATCTGTCACCTGGCTCTGAACACACCTGGACCAGGTTTACCTACATTGTATACCAACACCTCCAATCAGCCTGCAAGTGTTACAAGCATTACCTGTCTTTTGTAACATATAGTAGCATATGTCAGGTACCATATGGTCACTTTAACAAAATATTGTTTCTAATACTTGTTTTGTGATTGATGATAGTTGATACTACTAAATTCAAATTATTAATAACGGAAGTAGTTTTATTTGATAAGAGTAAATTCGATGAATTAAAATTTATGAACTTTTCAACTTCACAATTGAGGCCTGACACATAACACAATTCTTTAATTGATTTCAAAGGCATGATTTGAGATGGGATAAAAAAAAGTTCAGTAGCCCAATGTAAGATATGCTTGTTGGTATGAACAAAACTACTAAATTGTTTTCTTTTGAGCTAAATGTTTTTACAGTTATGATAAATAATAAACAGTACTAAAGACTGAGAGTTCCTTACGTAGATCAGGTCTATTTGTTTATAAGTTAAATTTGTTTATATTACGCAACAGGGTTCGAAGTTAGCACTAGCCCGATAGCCAATGGCTAGTGCTAAATATGCTTGGCTAGTAAAGTGCAGTAACTGTTAGTCCGAAGGACTAGTTGAATTTAAGGAAAATACGACTTTATCGCTGTATTTGGGTATTCCGAATGTATTTGGGCTGGTACTCTCAGGAATGCACTAGTCCAAATGGCAAGTACTCCAATAGGACTAATTTCAACCCCTGCGCAATAATAAAAGAATTTATTACAATGTAGTACCAGTGAATGAATGAATGTAATAATCAAGGAAGCAAGAGGGTTGCAGTAATCTTCAGGTGTTTCTTGAGACTTGATTAGCTACACACCTTTGAATGTAATATCTTCACACCTTGGCTTTCATAATATCATACCTATCATAACTTTTACAACTGATCACAAATGATCAAAAACCAGTAAGCCCTCATCTTGTAAAGCAAACAATATCAGTGATTTCGATTGTTAAAGGAACTTCAACTATTTTATCTCATATATTTGCACTCAGATTGGTTATGTACAGAAACAATTGTTGGAGGAAGTGTGTCATATGACTTTTCCAAAACCAGTTAGAATTTTTGTTTTACCTGACGGAAAGTATTGGTCATACAGAAATCTGCACAAGTTATGTAGAAGTCATTTGATACACTTCCTAGGGTTAAAATTTCTTTAGTATTATTATCATTTACGACCGGCTACACTGACGCCAAAAACAATGGTTTTATGACATCACAGATGAAAATAAACAGGAAGTTGTGCTACAAAAATCACTGTTGGCAAAAGTGATGTGCACATGTGCTCATATTGAAAATATGTCACTAATAATTTCAAACATATGGGTAAAGATAGAGCATATAATGATAGAGAATATGATGACAGTGATATGCATTAGTGAACTTAATCTTCAAAGTGAACTGGTGCAAGGCAAAATTGTGCAAATATGAAACATATGACACTAGTCATGTTTCACCACACGGATGACAATAAATGATGATTAAAGAGACAATGAGTGTAGGATATCTAGATGATGAGTATCAGGTGGAAGAAGGAGCAACAGATGGCTGGGTGAGAGGAGTTAGGAACGGCTCTTAGATCAGACAGGTGCTTGCTGTACAATTCTAACATTCTCTCATCATTCACTTCACACACTCAAGCATTATACTCTCCTGAAAAGCTGTCTAATTCTTGTGAAACTACTTACATACCTTTTTTTTTTTTTCCAAAATGAATATTATTTTTTTTTTCTAATAACATTTTCATTCCAAAATACTTTTGTAGTAACATGTTATGTCATAGAATTTACTAAAATTAACTAATATCAGCTCTACTTATTTCAACAAAAATGTCAATGACTGCATTCTTGACATTGAGTTTGCATTTGAAAGGAACATACATTTATTCTATAAGCAATTATATTATCAGATGATGTTTCTATGGCAAATAATACACATGTTATTTATGATATGACAAATGCTGTGTTGTACACTATTGATATCAGAAGTTTTTATTATCCACAGGTAACAGATGTTTATCATATTTATATGTGAACTTAAGGAATAAGTACTAAATTATGTAAACCAGTAAAAATGTCAACATGAAATTTAAAACTCTAATATTCTGATTTTCATATCACATTGTCCTATCCTGAAAAGGCTTTAAATTCTTGTAAATCATTTACATAAATTGATATAGGATTCTAGGATTAATTTACAAGCAAATATATATACACATAACACCAATGACTTTTTGTTGTAAATGATACATGTGTAACTTATTTAGCAAAATGCTGTGTGTACATGATAACTTTCACATGTTTTTATTATCCGCAAGTAACAGATGTTTACCATAATTAATGTGAACTTGACTATCAAAGTACTAAATTATGAAAACCAGTAAAAAGTTCTGTATAGATTATAGATTCTATCTATCTATAACAGCATGGTCCTGTCAATGTATATGAATATACACAATTGGCTTTATTCAAATTAACATCAAAGCGATTAACTATGACAGCTTTTATTTCCTACAACAATGGACTTACTATTTACTGGCTATATAGGTGCTGGGTTTCAAAGGAATCAAATTTGTTTGGATTATTATAAAAAACATGTCAAAGCTCATAAAAATATCCCCCCCCCCCCCTTAGTTATAAAGCCATCCACCTCAAGCTACATTTCAAAAGCCTCTTGTTTATTTGAACTCAAACATACAAATAACATTTTCAATTTATAGATAATTTATTAAATGCATAATATTGTCCTCTTCTTAAAGCATCAATTTTCACCTTTTCAAATGCAATATGCAATTATCAAAAATATATTTAGAATGCAATATCGTTTAAGCAATGAATCAATCCATTCATATGAACAAAAATCAAATCATAAGGACATACAAAACCCCACATTGTCAAATAAAAATACAAAACCCATGAAGTCAACCATTGCCAACCAAATGTTCAAAACATATGAACCAAACATGTGTGTACACCAAATAAAACTTTAAGCTCAATGCACCAACCTAAAATGAATCAACCCTTAATGAAATGCATCAAGTAAATTCACTTACACAATCTTTACAGTTTTCCTAGAAACAAGAAAATATTGAGAGGTAAAAACACATACACATTTTTGCATCATATAAAAGGATGTAAAAACAAAAAATGTTTATTAATTTATATCTAACAGGAAGATTCGGATAAATATGAATATTCTCGAAAACAATTCCAAACTGATCCCAGATCATCAACATGATCTTATCTTTGACCCAAGCCATGGACTCTATAGCACCTCTTCTCTGGCTATCATTCGGGTATCAAATAGAGTTGTGACCAAATAATGGTACATCGAGAATAGTGATACATAATCTGACAATAGTATCACCGTGATCATTTCCGTATCGTGACTTGTATCCTTGACCTTAAAATTTCAAGATGTTTTTTAAAAGTATTGGCTTTTTTTCTATCAAATACCCTGAAAATAGTGTATCATGACATGTTTTGTATCATAGTGTATCATTTTTCAATACCACGACATGTATCATCACAATGTTAGTATGAAAGAATCATTTTGGTCAAAACAACTGACTGTGTCTTCTTTGAGATTAACTAATCTTTTGGGAAACCAGTCTTGCTATTCTATGTAAATACAGTAGAACACGGATAAAGCGAACTGGGATATAGCGAACAACTGGATATAGCGAACAAATTTTCAAGTCCCATCCCTGTATATTATCATTTAAATTATATGCGTATAGCGAACACCGGATATAGCGAACTAAATTCTTTGGTCCCTTGGAGTTTGTTATATCCGAGTTCTACTGTATGTCAAACATCTAAATTCTTACAACCAGTCATTTGCTGCTTCTGGGCTAGAGCTTGATTCTCTCTTCCTTTCTTTGTGATAGTCAGTGAAAGAGTTTGTGTTTATCACCGATTGGTAAGGGTTGGTGTTGTTCCTGATTTCCATATATTGCACTGTATTGCGATATACAGAAAAGTGTATTGCAATATGTATTGCCCTATATTTGTACTTTTCAGATTTATGATTCTGCATACTAAATCACAGCGATGAGAACAGCAAGCATTGCCTTTAAACTGAGTACTGTTTTAGAAAACGAGATTTTTAACCGGGTATGAACATTTTCATATTTGTGTAATTTTCACAACACAATCTCATATTTTGTTAACAACTTTTGTAAAATCATGTTTAATAAAGTTAGGTTTTGCTGTTATTTCACATCATGGAAATTGGTTATTTCAAAACATCTGATATATTGGATATTTTCAGGAGTGTGCATTGATACCTATCATGTTGTTTCTGTATTGCAATATACCGATATACTGATAATACAGCGCATCCTTACTGATTGGGCGATAATTCAGCCATAACGGCACCTTTGAAATCGATTATTTCAAAGCAGAAGATCAATATTTTACTTAACAACTCTTATTTGGTCTCAAGTTTTCAGTACAAATCAATGAAAGGGATGAAACTAGAGTTTTGACCTTATGTATTTCATAAAACAATAGAATTCAATATGATCCTAAAATTCCAACACGAATATCATCATTATAAAAATACAATTACAATCTCAAGTAAAGTACAAAATGCCTCTGATTAGATCCAGAAGATCAATACAACTTAAGCTACTGAAAGACAAAAATACATAACAAAGGCAGTATTACATAAGCACCGACACTGAGAAGTCTAGTCTACAGGCGACAACTGGTAAAGTTATTGTGCAATCTGACAGGGAACCAATCAATCAATGAGGAGAATAATGTACATCTATACTGGCAACATGGCTGCATGTTACCTCATCAATAGGGTCCCTTAACCAGTAACACAAGGGACACATTGATCCCCAGGCGAACTGGGAACTTCAACACAACTGGTAGCCATTGTGACACTTAGATGTACACCTTTTTTCCCTCCCTGAACATCTTACTAAATGACAAAAAGAAGTTTTAAAGGAAAGCTTCTTTACAAGATCTGAAACAATCTTTATCTAAGCTCAATAAAGCAGTAACACAAGGGACATATATCCTCAGGCTACTTCTGAGCTTGAACAGAACTGGTAGTCATTCAGTCAATCTAAATATAGACTAAGTATCAAATAATTATTTTATTAAATACAAGAAATGATTCTCAGAGAAATGGCTCTTTTGACTACAGTAGGAGCGTAAGAGGAACTATTAGTCAACTTAAAGTACAAGTGTCTAGGGTACATTATGATTTATCAATCAATGATTTAATGACAATCATGATGTGAAAGATAGTCATGTGCTTAGCTTGACCCAGTGATTTGTACCGACATTGAACCTCAGTGTACAAGATAAAAGCAAACTTACACGTATGCATGAGATGGCGACTTTTTACACTTACAATTGTTTTCCTTTTTATATATTGCCATGACAAACATATCAAATACAGGTATTCAGTGTTCACTGTTTTCAAATACTACTACAGTGTTGTTTCTAGAGGGGGACCTCGGTAATTTTACCTTACTTATGTATGAGTAGTAGGCCACTTTCAGTGATTCTGAGGCCTAGAAATGTGAATAGGACAAATGTCCTAAGTGTATGTCTAGTAATAGGCCATTGACCTGAAGCTCTTAGAGCGCTTTAAAACAAGTATTAATAACTTTTGGAATTATTCAACTAAAATTGTTTGTTATATTTCATGGTGCAACTTGAATTCATGGTTTGGTTAACCTTTCCATTTTTAAAGATTAATAACATTTAACAAGTGAACATCAATATTCATTATTCATAAGTCAAAATGTAGAATTAATATTACAATTATTGATCAGTCTCAATGTCCTAAGTCAATAGAAGTTAATAGGTCATTTGAAAATGTAATAGGCCAATGGCCTATGGCCTAGAGCAATCAAAATCCCTGCACTTTTAGCATTGAAAAGAGTTTCAACTTTTCAGATTGACCAAAATGATCCCCTGTCTCATTACAAACTAGCACGCTTAAAAAAAACTCTCTCCGAAACACGATATATAAAGAAATTCCAAAAACATCTTGCTCCTACCGGCGTCAGTCGAGGAGAAAAGCGCCCCCTATGTTTGAGAATATCCCAGGGCACAACACTCTTGAGGAACCTACAGAACATGGGCGGCCACTCACACGCCACACATTGACACTCACTACCAAACAGATATGTCAAATGTTCCTGTTCTAATCAGGTTATCTCATCACTGCTGTAACTATCAGTAATTATCTACTGACCTACATTCTCTATTGACCTATCTGCGAGACATTGTCATGTGCATCTTGGAATCTCCTATCTATCAGTGTAGATAATTAGCCTCCATGTAAGTTTACTGTTAACTAGAAGTTTGTTGTATGGGTACTTTTACTTTTTTTCTCATTTTGTTTGTAGCACATGAAATCAAACCTACATTTTGTATTGATAAACAATATTGTTTTTTATGAAAATATACAATTCTACATTTACTTATCAATAGATATATTATTTATTTACCAATACAAATGGAAAATTTATTTAAATAACTTAAATACCGGTATGTATTCTTTTAGATAAATGCAAGAAATTTTTCTAGTCAATGCTACTTTAGAAAACAATGATTTATTTGCCTTTTAGAGCACTCGTATTTCAAGGGACCCAAAAAAGAAAGAGATCTTAAGATGTAAAAGCACATGCAGATAAACAAATCTATAAATTTCAATTTTCCTTATCTAACTTTTATTAGATGTCAATTCCCAGACGATAATACAATATTATATATTGGATCTGAAAGAGGTTACTTGTATGACAATGATTGCATAGAAATAGCACACAAATTGACACAATAGTTGAAATAGGTCACATCTAGTACAGAGAGTCAATACACCAGTCAATGCAGCAGCATATCACACTCGCTATCACTTTGTTACATCTGGCTGGCTAGTCCCGGATGTTAACAGCTCTGTCTTCTGTACTGGGTGTAACATATTTCATTTCCTTGTTTCTTATTTCATCAGTTACTGTTGTAGCCTCACCACAATTAGACAATTAATAAGGAACAAAGACATCCGATTTAAATTTGAAACAAAAGAAGTACTAATAAGTTATCCTGTCTCAGGGTACGAACGTTACGCTAACTCCACTAATCTGTACCCTGGGCTCAGAAGCTAGATTCGCTCCCACTGCCCGACTTGGGATATAGCCAATCAAATCATTTTCTCGCCACCTTCATGCATTTTCCTAGAACAGCTTAGAATGACATAAATTTATAAATATTATGTTTTGTTCAGTAAGTAAGTAACACAAGGAGAGGTGTATTAGTTACTTCTGTATCTGTACATTTATCTGATATCTAAAACACATTTAGATCAGTGTTTGTACACCAGCATATGACTCGCTACATTATATAAACGGGCAAACACATCAAATATTCATCAAGCTCTGTCTGTCTATCACCAAACTGAGTCCAGTCCCCAGTGATGCACTCGGAATATATCACTTAAGTCATAAGATTAGATCACTACATGCTCATATTTGTGTTCCTGACTCAGAAAAAAATATATTTTTCACTTCATATACATTTTTCAATGGTACAAGTAATCATGGTTTTAAATTTTGCATCGCACTTTCTTTCTGATATATCATGGTAGATATATGTGGAAAGATATGTGATTTTATTGTTATTATTTCTATTTTGTAACATTTTAATTTACAAACAACTCATTATACACTTTTGTGGTAGTGTTATTTGTATTGACAATTCCATGTGATACAATTGTTCAAATCTCCCCCCCCCCCCCCCCCCCCCCTCACAATGGACTAACTTGGTACAATATACACAAATTGTTGAGATAGGGGCAAATAAATCCTGTGAACCATGTCCTTGGTCTTTTAAGCACAATGATGTGATTAGTCTGCTTATGACTAGGTTTCAACACACTAAAATGGTAAAAATATCATGTGAACCTATGTGGCCATGGTCAGACCTTTTGTAGAGGTTTTAATATCTCAATAGAGTTAAAATTTTGCAACTTTTATTCCTTGGAACTAGTTTGATTTTACTCCGATTGAGAATATGGTAAATTTCAACTAGTTTATTGAAGCTTACTTGATTTTGATGCTGGATTTCTGTTCAATAACAATTAGCATTACTTCTGCTGTCTGCACGAAACAAGTGCTAAAATTTAATCTCTAAATTTAAAGCAGACAGAAGGACAGGTTAAAGTTTTTTTCTGTAAAGAAGGTGAGGTGATGAGGTGATATGGGGGTTATCACCGCTTTCAAGAGCATCTCACTTATATTGCGGCTTCTAGTATTATTGCAGGGAGAAAGCCCGCAACACCATTGTGGCTATGTATTGCGGTGAAATCTGCGAACATCGGCTGGAACTAGCGAACAATTGGGTGTTCCTGCGCTGAAATTCAGTGTAGAATTGCACCCAAACCTGACTGCAGTTCTCTACTGCAGACAAAGTTGCCGAGCCCCTGGCGGGATTCGAACCCAGACATCCTGATCTGAATATGAATGCACTAACCACTGCGCTATTCCGCCTCCTCTGTAAAGAAGGTTGTAAAAGTAGTATGCCTTCAGTATTCATTGAATCAAGCCTTATATGTATATATGTATGATGATGATTTGCAATTATCATTGAACATTATAGTTTTCGAATTGGGGCACACTTATCATTCATGTTCATTTATGTATCACTTCATTTCTGTAACTGTAAGACTGTGTTCTCTGGCCTATGAATTGTTTTGAAACATTTTCTCCACTCTTAGAAAATTAACAGTGTTTTTAAAGGTTAGATTATTAAGCATCCTAAATTTGATTACTTACTGCACTAGGCCCTGGTATAATGTAGTCCTCCTTTTTGTTTACATTACACTTTGTTATAATCTGTACTGCTTTTTACCAGGTACTGATGATTCATCGGTAATGCGTAACCATGAGTTGCCTACGACAAGCTTTCTAAAAGACCATCAACACTGATCAAAGGGTAAAAACAAATAATTCTAAAAGATCTAAAAGAAAACTAAAGACTAAAGATAAAGTCATACCGAAATTCAAGTGCTAAAACAATAGTACGAAATGAAAGTGAACTATGTGTGCCTGTTAAAATTAGATTAAGCCCAAAAGTCACACCCTATGAAATGCTGTATTTCCATGTTACTCTTTGTCAAAAATGAAGAAATAGGCCCAGTCCTTGAGAATGTTGTAATGTATTGATTTTATCAGAATATTGTTCACAATACAATTTGATACAGACATGAATCCCTTTTAAAACACAGATGTCAATTACAATAAAGTTTTACACCAAACCGAGAGTTTGATCAACAATATACAGTGACACTGACAACGTAACGACAGACACAGAACAAAATTGACCACAACGCCTTTTCACTTTCAGTTTGAAGTGACCGGTTTGGATCTAACAAAATACGTAAAACCCACCGAAGATCCTTCTTTGTAGCTTCTTTTCGACCAAAGTATATTCCCAACAACTCGTTTCCTTTTCTTTCCCAACATCACGTTAATTTACGATGACACAAGATTGAATTTTATCAAGTCATTATCTTTTCCGACTTGTTCATGTAGCCTTGACCTTCAATCTCGCCATTTTAATAACGCACTGAATATTTTCATGCATGCGATTGCAAACAATGTATCAATTTTTTTAAAGGTTAAATCTTTTTAACAATCAACTATTAAAGCATATGTATTTTTATGACTCTACTAATATTACATATTTAATCTAAATGGTTTATATTTATTTGTCTAGGTCCGCACAGTATGAGGGGTCGTTTCAAATATACAAAATACACATTTTCTTTCAAGAAGCTTTTTAAATCGAATATATCCAGAAAGACACGAGTTTTCTCTGTATATCTTACAAGGAAAATATATATGTGTCACGTCAAATTCAAGATCGGCAAGCTTAGACAATAATGATTCGGTCATATCGAAAGAAAATGAGGTTCATAAGCACGTTTTTAAGATAAAATCAAGCTATTATTCGAAAACAAGAATAAATCTTACTGATTGAAAAACATTGGATTTTCAAACAATAGGAAGTAGTTTTTATGGTTCAGCTAGCGAATACGTTTTCCTACCTCAAATTAATAAAAGGTATTCACACCAAAATGGCCGCCAGTGGGTTTTGCTTGATTTTTAATAAATTCATCTATTGCTACGGGTGTTTGGTTTATAGAGTGTTTTTTTTTTGTTTCAGTTACACGTTCCACTTGTAACACAGCAGTCTTGGTGATAATTACTCCAATATCCCCGATAATAGACTTGTCTGCTACCTAGGAGAAAGAAATTGATTACAACATTCCAACAAACATAATTCCACAATCTGGACCCAAGTGTAATTTTTTTTTTTTTTTTTTTTTTAAACAGTATTTTATTTCCATAAAACATATACAAAATACAAATACTTGGACCCAAGTGTAATTGGACATAAGTTCCTTTTTTCCCCATAAAAACAGAAGTGCCATACTCTGATAAACGAAAGTTTGAGTGCTTGAACATGCATGTGACTATCGCAGGGATTCAAAGTCGTCTTCCACTAACAAAAATGATTTTTTGACCGCGTTGAAAAGTTTGCATCGTTTCTTTAGCCCCTGGATGTATTACTAAAAAATATTCAGTTCTGCTCTACTTCGAACATACAATTCCCTGTAGTCAACGGAGTGTATGATGTGATATAGGTGTACTGTACCGGCCTATACCAAAAATGATCTCATAAAGTAATATTTATGCAATGTGTTGCTCATCTTCCTACGCAAAACCTAAAACGCCAGTTTCCAAACTGTCAGTTTTATGCCTTGCTGCATTGCCTTGAGTTTTCTGTGCTTGCTCTCTAGTCTGTAGGGGCACTATAGCAGCACAGAAAAGTAAAGTCTCTGCAGCAAGGCATAAAATGACAGTTCGGAAACTGGCGTTTAAGGCTCTGCGTAGGAAGATGTGTGTTGTTTTAATCAACATATTGGTGCTGTACTCAGAGTATTTTATCTGCTAGGTGGAAGTGGCGCTAAACGCTATAACGCACTCTCTTGCTTCATCTTCTAACCCTTCAGAAACTGTTTTCTTTAACGCAAGAGAGCGTCAAGCCTCAATCTTGGGAAGCAATGGGATCTTTCAATGTTCTGTAGACAGACCTTCAATCTCGCCATATTTTGATTAAACTTTCTGTTTTTGGTCCTACATATCAAAATGATATATATCAAATACCACCGAGATACAAGTGAAGTCTTGCACTGTTGTGATATGTTTGCTTTCAAAGGAATGTGCACCTAGTCTTGCACTGTTGTGATATGTTTGCTTTCAAAGGAATGTGCACCTAGTCTTGCACTGTTGTGATATGTTTGCTTTCAAAGGAATGTGCACCTAGTCTTGCACTGTTGTGATATGTTTGCTTTCAAAGGAATGTGCACCTAGTCTTGCACTGTTGTGATATGTTTGCTTTCAAAGGAATGTGCACCTAGTCTTGCACTGTTGTGATATGTTTGCTTTCAAAGGAATGTGCACCTAGTCTTGCACTGTTGGGATATGTTTGCTTTCAAAGGAATGTGCACCTAGTCTTGCACTGTTGGGATATGTTTGCTTTCAAAGGAATGTGCACCTAGTCTTGCACTGTTGTGATATGTTTGCTTTCAAAGGAATGTGCACCTAGTCTTGCACTGTTGGGATATGTTTGCTTTCAAAGGAATGTGCACCTAGTCTTGCACTGTTGGGATATGTTTGCTTTCAAAGGAATGTGCACCTAGTCTTGCACTGTTGGGATATGTTTGCTTTCAAAGGAATGTGCACCTAGAGATGGTTTGTCAACTTGGTGCATTTTGCTTCACATACAAGTGATGTCTTGCACTGTTGTGATATGTTTGCTTTCAAAGGAATGTGTACATCGAGATGGTTTGTCAACTTGGTACATTTTGCTTCACATACAAGTGATGTCTTGCACTGTTGTGATATGTTTGCTTTCAAAGGAATGTGCACAACTAAATTCATGAAGACGAGATATTGATTCCTTCAAATTTGGAGAATATGTCTAGTTAGAATGTGGCCTAACGCTTGATCATCAATGGTGTGGAATCTTCTAATGAATTGTTCTTAGTTGTTTTTGGTAAACAGGCCTACATATTTGAGTTATTAATTCAATGCCTATACTTCCAATAATATTCAATTAGATCACGGAGACACGATAGTTGTTATTGACCTTGCTTTTTTTCTCAAAATTCATGTTCAGTGAGCTATTTTTATTGATAGAAGACATTTGTGCTACATTCAAGTGAGCATAAAATCAAAAAAACTTGCAACGCGCATATACTGGGTATAGGCCCAGTCAGAAGGCGAAAACTTGTCGTCGATTGCCGCGAACAACTTGATTTCAGACAGTATTGTAGTTTTTATTTCATAAATTGTAAAATTTGTAAATTCAAAAGGCAACTGTTTAAACAGATTATGCCTTCTAGTCTACACGCTTAAATTCGATCCAAATGTTTGAGACGGTCCCTTTAGAGCTCTTCATTTTGGAGAGACGCAATTATTACCCACTTCCTGTTACATTTTGTGTGGCTGTCTACTAAGTCAGTGATAAATTCCCCTTTGTAATTTTGAGGTTTGGATTATATTGAAAAAAAAACTGAATAACTTTGGATTTGCCCTCATTTTGAAGACGTCATAATGTCAGGACATGGTCACAGTCACGGACATGGGCACGATTGTGGTGGACATGAACATCCGTCTGAATCAGAAATGGCGGCTCAGTTTAGTTTGTATTCTAAAATCAACACAGATCTGGTTCAGTGTTTGAATGAGTCTGTCGATGGCTCTGGTAAAACTGTATTTAAGCCATGGGATCAAAGATTAAACATAGAAAAGGTATACTGATCGTACACTTTATTGAAACAAACAAGGGGAGATAATTTTTCACAGTTATTTCCCTTTGATAATGTAATGACACAGCTGAGTGCAACAAATATGTATACTGGCGGGCGAACAATTATCGCCGCGTAACAGTTATCGCCACCACCTCGCTGTAAGGCATTTGAGCATTCTTTCACATCCAATCCTTCTATTTTTCATAAAAGGACCTCTCCCACTTTCAAATTATTACCAATAAAAAAATTCACCAAAAGAATTTAATTTTCCAAATGCCACGAAAGATAAATTTTAGCACGTGGGAAAAGTAAACGAGACGGGGAAGTCACGTGACCTGTCGAGAAATCTTATCAGATATTAAAAAAATGTATACATTTATATAAAATGATCCTGGCTACAGTTATGATACAGAAAAATATCAATTGTATGATTGCAAATAATTTTAGAATTGTTTTCCTAGAAATAATCGTGGTCAAAACTGGCCCACTTTACGGCAATGCGGTTACTTACCTTCACTCACTGCTACGGCATGCAAATCAAGAAAACAACAAACAATGAAATAATGCAGCATATATATGCCTCAAAGAATTCAATTTCAACCTGAGATAGTTTTCTTTTCAATAATTATTTATTTTGCCGCAATATTTCACGTCTACCCGAAATCGTTTGGGTCCTCGCTAAACCGCTTGGATGCGGTCCGATCGAGTCGGGTGCTTGTCACTGACAGTCGGTCACTTTGCCTTTCGGGGGAAGGTAAATAAAATCAGATTAATAAATATAGATGTGTCTTCGTTCAAAGGATATGATATTTCAGTACCACTGACATTTTGCAAGAATTTGGAAGTGAATTTAAATTTTGTGAACTGATAGCGTATGTTGGCGATAACTATTACGGTAAGGTGTTACGAAACTCAGTATCGGTCTGTTGTAATTTTTAGCGGCCGTAGAGAACTAGAAAATAATCTACGATTGAAACATTTATTTCCTGACAGGAAGATCCCTAATCAAGTATTGTGTAGAATATTTACCAAATTTGATCAAGCGTTTTGATATTAGAAACGAAAACGTCTAAAAAAACGGCGATAATTGTTCGCCAGCCAGTAGAGCTTTCATGTCTAAATATATTTGTTAATTGAAATAGTAGCAAAATGTGTTTGGTTCCCCTTGGACTAGAAATTTAAGTAAATAAACAATCACTTTTCCATTGATTACGCCTAAAATGTGATGGATATTATCATTCAGTCTAGGGTACAAATTACCTGTAATCAACTGGATAACGTGTCAAACATCATGCCCTCCATCTGTGTAGTTGCGTTGTGTCCTCTATCTTTGAGTTGCATTGCCCAAAAGATCACCGCAACCAGCTGAAGATGACACCGGAAGCTTGTCACCGGAAAGAACGCTAACAAAACTTACAGGCCATATAGCCAGTTTGCAAGTTACATAGTGTAACAGTGATTCTCAGTTACAGTTACATTAATCTACAAGTTTTGAACTTTCTTCAAGCAAAGTGATAATTATTTTGATTAAACTAACTTGATTATGGATACGATTTACATAAACTAATGTTCATTTCAGTTTGTTGAAAGTGATGTTGATGAAGAAGTTCTATTCAATATACCGTAAGTAATCTAAAGCCTTCCGAAATCATATCAAGTCAATTCACTTTCATTTTATAATCAACAATATGAAATGATTTTTAATCAGTTAATAAATTATAATTAAAGTATGCAAAGCATAGAAGATTTTTTACATTTTTGGTGTCATGTCATTTTCATCAAGAACAATAGATATGCATATAAAATATAATCATGAGGGGAATTTTTCAGTTCATAATCTAAATAATCTTTGCATGTTGATAATATATATTTGACTAACTGCAGGTTCACAGGTGTTGTGAAGTTGAAAGGTGTGATTGTGATCGGAGGTCAGGATGACAGTCATCCTTCCAGAATGAGGCTGTAAGTCTTTCTTGAAAAATACATTTTTGAGTTGCTATTAATTAAGATCTCATATATGATAATCAGTGCTCCAGAAAAATGCATAATTTGCATAATAAGATCCTGAAAAACAAAATTACTTGAACAAAAAGAACTTGAAGTATAGATACACTGACGTTTTCTTTAAAACCCAAAGGAATAGTTTGGGACTGTACACAGCAATTTGTTAACAGTAGTGTATTTCTGACATAGTATTGTCACGAACACATACCAAAAGTATGTCCCATGTGATTACCGGCAAATTCAGTTGATATTTTTCTCTATATGCAAATTTACACTTTAGGCAAAAAACATGATAGAACACAGAAAGTCGAGTGAAGTTTTCTGCAAAGAAAACAAACAGAACAATACTTATTCTCATCACTTATTACTTAAACTTATTTCTTAACAAATTTACCAAAAATTTACTGGATTTTCACACGCAGATATAAGAACAGACCAGGTATGACGTTTGACGACGTGCAGGCAGAAGCTGATCAGGAGTTTGAGCTTCATCCAGATCCGGACGGGGTTCTCGAATACTCTACCAAGTAAGGAGGATATTCTCTTGATACAATATTTTTAGCTCGTCGGACCTTTGTCATAGTGTCCTGTGTCTCTCTGTCCATCTGTAAACCTTTGTGAATGTTCAACTTCTTCTCCAGAACCAAAAGCATAGAAAGTTGAAATCTTGTGTTTAGACTCCTTGATAAGTAAGAATTACCTGCTATAATTTGTAGCTTTAGTTGACCCATGTTTTCCCATAAAGGGCACACGCCCATAAAACTGTTTTTGTCGTCTTTTCCAGAACAAAAATACCTAGAAAGCTGAAACCTTGTAGACAGACTCTTGCTTAATGGGGACTATAATGTATAGATTTTGTGACCCTATGGCTCCTAATAAGGGCTTTGTGAACCTTTTGAACCTTCATCCTAATTTATCAATATTGTACATTGGTAAGCCTTCTTAGTCTTACACAATTGAGGATCACTAGGTTACACCTTTTGCTTTAGACGTTTTGTTTAATGTGTCATTTCTGAATTGATTACCAGTATCTGAAATCACATCGCCTTAATACTTAATTTTAGAATTATGATCCTAAGGCCCATACAAAAAGCTTTTTTCATCTTTTTCTTCAGAAGCACAAGGCATAATAGAATGATGAAATGTAACAGGGTTCATACAAGCCTGGAAAAATCCTTTTGCCTTTTACATGTAGGAATCCATAGCATGATGTGAGGTTTTAACATTGTTATTAGAAATACAGAAAAAGCTATATCTTTGAAAGGAATTAACTAATGTTGTCTGTCTTTTTTCAGAGCAGCAAGATTTAACAGTGTGGAACACCTATCAATTCACTTCCCAGGAAACTTTGGGAATGACAATACCATCATCTACTATATTGGCTTGAAAGGAGATTTTACAGAAGTGAGTGATGCAATTTTGCTCCCTTATTGATAAATACTTGAAAAGTGTAAAAAGTGAGCTTTGCAGCATAAGACAACAGAAAATCACAAACAATTTTACGTTTTTGAATGTTTTCCCATTTTCCCAACTTAATAGTTTTAACCTTCTTCCAACTTAAAACATTTGCTGTCTGTTCATGTATCTTAACTTGACTTGAAGTACAATAACTGCTTTTCAAATTTGTTTTAATGATAATCATCTGTTAATTGTTAAACCAACTGACTATTGCTTCAGGCCCATCGACATGAAGTAACCATCTGCACGTACGAGGCGCGAGCAATGCCCCAGGACCACAAGAGCAAATTGACTGACAATGTGAACAATATGATTCAATGAAGAGTGCAACAAGACTTATCTATGAAACATTTATCAGTTTCCTATTCCCATAGATAATAATTATGTTTCCTATTACTGATTATTATCACTGAAGTTGCTTCGGAACTATAACCCTGACAAGTTTTCATAACTTTATGATACACCTGGACACATTTCATGTGCAAATGATTTGTGCATGGTTTGGTATGTGATCCCCATCAAATTGGAACCCCATCAAATTGGAACGACAGGAAATCACTACTTGGGTAACAAGGCTATCGACTTGTGTTATAATGAAGTTCCTGACGATGATATTAGTGGCATAGAAACGTTTTGTTTTTCAGGCTAATCTTTTTGTAGGTAATAAACAATGTAAGAGTTCTTGAACACAAAGAGAACTTATTTGTTTTTTTAAGGGAAGAATACTGCTCTATTAGAATTCAGATTTCAAGTGCTTCTACTACATAAATGAGGAATTACTTTTGTCATCATGCTGTTAAATCATGAGCTGTCGTCAGGGAAAGTTTTTGTTTTGTTTTGGTAGCATTTCAAAATCATTCAAGTTGCTATAACATAAATGCCATAAACAGTTATGAGCAGTGTTTTATTAAGTCAAATTGTGTTAATGTCAAGCAGAAAATTTTTGTCATACCTTGATCAATGAGAACTCAGCTTTAACTTGGGTATCTGCCCGGACTGAAATAGAGATCACAAGGACTATGCTTCTTTTAATATTTTCATTTATTGTCTTTGACCTTAGACAACTTATATAATAATATATAACTATAATAATAATAATGTATAACAATGGCTTTGTTGTTCTCTTCTCTTTTCAGATAAGCTTGTAGATAAATGTTTACTACTTGTTATGCTGAACAATGATTTAAACATTTCCAGATTCAAGAGATAAAGTTTTAATGCAATTTTTAAAAACAATTTTGTGTTATCATGGACAGAATATTGCTTATGATTGTATGATTGTTATGACATAATGTTAAGTTATGTATCTTTGAATCTTGTATGGAAGAAGTATAAAATTATGACAACCATTTTAGTTGTTGTTGAAATCATTTCAATTGCAGTTTTACAACAGAAATTACAATCTTGCCCATGGAGTTCAAATTATTTATTCATACAACTACTGGAATAACGTACATGTTGTCATGTGAGGACTAAAATGATCTAGGTATCATTTCACCTGCTATTGAGGAAAAATAAATTTTATTTATGAAAATTGAATTAAGCATACATTCACAACATAAAGTTGACCTAAGTTGTGCTAATAACAAATTAAATATATTTATTTCATATTCATCCCCAAATGACAATATATGACTTTAAATAGCTTTCAATAGTAACAATAGTCAGATGGCCTGTCCTGTATATATTACACCATACTCTCTACATTATTATGAAAACTGAATTTATGATTGCATGCTCATCAGACTTTATATACCCTTAGAATTTGAAATTGACTCTTCTAACAAAGAACACTTTAGACTTGATTCTATGAACAGAAAATAACACCATGGGGAGTTACATGTGCATTGCAATTTTTTTTCTTAAATGGTAATGACTTGATTCTGTAAACATATAAAATATTATTGAAAAGATTATTTGATGTACAAAATGTGTGAAATGGCATGTACAGCAGGTTTGCGTTTTTTACCATGAACACGGTCAGTCTATGGCCCAATATTTCGGCTATTTGGCGTTTGCATATTTCGGTCTTGTACTTTCTTGTCCTTTCATATCTTAACCTTATTTTATGAATGACTGAATTTGAAGAGATCATTTTTGTGCAAGCCTTATAGATCTTTGAAACAAAACATGGTAATACCACCAATTGTGAAAATGGTCGTGTAAAAAAAACATTTAAATTACATTGAGTTGGGGAGGGTTACAATGTTATGTACAAACTCAAGTGAATAACAACATCATTGTTTTTCAACATCCTTTTGTCACAGTTCATTGGTCTAATGTTTAGTGAGTTCAGATGGCCTGAAACGTACAGCTCATGAGTATGAAGTTCACACTGTGAACCCCTGTTTCTATTGATATAGTTGTGAATGTTTTATGTTGATAAATTGCAATTTTGATGAGCGTCCTAGTTTTGATTTTCAATTTTCAACTTACATTATCCATGTAAAAAGACTTCATACAATTTGATAGAGTTGCTTTTGGTGAGGATAATTAAGAGTTTTATTAAGAATTCTTTTGATTAGTTGGATAATATTTTCATTGAAGTGTAATCTCATTTTGTTATTAACTGTGGTGTGTTTGTGAGATCCCGAGATATTTTGTGTTACTGAACACAAGGCTTGACAAAGAGAGGTGTTTGTTCATTGTTTCAATGACAAAGTTGATGTCAGTAACGTCTTTGACTCCATCTGCATGAATGACAGCATGGCATAGACAATGTATGATGTTGATAAGAACCTGGATGTTGGCTACTGGACGGTTGTTTCATTCTTCCACTAGGTCATTTCTGAGCTCTTGGGGAGTTCTGGAGTGAACATGATGTCTTGAATGGCACCCTGCAGCATGTTCTAAACATGCTTAATGCGGTTTAGGTCCGTTGAACAATATAGCTTATTCATATGTAAAATTGCTTTCTGTTTAACTTTCAAACACACTTGCTCACATCCTGCTACATCAGCGTATATGTCACGCTGATGTAGCAGGATGACTTGCTCAATGAGGACGGGCGTTGTTATCCATCAAAATGAATTCAGGACTCAAGGCACCAGCGTACGGTCTAGAATTTCATCCCTGTATAACGTTCACTTATCAGTGTATCCTACACCAGTATAGCAGATCAGTTCGTCCGTCCTTGACATTTAGTGAACCACCGCCGTAAACACTGTTGCCATTATAAGACCTATATCTCGCTTTCATCGCCAGGCCCTCTGCCGCCTGCCAGTGAATCCAAAAAATAGGAGATTCATTTGTGTAAAGTACAACGCCCCAGTCGTGTGCCCATGTCACATGTGTTGTGACGCACAGTTCATCTTTACGAGTCCTAACTTAAAATTTCCTGAAAAGAAACCATCATGATGTTTGAACCTTCACCGCGCTGTCTAACCCAAATCAGGTGGGGTTGCAGGTAGAACCTCTCGACCTACACTCGCATGTGATGACACAAATTTCCTTGCAAGTGTGTAAAAAGCAGAAACTATATAAACAGACTGTGTATATGGTCTCTGGTAAACGGTATGTCCTACATGTCAATTTAAAATAGTTTCTTTAAAATGAAAATTGGTACTTTTCAAAATATTATCGATCAAATGACGGCTGTACAATATGTTCATGATGATGTATACAATCATTAAAGGGACATTGAGTGTTTTGATACAAATTTAAGAACACTTTTAACAAATCTATATCATTGAAACATATACACACACATTATCACCATTTAGTTTGACCTGAAATAAGCTTAGAAACCGAAATAATTAGAAGAGGTGTTTCCCCAGGATATAAATAGATCAAGTTTATAACTTTTTCTCGCAAAGCATTGTGGTCATTGTTGCTGTGGGTGAATTCGTACCCAAAACGAAGCTTTCCCCCTCGGGAATTCGTACCGAAAAGAAACTCGTGCCTATAACAAAACGACGAACACGTATCCGCAGTCCATTTGATGGTTTATTAGCTCACCTTTACGAAGTAAATGTGAGCTTATGTCATGGCGCTTTGTCCGTCGTCCGTCTGTCTGTCCGTCCGTAAACTTTCAGGAAAAAGACTACTCCTCCTAAACGAATCCAGATATCATTCTGAAATTGTAGTATGTTATACCCATGGTGATTCCTCACAGAAAGGTAGACGTTTCAGTTTTGAGAATCCAAGATGGCCACCATGGCAGCCATATTGAATTTTCAATTAGATTTCATGAAAAAGACTACTCCTTCTAAACGAATGCAGATATCATTCTGAAATTGTAGTATGTTATACCCATGGTGATTCCTCACAGAAAGGTAGACGTTTCAGTTTTGAGAATCCAAGATGGCCGCTATGGCAGCCATATTGAATTTTTAGCTCATCAGGTCTGAAAGACCCGATGGGCTTATGGCATGGCATGGCGTCCGGCGTCCGTCCGTCCGTCCGTCCGTCCATCCGTCCGTCCGTCCGTCCGTCCATCCGTAAACTTTTCACATTTTCGACTTCTTCTCCAGAACCAATGACTCTAGAGAGCTCAAATTTGATGTGGAGACTCCTTGCCAATGGGGATTCTAAATTGTAGATTTCATGACCTCATGACCCCAATTGGGGTCACAGGGATCAAAACCTTAAAAACCTATTTTCATCTTCTTCTCCAGTTCCCAAAGGTCTAGAGAGCTGAAAAGTTGTGTGTAGACTCCTTGGCCAATGAGGATTCTAAATTGTAGATTTCATGACCTCATGACCCCAATTGGGGTCACAGGGGTCAAAACCTTAAAAACCTATTTTCATCTTCTTCTCCAGTTCCAAAAGGTCTAGAGAGCTAAAAAGTTGTGTTTAGACTCCTTGGCCAATGGGGATTCTAAATTGTAGATTTCATGACCTCATGACCCCAAATGGGGTCACAGGGGTCAAAACCTTAAATACCTATTTGCATCTTCTTCTCCAGTTCCAAAAGGTCTAGTGACCTGAAAAGTTGTGTGTAGACTCCTTGGCCAATGAGGATTCTAAATTGTAGATTTCATGACCTCATGACCCCAATCGGGGTCACAGGGGTCAACACCTTAAAAACCTATTTTCATCTTTTTCTCCAGTTCCAAAAGGTCTAGACAGCTAAAAAGTTGTGTGTAGACTCCTTGGCCAATGGGGATTCTAAATTGTAGATTTCATGACCTCATGACCCCAATTGGGGTCACAGGGGTCAAAACCTTAAAAACCTATTTTCATCTTTTTCTCCAGTTCCAAAAGGTCTAGAGAGCTAAAAAGTTGTGTGTAGACTCCTTGGCCAATGAGGATTCTAAATTTTAGGTTTGGTTACCCCTTGACCCCAATTGGGGTCACAGGTGTCAAAACCTTAAAAACCTATTTTACTCCATCTTCTCCAGTTCCAAAAGTTTGAGAGAGCTATAAAGTTGTGTACAGACTCCTTGGCCAATGAGGATTCTAAATTTTAGGTTTGGTTACTCCTTGACCCCAATTGGGGTCAAAGGGGTCAAAGCCTTAAAAACATATTTTACTCCTTCTTCTCCAGTTCCAAAAGGTCTAGAGAGCTGAAAAGTCATGTGTAGACTCCTTGGCCAATGAGGATTCTAAATTGTAGATTTCATGACCTCATGACCCCAATTTGGGTCACAGGGGTCAAAACCTTAACAACCTATTTTCATCTTTTTCTCCAGTTCCAAACGGTCTAGAGAGCCAAAAAGTTGTGTGTAGACTCCTTGGCCAATGGGAATTCTAAATTGTAGATTTCATGACCTCATGACCCCAATTGGGGTCACAGGGGTCAAAACCTTAAAAACCTATTTTCATCTTTTTCTCCAGTTCCAAAAGTTTGAGAGAGCTAAAAAGTTGTGTGTAGACTCCTTGGCCAATGAGGATTCTAAATTTTAGGTTTGGTTACCCCTTGACGCCAATTGGGGTCACAGGGGTCAAAACCTTAAAAACCTATTTTACTCCATCTTCTCCAGTTCCAAAAGTTTGAGAGAGCTAAAAAGTTTTGTACAGACTCCTTGGCCAATGAGGATTCTAAATTTTAGGTTTGGTTACTCCTTGACCCCAATTGGGGTCAAAGGGGTCAAAGCCTTAAAAACATATTTTACTCCTTCTTCTCCAGTTCCAAAAGGTCTAGAGAGCTGAAAAGTTATGTGTAGACTCCTTGGCCAATGAGGATTCTAAATTGTAGATTTCATGACCTCATGACCCCAATTTGGGTCACAGGGGTCAAAACCTTAACAACCTATTTTCATCTTTTTCTCCAGTTCCAAACGGTCTAGAGAGCCAAAAAGTTGTGTGTAGACTCCTTGGCCAATGGGAATTCTAAATTGTAGATTTCATGACCTCATGACCCCAATTGGGGTCACAGGGGTTAAAAACCTTAAAAACTTGTTTTCATCTTCTTCTCCAGATCCAAAAGGTCGAGAGAGCTAAAAAGTTGTATGTAGACTCTTTGGCCAATGAGGATTCTAAATTTTAGGTTTGGTTACCCCTTGACGCCAATTGGGGTCACAGGGGTCAAAACCTTAAAAACCTATTTTACTCCATCTTCTCCAGTTCCAAAAGTTTGAGAGAGCTAAAAAGTTGTGTACAGACTCCTTGGCCAATGAGGATTCTAAATTTTAGGTTTGGTTACTCCTTGACCCCAATTGGGGTCAAAGGGGTCAAAGCCTTAAAAACATATTTTACTCCTTCTTCTCCAGTTCCAAAAGGTCTAGAGAGCTGAAAAGTCATGTGTAGACTCCTTGGCCAATGAGGATTCTAAATTGTAGATTTCATGACCTCATGACCCCAATTTGGGTCACGGGTCAAAACCTTAAAAACCTATTTTCATCTTTTTCTCCAGTTCCAAACGGTCTAGAGAGCCAAAAAGTTGTGTGTAGACTCCTTGGCCAATGGGAATTCTAAATTTTAGGTTTGGTGACCCCATGACCCCAAATGGGGTCACAGGGGTCACAACCTTCAAAACCTATTTTCATCTTCTCCTCCAGTTCCAAATGGTCTAGAGAGCTAAAAAGTTGTGTGTAGACTTCTTGGCCAATGGGGATTCAAACTTGTAGATTTTGTGACCTAATGACCCTAAATGGAGTCACAGGGGTCAAAACCTTTTTCCATCAAAAGTCTGATGAGCTACAGAGCCCATGGCTCTATTTTTAATTAGATTTCAGGAAAGCGACTACTCCTTCTAAACGAATCCAGATATCATTCTGAAATTGTAGTATGTTATACCCATGGTGATTTCTCACAGAAAGGAAGACGTTTCAGTTTTGAGAATCCAAGATGGCCGCTATGGCAGTCATATTGAATTTTCTATGAGATTTCATGAAAAGACTACTCTTTCTAAACCAATCTAGATATCATTCTGAAATTGTAGTATGTTATAACTATGGTGATTCCGCACAGAAAGGTAGACGTTTCAGTTTTGAGAATCCAAGATGGCTGCGATAGTAGCCATATTGAATTTTCAATGAGATTTCATGAAAATGACTACTTCTCCTAAACCAATCTAGATATCATTTTTATTAGCTCATCAGGACTGAAAGTCCAGATGGGCTTATGGCATGGACGTCGTCCGGCGTCCGTCCGTCGTCCGTCCGTCGTCCGTCCGTCCGTAAACTTTTTACACTTTCGACTTCTCCTCATGAACCATACACATTAGAGAGCTGAAATTTTGTGTACAAGTACCTTAGCATATGGAGATTCTAATTTGTAACTTTGGTGACCCTGTGACCCCAAATAGGGTCACAGGGGTCACAACCTTAAAAACCTATTTTCATCTTCTTTTCCAGTTCCAGAAGGACTAGAGAGTTAAAAATTATATGTGCAGACTCCTTGGACAATGGAGATTCTAATTTGTAACTTTGGTGACCCTGTGACCCCAAATAGGGTCACAGGGGTCACAACCTTAAAAACCTATTTTCATCTTCTTCTCCAGTTCTAAAAGGACTAGAGAGTTAAAAACGATATGTGCAGACTCCTTGGCCAATGGGGATTCTAAATTGTAGATTTTCGTGACCCCATGACCTCAAATAGGGTCACAGGGGTCACAACCTTAAAAACCTATTTTCATCTTCTTCTCCAGTACTAAAAGGACTAGAGAGTTGAAAGTGATATGTGCAGACTCCTTGGACAATGGAGATTCTAATTTGTAACTTTGGTGACCGTGTGACCCCAAATAGGGTCACAGGGGTCACAACCTTAAAAACCTATTTTCATCTTCTTCTCCAGTTCTAAAAGGTCAAGAGAGTTGAAAGTGATATGTGCAGACTCCTTGGCCAATGGGGATTCTAAATTGTAGATTTTGTGACCCTATGACCCCAAATAGGGTCACAGGGGTCACAACCTTAAAAACCTATTTTCATCTTCTTCTCCAATACTAAAAGGACTATAGAGTTGAAAGTGATATGTGCAGACTCCTTGGCCAATCAGGATTCTTAACTGTAGATTTTGTGACCCCATGACCCCAAATAGGGTCACAGGGGTCACAACCTTAAAAACCAATTCTCATCTTCTTCTCCAGTTCCAAAAGGTCTAGAGAGTTAATATTGATATGTGCAGACTCCTTGGACAATGGGGATTCTAATTTGTAACTTTGTTGACCCTGTGACCCCAAATAGGGTCACAGGGGTCACAACCTTAAAAACCTATTTTCATCTTCTTCTCAAGTTCCAAAAGGTCTAGAGAACTGAAATTATATGTGCAGACTCCTTGGCGAATGGGGATTCTAAATTGTAGATTTCGTGACCCCATGACCCCAAATAGGGTCACAGGGGTCACAACCTTAAAAACTTATTTTCATCATCATCTTTAGCTCCTAAAGGTCTATTGAGCTGAAAGACTGCATGTAGACTCCTTGGCCAATTGGGATTCTAAACTGTAGGTTTTGTGACCCCATGACCCCAAATAGGGTCACAATCTAAAAAACCTATTGTTCTCCATTAGATGACAGTCTATGGCAAATTTATTTCTCCTTGGATATTTTAGTGTGGACTTTCTTTCACTGTCTGATAAAGGTGATCTAGAAAGTGTTGAATAATAATACATTTGTTTTGTAATATTTTTAGCTCATCTGGCCTGTAAGGCCCGATGGGCTTATGGCATGGCATGGTGTCCGGCGTCCGTCCGTCCGTCCGTCCGTAAACTTTGTGGAATTTCGACTTCTTCTCCAGAACCATAAGGCCTAGAAAGCTGAAACTTTGTGTACAGACTCCTTAGCTAGTGAGGATTATAAATTGTAGCTTTGGTGGCCCTGTGACCCCTAATAAGGGCCACAGGGGCCACACCCTAAAAACCTATTTTCATCTTCTTCTCCAGAACCATAAGGCCTAGAAAGCTGAAACCTTGTGTACAGACTCCTTGGCTAGTGAGGATTATAAATTGTAGCTTTGGTAGCCCTGTGACCCCTAATAAGGGCCACAGGGGCCACACCCTAAAAACCTATTTTCATCTTCTTCTCCAGAACCATAAGGCCTAGAAAGCTGAAACTTTGTGTACAGACTCCTTAGCTAGTGAGGATTATAAATTGTAGCTTTGGTGGCCCTGTGACCCCTAATAAGGGCAACAGGGGCCACACCCTAAAAACCTATTTTCATCTTCTTCTCCAGAACCATAAGGCCTAGAAAGCTGAAACCTTGTGTACAGACTCCTTGGCTAGTGAGGATTATAAATTGTAGCTTTGGTAGCCCTGTGACCCCTAATAAGGGCCACAGGGGCCACACCCTAAAAACCTATTTTCGTCTTCTTCTCCAGAACCATAAGGCCTAGAAAGCTGAAACCTTGTGTACAGACTCCTTGGCTAGTGAGGATTATAAATTGTAGCTTTGGTAGCCATGTGACCCCTAATAAGGGCCACAGGGGCCACACCCTAAAAACCTATTTTCAGCTTCTTCTCCAGAACCATAAGGCCTAGAAAGCTGAAACTTTGTGTACAGACTCCTTAGCTAGTGAGGATTATAAATTGTAGCTTTGGTGGCCCTGTGACCCCTAATAAGGGCCACAGGGGCCACACCCTAAAAACCTATTTTCATCTTCTTCTCCAGAACCATAAGGCCTAGAAAGCTGAAACCTTGTGTACAGACTCCTTGGCTAGTGAGGATTATAAATTGTAGCTTTGGTAGCCCTGTGACCCCTAATAAGGGCCACAGGGGCCACACCCTAAAAACCTATTTTCATCTTCTTCTCCAGAACCATAAGGCCTAGAAAGCTGAAACTTTGTGTACAGACTCCTTAGCTAGTGAGGATTATAAATTGTAGCTTTGGTGGCCCTGTGACCCCTAATAAGGGCAACAGGGGCCACACCCTAAAAACCTATTTTCATCTTCTTCTCCAGAACCATAAGGCCTAGAAAGCTGAAACCTTGTGTACAGACTCCTTGGCTAGTGAGGATTATAAATTGTAGCTTTGGTAGCCCTGTGACCCCTAATAAGGGCCACAGGGGCCACACCCTAAAAACCTATTTTCGTCTTCTTCTCCAGAACCATAAGGCCTAGAAAGCTGAAACCTTGTGTACAGACTCCTTGGCTAGTGAGGATTATAAATTGTAGCTTTGGTAGCCATGTGACCCCTAATAAGGGCCACAGGGGCCACACCCTAAAAACCTATTTTCAGCTTCTTCTCCAGAACCATAAGGCCTAGAAAGCTGAAACTTTGTGTACAGACTCCTTGGCTAGTGAGGATCATGAATTGTATCTTAGGTGGCCCTGTGACCTATAATAAGGGCCACAGGGGCCACGCCCTAAAAGCCTATTTTCATCTTCTTCTCCAGAACCATTAGGCCTAGAAAGCTGAAACTTTGTGTACAGACTCCTTGGCTAGTGAGGATTATAAATTGTAGCTTTGGTTGCCCTATGACCCCCTAATAAAGGCAACAGGAACGTCCTTCAAATCTATTTTCATCTTCTTCTCCTGAAGTATAAGGCCTAGAAAACTGAAACTTGTCGCCTATATATACTTAATTTTATGATTGGTGCCCCTGTGGCCTCTACAAAGGGGGTATCATTGGCCACACTCTACAGCACAATTGATGATGAAGCCTGATGAGCTACAGAGCCAATGGCTCTATTTTTATAGGTTTTCTTGCAATAGGTAACATCAGTTTAATTTTTAGCTCATCTTGCCTGTATAAAGCAAACTTGATATGATGCCTGATGAGCTACAGAGCCAATGGCTCTATTTTATTGTAGTATGTTATACCTATAGTGATTCCTCCCACAAAGGTAGACTTTTCAGTTTTGAGAATCTACGGATGGTCCGTGATAGCATCCATATTGTCTTTTCAGCTGCAGATGACACATCATTATTACTAAATTTTAAGCTTTCATCAAGTGATCACTCGCACTATATAAATTTTCTAATTTGAACTTACTAATCATAATATTATCTTGAATATGTAATATTTAAGATTGTCATGCAAGTTATTCTATATTTTTAAGTGTTTCTAAAACATTAAGATGAAAGACAAACATAATTAATTAATTTGTTTAAAATATTTATGGCAACTAGCTGCAAAAACCCAATGACATTAAACATCATGTTAGATTTTGAACAATGGTATCTCCCTTATATTCCTTTAATACCACACATAAGGGGTCAACCAGAGTTCAGATATTTCTGTTGAGTCCACTATGCTGTCTAATACACATCCCAATACAGGCTGCTAGCATCATAGTGTCAGCTGCTAGTCTGTTGCATAATCAACCTGACCCAATTGATATGGTAGAGCATTATGCTATATGGCCATGTGTATGCAATAAGAGTTATGGAAATTAGACTTGTATTCTCATGACAGTGATATGTTCTTTCTAAGATTAACAACTTACACAAAACTTGTCACTTGTTTTGTGTTTAGCAATCTACATGATAAGTTGATGTGGAAAGAGTTATTTTGCATCAGGTTCCAGTTCCTGTGTTTTACTCATATTTGTACCATTTCTATATCTAACAGAAGTTCTTCTTGACACAAAATCAATTTAGGACATAAGCTAACTATATTTTGTGAAATTATATATATTTTTCACAACAATTCATGTTCTCTCCCGTCAAGTCTTTTAATACCACACATAAGGGCTTAGCCAGAGTTCAGGTTTACATGCTCATCACACTAGGATGCTTCTCCAAATATACGTACACAAAGCCAAATACACAAATTGCTACGCTCTCCTTAAGGATCTGGGGCTAGCAGCCCTGCCTGCTTGTATACATCTTCCTACGCAGAGCCTAAAAGGCCAGTTTCCAAACTGTCATTTTATGCCTTGCTGCATAGCCTTGAGTTTTCTGTGCTTGCTCTCTAGTCTGTATAGCAGCACAGAAAAGTAAAGTCTCTGCAGCAAGGCATAAAATGATAGTTTGGAAACTGGCCTTATAGGCTCTGCGTAGGAAGATGGCTTGTATATTGCATAGTAATCCTGACCTAATTGATAAATAGAACATAATGGACTTTATGGAAAGTATATTAATTGTCTTTATGAAAAGTATATTTGTATTCTATTAATAGTAATACTTTTTACAAATAACAATTTAAACAAGTCAAGAATCAGCTTTTGTGTACAACAATCTGCATGATTAGTTAATATTAACAAGTCAAGAATCTGCTTTTATGTTCAGTAATCTACATGATAAGTTAATAATAGAGGTATTTTGTATCAGGTTCCAGTTCCAATACCATGTGTTTTATAAATACCTGTAAAAATAAATGATAATTGTATCATGCTGAAGGGGTTCTCCCGGGAACAACATGTCATCAAAGAAGTCATTATTTTTCAATTAGATTTCAGGCCAAGTACTACTCCTACTAAATCAATTAAGATATCATTCTGAAAAGTGAGTATTTTTTTATATAGTGATTCCTGACAAAGACGCATTTATTTTATTATCAAGAATCCAAGATGGTCAATACATGTATGTCAATTATATTGAATTTTCAATTAGATTTCATGAAATTCATTGAAAAGAATACATTTCCTGATCAATCAAATCAATGTCATTATATTTGTATTGATACGCTTGTTGTAATATTTATCAACACTATAAATACAGTTACAAAAAACTGTATGAATCATCTTTATCTGCGAACAGCCTGAAGCATGACTGTTTTAATAAATCCTTTCCATTTTACATAATTCCTGACACTTCATATATGGCAAATAACATAGCCAGTGAAGGATAAATATACATTTTATAATCATCTATATCTGATTACGGTCTGAACAATGATTATCTAGATAATTATAATGCTCATTCAGTTCAAACAAATCCTTTTCAAAAGCATTTAAAATGATTAAATTTGTTCACTCCCAACACTAACTGTTAGGTTTATTAGCCCTTTGTTCCCATGCAATTAATTTATTCCAAATTGAAAATTTTGGTTAATGAATAACAAATTATCTTTTATTTTGTTTGTCATGCTAATAAAAGTTATCATTTAATATTCATCATCAAAACTAATTGAACAGCTGTCTGAACAATTTTTTTTTTACAAAGTCTTTCTCACCAATTCTCTCTGTTAGTTAAGATACTTCAATAAACATATTACTGAGTTGACCTCCAGATTATTTCCATTGCAAACCTCTCTTCTACCCCCACCCCTTCTATCCCCCGCTTTCCCTCCTCCCCTTTTTATGCCCCCGAATCGGAGATTCCAGGGGTATATTGTTTTTCACCTGTCCGTCTGTCCGTTTGTCCACAAAAACTTTAACCTTGGTCATAACTTTTGATTGGTCGGAGCTAGGTCTTTGATACTTGACATATGCATCCGGGGGCATTTGTGTTTCACAAACACATCTTGTTTCTCCTGTCCTTCCATTGCAAACCTCTCTTCTATCCCAATTTAGCCATAGATATACAAAAAAGTTATACAAAAACCTACTGCTTGTTAACAAATCATGATTATATCATTCTTGTATTAATGTTTGTTCAAGCTCTAGTGGTTTCCAACAGAAGAATAGCATTTTAAAAGATAAAAAAATCATGATGGCAGCCATAATCAATTATCATATAAAAGATGGTTACACTATTAAACCATATTACCACATCATTCATTTTAAGGTGAGCTTCTGTACCCTCGGTACTTTTATTAGTCATTAGTGATATGTTTATCATTAAAGCATTCTTTCTTAACAATTAAGGCTATTTAAGCTAATTACACTCATTATAAAATACATCGCACGTTCTGATTTTGAAATTGTTTCAATGTGTAAAGTATTCCTATTTACCTATTTTTATCTATAAATATTTAGCTTCCAAACATAATTTTATAGATATGAAATCAATATTCAGAGTCAAAATCACGAGGATTTCAGACCTCAAACGGCTCGATAAGTCGAGTTTTGCAGTCGCTCTTCCGTATATGGCTGTCTGTAGAGTCACGTGAACGAATATTCCTGATATCGTTTATGATCTTTCGAATTTTGAAAGAACAAGTTGAAGTAATTTACATAAGTTGATTAAAATACCAACCGATGACGAAATTTAGTTATATAACTCGGTCCTTAACGGAATGAAGAACTGCCTAATTTGCATAGAAATTTTGAATATGTCTAATATGAAATCGACAAGAAAGCTATTTGTATTTTTTAGCTCATCAGGACTGAAAGTCCAGATGGGCTTATGGCATGGCCCGGCGTCCGTCCGTCGTCCGTCCGTCTGTCCGTAAACTTTTGACACTTTCGACTTCTCCTCATGAACCATACACATTAGACAGCTGAAATTTTGTGTACAGGTACCTTAGCATATGGAGATTCTAATTTGTAACTTTAGTGACCCTGTGACCCCAAATAGGGTCACAGGGGTCACAACCTTAAAAACCTATTTTCATCTTCTTCTCCAGTTCCAAAAGGTCTAGAGAGCTGAAATTATATGTGCAGACACCTTGGCCAATGGGGATTCTAAATTGTAGGTTTCGTGAACCCATGACCCCAAATAGGGTCACAGGGGTCACAATCTTAAAAACCTATTTTTCTCCATTAGATGACAGTCTATGGCAAATTTATTTCTGTGTAGGATATGGTCCGAAAAGTCTCCATTAGTTTGGCAGGAGGGACGGTGGCGTTCACTAATGCCTACATGGAAGAATGCCTACAGTCTTATCAAAACATCTTCATGCACCAGTGGCTTGAAGTTAAACAACCTTCACCCTATAAGCAAAGTGGAATGTTCCACCCATTCCTACCATGAAAACAAACACAATGTTGTTAGCACAATCGATATTTTATGTGACATAACAAAAATGTCTATCATAAAGTATTTTCTATTTCTATGATCTTTCAAGTAAGTCAAGCCATTCAATTGACATCTTTTTTGCTATTCTTTTAAAATCTCAATTATTACAATCAATCTGTTCATGCCATAACAATCCAACATAAATGATTTACATTACCATATTTACATATACATAGTGTGAATACAGACATTGATACAAACATATTGGATATATAAAAAAAAGTATTAGAATAGATTATGACATATTGATATTGACATCATCTTACTTAAAACAAAGTTTCTTTTTCACAGTATCCTTAGATAATATTTCTCGCAATTAAAGTTTTTTTTGTACCAGTATTTCATATACTTTCTATTCCGTTCCACACATTTCAGACTAATTTCCATTCATACAATAAATGCGATATTCAATCTACCTTGGATTTGCAAAAAAGAACATTTGTTTTAATCTATACATTCCATCGTTATAAGTGAAACATTTGTTGGCAGAAAACTATGAATTACACTGTATATAAACCAAGGTAATTTTTTCCCAATGTTACCTCGTCCATGTTTTCTTACGAAACTAAAACGTTATATATGTCAAAAGTAGTGGATGTATTATTAACCAATCAGCGCGCATGATTAACGAGGGGATTCCCCTAAAGAAAAGCGAACCCTAAACCGCTCTCTTCTCCCCATCTCAGCGGTAAAGCGTAGCTCAGCTCATTAATGAGCAGGCTTCTAAGCACGGGCCGAAGGCCATTTGTCCCTTTAAGTTCATTTTGCCATTTCTCTGGATATGTTGACGCGTTTGTATTTTTTTCGACATGAGAATGTCAGAAATATCTCTCCTGCCCTTCGGGTCTACGACTCCGATTTTTAATAGATGTGGGAGAATTGGGGTTGCAATTTTCTTTACAATATGAACTTTCGCATATAATGTGAAAATTTTGCATATCTAAGAAATTCCAAAAATGTACAAATCATTATATATGTTATTCCCCTCTTAGAGTAATGTTTATGGTGTATTATTATTCTGTCCCTGCTTGTAGAGTCCACTCGTACATTTAATCAGTAATCTATCTGTTCGTTAACTATTTTAGCATTATTCCAAACTGATTGGAACAGTCCACTTGTGTGCAGGTAAGCGTATCGCTGTCACAACATTTAGTGTAGGCATTGTTCACTGTAGGCGTTCTTCCTTGTAGGCATTATTAACCCTAACCGGAGGGACTTGTCTTAGTCCTGATGAGCTTATGGCATGGCCCGTTGTCCGGCGTCCGTCCGTCGTCTGTCCGTCCGTAAACTTTTGACACTTTCGACTTCTCCTCATGAACCATACACATTAGAGAGCTGAAATTTTGTGTACAGGTACCTTAGCATATGGAGATTCTAATTTGTAACTTTGGTGACTCTGTGACCCAAAATAGGGTCACAGGGGTCACAACCTTAAAAACCTATTTTCATCTTCTTCTCCAGTTCCAAAAGGAGTAGAGAGTTAAAAATTATATGTGCAGACTCCTTGGACAATAGGGATTCTAATTTGTAACTTTGGTGACCCTGTGACCCCAAATAGGGTCACAGGGGTCACAACTTTAAAAACCTATTTTCATCTTCTTCTCCAGTTCCAGAAGGACTAGAGAGTTAAAAATGATATGTACAGACTCCTTGGCCAATGGGGATTCTAATTTGTAACTTTAGTGACCCTGTGACCCCAAATAGGGTCACAGGGGTCACAACCTTAAAAACCTATTTTCATCTTCTTCTCCAGTTCCAGAAGGACTAGAGAGTTAAAAATGATATGTACAGACTCCTTGGCCAATGGGGATTCTAATTTGTAACTTTCGTGACCCCATGACCCCAAATAGGGTCACAGGAGTCACAACCTTAAAAACCTATTTTCATCTTCTTCTCAAGTTCCAAGAGGTCTAGAGAGTTGAAAGTGATATGTGCAGACTCCTTGGCCAATGGGGATTCTAAATTGTAGATTTCGTGACCCCATGACCCCAAATAGGGTCACAGGAGTCACAACCTTAAAAACCTATTTTCATCTTCTTTTCCAGTTCTAAAAGGACTACAGAGTTGAAAGTGATATGTGCAGACTCCTTGCCCAATGGGGATTCTAAATTGTAGGTTTCGTGACCCCATGACCCCAAATAGGGTCACAGGAGTCACAACCTTAAAAACCTATTTTCATCTTCTTTTCCAGTTCTAAAAGGACTACAGAGTTGAAAGTGATATGTGCAGACTCCTTGGCCAATGGGGATTCTAAATTGTAGATTTCGTGACCCCATGACCCCAAATAGGGTCACAGGAGTCACACCCTTAAAAACCTATTTTCATCTTCTTTTCCAGTTCTAAAAGGACTACAGAGTTGAAAGTGATATGTGCAGACTCCTTGGCCAATGGGGATTCTAAATTGTAGGTTTCGTGACCCCATGACCCCAAATAGGGTCACAGGAGTCACAACCTTAAAAACCTATTTTCATCTTCTTTTCCAGTTCTAAAAGGACTACAGAGTTGAAAGTGATATGTGCAGACTCCTTGGCCAATGGGGATTCTAAATTGTAGGTTTCGTGACCCCATGACCCCAAATAGGGTCACAGGAGTCACAACCTTAAAAACCTATTTTCATCTTCTTTTCCAGTTCTAAAAGGACTACAGAGTTGAAAGTGATATGTGCAGACTCCTTTGCCAATGGGGATTCTAAATTGTAGGTTTCGTGACCCCATGACCCCAAATAGGGTCACAGGGGTCACAATCTTAAAAACCTATTGTTCTCAATTAGATGACAGTCTATGGCAAATTTATTTCTCCTTGGATATTTTAGTGTGGACTTCTTTCACTGTCTGATATTGGCGATCTAGAAAGTGTTGAATAATAATAAATCATTTGGGTAAGGATATTTATTCCGAAACCGTTACATTTGTTTTGTAATTTTTTTATAGGTTTTCTTGCAATAGGTAACATCAGTTTCATTTTTAGCTCATCTGTCCTGTATAAAGCAAACTTGATATGATGCCTGATGAGCTACAGAGCCAATTGCTCTATTTTTGTAAAGATATAAGTCACTGCAAGCTAAAGTTCACTTACTATCAAAATTTCCTTGACTTGAATATCTACGGATGGTCCGTGATAATGTGCTGCTAAATTATGGAATGGACGAAATGAAACAGCTGGAGATCGTATTTCGTTTTAAACAAAACTAAAACATTGAATCGTGGTTCGCTTTTAAATAATTCAGAAATATGTAAACTATTTGCATATGATAAAATAGGATAGCGTATTAGCGGCTATTTATAGATTATTTGATATAAGAACATTAACAAGGACAGTCTAAATGTGTTTTGCCAGTGTCATGCGTGTGCAGTGTAACAGTCTATATTTAGATCAATCATTATCAGGGGTTTCCACCATATTTTCAAGATACGTTTTCAAAACAATTTGAGGTTTGGAAAAAACAAAAGAAAGACGTTGCTGTAAGTGATACTTTATTTAATTTACATATACAAAGCTACTCTATGCAATATAAAATTTACCGGCGGCAATTACCGACGGCTTTAGAAAATACCGGATCAACACATTTTTTACCGGTAAAAAACCGTCAATTACCGGATAACGGGAACACTGCCTCATATTCACCAATCAGATATACCTCTCAAATATCATCATGCAAGACGATTCACAATATTTGGTCGAAAGTTTGACAACATGTAACCCACACTGACAATCCGTGACCCTAAGGGTACCTTTGAGTGATGGAGCTCTCTTTTCAATATCTTGTAAGTTTTTCCTAGTCCAATTACACGCTCAACATGGATGCGCTTTGATGCTACTCTACGGTCATGAACAACCTCTTCAGGTTCAAGTTGACTTCTTCCGTTTAACCCTCACGCAGTATCGGTAATGACACCACCTTTGCGGCCATGTGGGCCTCAGAGGCCCAGGCACATGCACATGCAACTCAGGAACGCTGCCTGGGCAAAAGAGTCAATATTGTTTTTGATTGTATGTATAATATGTCACCTATGTGTTCCAAACCTCACAAACTGATCGGTGATGTTTATTTGCACACCCTGTAATACGCACCGTTGGGAGAGAGATTGTTACTGGGATTCCGGATTGTTATGGGACGGTTACGGATTGTCATGGGAACTGTTGTGCCATGCATGGCATATTTAATGATCGCTACAGTAGTAAGAATTCACGTTTAATCCCAAATGACACTGTTCTTAGGTTCTAACATAATATGTCTATAGATTTGTTCATTCATTACGCATAGAAATCTACATTGAGCAAAGTAAACACTGTTGCAGTCCTGAATATTGGTCCAAAATAACTACCTTGACATCATAAAGCGTCCTTGTTTTTTTAATTGAACTATGGTTACGCAAAAAAAGTAATTCCGTGTTTACATAAATGATTGTTTTAAATGATAGGTCGAACAAATGTCAAATAATGCCCTTGACAAAAAAGTTATTGTAATTTTCCCGAGAGAGGGGTAACATTTTATTACAACGGATTGTTACATGATGCTTTTCCGGATTACTACTGAGCAAGCACATTTTTGCTACGGATTATGAAGGGATGTTTGGCAAATAACAGCATAGTATTCTGGTGTATTCTAAACAACGAGTTCAAATTAAATCGTTTTTTGCAGAAAAATGCCACAGATGTGAAACAAAAGATGATTACTTTGATAAGAATATTTATTTGATCAAAACCTTGATCGCGAAAACGATTTAATAAGCTCCAGCATGCCACTGCTGCAAAGTCGAACAAGTTAAGTGAAATATGAATGAAACATCACAAGACATTTGAGCACAAAATTGCTGCCACATGCCAAAATTAACTAGCGTCATCAGAAGATAATATACCTCACTGGTTCCAAATATTTCAGAATTAATATGTTATATATGTAAGTGAGAAAATTTGCAATCTATTTTAAATAGAATTGGCATAGTAAAATTCCTGAGAATTTCTGTTCAAGAAACACAAAAACGTTAGAATGTACATCAAAAGAAGTTGAAATTCCAAAAGACACATCTTTCTACACATCAGCTATGTCTTTAATGTTTGAGAGGTCTGCTTTGCAAGTTTAAGATTTAGGACATATCGTCAGAACTGGCGATAACTAGGGGAGACCAGGACAAAGAGCGCCCCCTAACATATAAACTGTTTTCTGGGCATATTAACATGTTTAGAATGCAACTTGCAGCATGTCTCTAATTCTCATCAGATAAACTATTGTATGATAAATGCTTTTTAACCTACCGAAAATGTATTTCGGCAAAGGCGCGGTGCACTTTGCCCCGTAGTTTAAGGCAAAGTGCCCCATGCGAAAAGACACACAATTGTTATATGTCAAACACCTATAATAAGCCATTACCATACAAAAATGTTTTTTAAAAGTGCCATGCAGCTCACAGGCACCCTTATGAAAACTACACAAATAATAAAAATCAAAGTTCAGTATTCAAAGAAGGACAAAATATGTTTTTATATGTCATGGACCTATATTTTCGAAGTTTTTATAAAAAAAACTTACATGATTACTATATACGAATTTCTAATAACTATGGGAACCTTGACAATTCAACTCATTTATTATCAGAAACCAGAAGTGTTGTAGTTATAAGCTAAACAAAACGTGACGAAAATAAGAATATTTGCATAGTTATGAAAGGTAAATTATGGGTATATAAATAAAGTTAGTTTTTTGTCTTGGCGCCAAAGCGAAAGCTTTTCCACATTTTTAACAAGTTTCATTATGCATCCCTTTAATATGGTCATCTAATTTATCGCGTCTACAGAATACTTTATTGCAGTGTGTGCGAAACAGATTCTTGTTGTGCCCTATACACACTAACATGGACGTGTCAACACCCGACCCTTCGAGACCAGAAAGATCCACTGTATCCATTATGTTTGATTTTTGATGGAACTGAAACCAGTTAGTGTCAAAATATTATCACAACATTGCATCAAAAACATTTTTTTGTTGATTTCGTTTTTTTTACAATCCGTATCGTACTCATTCACAATCCGGAACATCTGTAAACATAGCCCAGTAACAATCATTGACAATAACATTACACATGTATGAATAAACATACAATTAAAATAACCCTTTTCATTCATCGAATATGGAATTGTAAATGTCAATTGAATGAAGTTTTGAAACATTGAAGTTTAAATACATTAAATTGTCCAATTTAGTTTATCTAAGAGTTTTAATCAGTCTTAGATATTAAAGTTTTCGATGTCATCAACGAATTTGCTAAATGAAATGAAAATACAAACTAATGATAGCTTAAGTGGTCTTTGTATACATTCATTTAATCATGCACTGTAAACCTTTACTGTAAAATTAACAGTACTTTCATGTAAAATGCCGACAGTAAATCACCGTTTTGTAAATTACATATATTCTACCTTAAAGTTCAACATGTTACCGTTAAGTGCAACATGATACCGTAAATATTACATTATAACGTAAAGTATAACATTTCACAATGTACAACTACAGTTACTGTTAAAACAACCGTATGATACTGTTTTCCTATGAATTGTGGGATTCGTTCCTCTAAAGTATTGATGGCGGCCATTGTGGAGTTATTGTGCATTGAATTTGGTATCAAGCGGAATCAAGCACCATCGGTAGGTACCAATGTGATTTAGTGAGTTGTACTACGTTGTAAGATTGTATTTTATATGTATCTGGTAATATTTGTGCATAAAAGTCTTATTTTTAATCGCTGAAGGGTTTATTATAAGAAAAATGCATTCACATTATACAATAATGGAAAAAATAGCTTTATAATCCAAACTGTTTCATAAAGAATTCCTTATTATGCTATAAGATGTTGTAAGATATTATTTACATACTCATATATTATATATTTAACCACAATCACCAAAATTGACATTGTTTTCCTTTTGCATGTTTGAAAAGTATGATCTACATGTAAATGGTTCAAATATTTACAGGAACATCGAAATAAGGTAAAAACAGTCAGTATTAATGATTCTGTTGATGATGTTGTAAATTGTGATTTTCATTGTAAAATTAATCCATCAAAGAGACTTTTTATTTGTAGTTAAACTTATATTGACTATTTATTAATCCCACTTATATATTCCAATTTCATCTTTCAAATAAAGTTAAGATTTACATTTTTTATAGATATAACTTGCCATATGTTTAACTAAATGTTGTCAAATTATCTTCCAGGGAATTCTACTCTCAGTTGATTGGTGCAGCCTATTTCCAACGCTCTGTCAACTGTGTATACTGGTGCAATTACATGTTTTAAGGACTTATTGGTAAGTAGTTAATCTTTTGGAATTTGAAAAAGAGATGAGAACACTTTTTCAGTTTAAAAATTGTATGTATAGATTAAATTGATATTTTTATATGACGAATTTAGTATCTTACTAAATCATGTAAGCAATTAATCTTACCCGACTAAAACTTATATAAAACAACTGAAAGTCAAGCATACTTTTCTTATATTTCTATAAATGAAAAACAAGAAATAAAATTGATCAGGATGAAATAAGAAATCGTTCCTGTAATATTACAGTGATTATTTGCTTGATACAAATATTTATTAATCATAAACAATTGTCTTTAATCATTATGATGTGTTTTATTCTCCTGTTCTTTTTCAGGAATATTTCGAAAAGAGGTCCAACAAAAGCTCTATTATTGGATACTGCAACTTCTAGGATTCACAATCTGAAGACTTTGGTCGGTGAAAGAGACTTTATAAAACTTTATCGAAGAGATTGTTAGCATTTCATTTGGATCACTGTTTTGCGCCTGTATTAAACATTCGTTGAATAAAGAAATGTTGATTAAAATTGATGTTAGTTTATAATGTTTACAGTTTATGACTGTAACATATTTTTTACAGAGTATGGTCATAATGTATTGTAACGGTAAAATGTTGGCATCAAGGCTGCCAGACTTTCTACCGTAAAATAACGGTATACTGTAACATATCTATTTATACTTTAACAGTACAATGCCGTAAAATATAACAGTATTGGAATTTACAGTATACCGTTATTTTTACGGTAGAAAGTCTGGCAGCCTTGATGCCAACATTTTACCGTAAAATTTTACAGCAAGGGTTTACAGTGTGGTTACCAAATATCGCAATATTCCGACCCGAAAAAGTATAAAATTAACACTTTTTTAACCAAATTAAATTCTTACCAAAAGTGAAAATTCCCATGACAATCCGTAACCGTCCCATAACAATCCGGAATCCCAGTAACAATCTCTCTCCCAACGGTGCGTATTACAGGGTGTGATTTGAGACTCATTTGCAAGCTCTTCTGGTAAAACATTATTTGGATTAAATGCATAGCAGAATTCACGTAAGAGTAAACGCTAGATCATGTGGTACCTTTGACCAACCGAAGGCAATTATTTTTTCAAATTTTGTTATTCAATTCTACATGGAACAAAGGTTACCATTATGCATCGACAGAGTGGAGTGTCAGAAATTAGAATGCTGTCGAACGTGAAATTGAAACCGAAGTTTCATGATTCAAAGTAGTCTGGCATTATAATATTCACTATCGCTATATTGCGCATTATTGGTTCGTTCTTACAGGCCAATTCCGGCCAAAAGAGCTTCAGATGCATGCGATATGCTTTAAAGAGTTACCACCAAAACCAAACATCTCTACATCGGGGTTACAATTTTTCTTAGTTCTCTTGAAACAGGAATAAAGATTATTCACATCATCACTGATTTGGGTTAAAAATAGAGCCATTGGCTCTGTAGCTCATCAGGCATCATATCAAGTTTGCTTTTTACAGGCCAGATGAGCTAAAAATGAAACTGATGTTACCTATTGCAAGAAAACCTATAAACAAATTACAAAACAAATGTAACGATTTCGGAATAAATTTCCTTACCCAAATGATTTGTTATTATTCAACACTTTCTAGATCGCCAATATCAGACAGTGAAAGAAGTCAACACTAAAATATCCAAGGAGAAATAAATTTGCCATAGACTGTCATCTAATGGAGAAAAATAGGTTTTTAAGATTGTGACCCCTGTGAGGGTCAAGGGGTCACGAAACCTACAGTTTAGAATCCCAATTGGCCAAGGAGTCTACATTCAGTCTTTCAGCTCAATAGACCTTTAGGAGCTAAAGATGATGATGAAAATAAGTTTGTAAGGATGTGACCCCTGTGACCCTATTTGTGTTTAGAATCCCCATTGGCCAAGGAGTCTGCACATATAATTTTTAACTCTCTAGTCCTTCTAGAACTGGAGAAGAAGATGAAAATAGGTTTTTAAGGTTGTGACCCCTGTGACCCTAATTGGGGTCACAGGGTAACTAAAGTTACAAATTAGAATCCCTATTGTCCAAGGAGTCTGCACATATAATTTTTCACTCTCTACTCCTTTTGGAACTGGAGAAGAAGATGAAAATAGGTTTTTAAGGTTGTGACCCCTGTGACCCTATTTGGGGTCACAGGGTCACCAAAGTTACAAATTAGAATCCCTATTGTCCAAGGAGTCTGCACATATAATTTTTAACTCTCTACTCCTTTTGGAACTGGAGAAGAAGATGAAAATAGGTTTTTAAGGTTGTGACCCCTGTGACCCTATTTGGGGTCACAGAGTCACCAAAGTTACAAATTAGAATCCCCATTGGCCAAGGAGTCTGCACATATCATTTTTAACTCTCTAGTCCTTCTGGAACTGGAGAAGAAGATGAAAATAAGTTTTTAAAGTTGTGACCCCTGTGACCCTATTTGGGGTCACAGGGCCACCAAAGCTACAATTTATAATCCTCACTAGACAAGGAGTCTGTACACAAAGTTTCAGCTTTCTAGGCCTTATGGTTCTGGAGAAGAAGTCGAAATTCCACAAAGTTTATGGACGGACGGACGGACGCCGGACACCATGCCATGCCATAAGCCCATCGGGCCTTACAGGCCAGATGAGCTAAAAAGTCCACCAATTTAAACTTTACGAAAGCGTTTGCATGTATTGGGTATATGACCATGAAGGCCAGTTATCACCCCTGTTTTTGGTGGCTTCAAAGAACTCAATCATATGAACTGGCGTTTTACGATCATGATATTACCTTAAAACTTCAATCAAGAGAGTTTGGCTTACCAAAAACTCACAAATTCGTCAATAACAACAAATCACGTTACTTTTGATAGTTTTCAGTTGGAAAAAGTAAAATGTTGCCCATAGTTTATGCCACAAGTCAACAGATTCGGTTGAGACAGTGTGATTGGGAGTTAAGAGGCAAATCACAATTTCGATAACGTCCATGAGCGTCACTTGCATCTGATTATTTACCAACAAAGGTAGTGCTTCTATTGATATAACTTGAATTCACTTGCAGAACGTCAGATGGCTTATTACACTGCCTTTTAAGTAAAGAAGTTAATGCCTTCTCAAATACTCGATTCAAAGCCGAAAAAAACATCAACTGTATGAATCAAATAAATGGGTACGTCAACGTCACAATACGACCGAGACACACCAAACTGGTCATTGCATTGCAGAAAGAGTGGGGTGGAATCGCATAATGGGGACTTCATCAATTTGTCCATTCATTTCAAAAGGGAAGTCGAGCAAAATAGTTTTGCAAATGGCGAAATGCCATGAATTCATATATAAGACTGAATTTTCGCCTTGATATCATTGAAATTATGCCACATTTTTGTTTTTAAAGCGAAGAAATAGATTCTCTGAAAAATTACATGTGCGTTTCAATTTTGGGAGAATATATTATTTTTGCTAGGTAACTTTTTAATTTATTGTGGTTTATCTACATCAGGAAGTAATCTCAAGGGGTATTATGTATTTATTTTTTTTAATTGCGACTCTGTATATTTTGTACTGAAACAACAGTTTACCTGGGCCTTTGAGGCCCGAGCTTACAGCAAACGTATGTATTTTCTTAAAACATCAATTAAAAAGGCAATATCTTGTCTACAGTTATGAAGTCATATGTAGCCTTAGAAAACATACTAATGGAGGAATACATGAAGTATGAAGTCGCTTATTTCAAATGTGTTGATTCTGGGTAATGTCAAACATGTAACCGGGCCTCAAAAGCCCCACGATACTGCGTGAGGGTTAACATTGTTGGGATATTTACTTTTACATTTGCAGATGAAAATACATCTTGGACCATAATCCCTCTGTCTGCCATAATACTATCCCCAGAAGAAAACATGTTTGGATTAACTAGCTTACATCGCTCAATAATCTGTCCATCACTGCATGAGCCACCATAGAGGGGGTGGTGTTAATTTAATGTGAGGGTCAGTGGTCAAAAGTTTGAAGAAGTTTGATAGTTTGGGCGAGATGTTCAGCTAGCTAAACGAATGATCTACGATTCCAATGTATAATCTTGAGATAAAATTTAGTTTTAATTGCACAGCACGTTAAATAGTCGGGTGTACAGTTTTCGATCAGGTTTCAGTGTCTCCCCTTCTGTATATGTTATATAACATATAGGAATTACGCTAAAATGTTTATTTCTTGACCGATTTCGTTCAAATTTGAAATATAGGTTTATCTCAACATATGAAAACGATATATATATGAGCACATTGATGAAATAAATGAAATGATTATAATCATAAAAACCTGTACAGAATTCACCTCTAAAAAAATTAAGAATCTAATCTTTGGATTATTCAGCTATACTAAAATCAAATAAAGTGTGGTGAATATCCTTTGAAATAACGCCACCAGTGCTCCTTTCCTCGCCTGTTATTGATCATGTTTGATTTTTCAGGAGAACCAATCAGAATCGAGTATCCAGCACTTTTGTGGTTGAATTGATTTTTGGTGTAATTTAACTGATTAATAGCATTTTATTACACGTAGTTGAAATATTGAATTTGTATTAACTTAAATATCATAGAAAAATATTATGAAACACATAATCCTGGCAATATAGAAATGATACATTTACTGTGCAAAATGAAGAAGCAAACAAATAGAAGAAGATATTTATAAGACTGATTTCAAGCACTTTAAACACTGTTAGCACTTCAAGATAAACTAATGTGTCATTTAAATGATACATAGATACTCAGCGCAGCATTACTGAACAGTGTTAAGTATCTCTACTTTGATTTATTTTATATATCCTTTGAGAGAAAGAACTGTAATTCTCTGCTTGCTTTAACAATTTCAACAAGCTTAAGTTATAAGGAGAATGAATTTGTCTTAAAATAATTAATTTATTTCAAAAACTTGATTTCAAAGAAAATTCATAAAATATATTAATATTTCAATAATCCAAGTAATATTAAAACATGCGAGGAAACAACCTTCTAAATGAATATCATGCAAGCATTGAAAATAATTAATAAATCCAATTAATGTAAGTACCATGCTCTCATTTACAAAGCATGCACTCTTTTCATAAACATCCTTAAACAAGATGTGTTTGTGAAACACGAATGCCCCCGGATGCATATGTCAAGTATCAAAGACCTAGCTCTGACCAATCAAAAGTTATGACCAAGGTTAAAGTCCCTTATTCAGACTTGCATATCCAGCTAAGCCTTCCGAAAAATTGTGGCACAGGAGCACATAGACGGGTAGAAAAATCTTTCAGGAAATGTTTGATACCAAAATCAGATTATTTGATAAACGGGAAAGTACCTAACTTGAATTTTGAAGTACACCACCCTCAAAAACTTGCCGTAGCCTTAAACGACCCCACAATCAGTGACATCACTGTTTCATGCGTAGAATTCACCTCATTTCCTGTTTATCGAAATCATGGCCATTCAGGTTCCCTGCGTGTATTACGCTGCGCTCCGACTGGCTACAGACACTTAGGTACAAATTTCAAACATCTGCATTATCTTAATTACTTGCTGTCATTTCACCAATTTTACAGAAAACATGTATCGGTAATTTTGACTAAACGATCAATACAAAGATTACACCCGATCGTTATTATTTCAATTATTTTCTTAGAAAGTAGTTTTGGTTATGAACTAACCAAAATAAGGCGAGTATAATTCATAAAAATAAAGAAAAATGATGTTCAAGAGGCTGAATATTTTTTACCATAAACCTGCCTACATATAAGGAAGTCTAAATCTGCGAACAAAACAAAATTTGCGTCCTTCTGACTATTATATTATGCCTTACAACTTATTTATGCAAATTCGAAAGATTCCCGTATTGATAATGGCTAAGGCATATGAACTCAATTTGTTCCCGCCTTGCAAAATGGACGAAACATGCAAATGATATCAATGTATTTGAAAGTATTTTATTTATTGATACTTTGGTGTGAATAGAACAAACAACTGAGCCGTGGATTTCTTCTAATTATTCTGTGTATTACTTGTAAGTTGTACAAGATGGGTGATGTTATAACACAGAAGCATAGAGCTTGAAGAATAATTCTGAAACAAAGGAAAGATACTTTGAGTCAAAAGATCAAACAATACAACTCTCAAACTCACTGAAGCGTACATAAAAGAACCACTAAATTTACCAGTTATCTGTACACTCATATTTCAACACTTCGCAATGACCTAGATTTATACTCTGGAGTTTGAGAAATATCTATACTCTTTACACTTGTGACAAACAGATTATCTGTTAATTAGAATAACAAACAATTGAGATAACTCTAAAACTCAATGCCATCAACATCCGGCAACAACAGTTACTCTGCCAATTCTTGGAAGGCGAGTTTACTTCACTTACAGGGGTGAAAGGTAGTTATAACAAACTGACAATAAAATATGCTTGAAATAAGATGATGCCTTTTAAGCTAAAATACTCTGACACTTTGTAAAACCTGATGAATACATTCAACAAGTAAACACACTTGAAAATAGGGCTCTAACTTCAATGATGCGCTTTTCGCATAACATTACCCCTATTATTTATGAACATGGAATTGTCCGAAAATTACAGCGGACTTGAATAAACATCAATTTCAAGAAAAACGCTTAATATTTATGAGCGTAATAGTGACCACATTGATCTAGAACATGTGTAAATATATATACCTGAAGGTTTGATCTCACGGCCAACATATTTGGCGTTAACTCATCAATTTTGACATTTGAGCACTGTTTGCCCGCCATGCGGTCCAAAAACAAAGGGAGCATTCCATAACCGGAAGCGCAATTTTAAATGACGGTAAATAAGGGAGTTGCTCATTATTTGATAATGCATCTGAGCGTAAAATAATCTCTTGCACAATTAAACAGATTCAATCCAACCCTCCACCCAGCCTCAAAGTGTCACATTTAAGCAAGAACCTTCTCAATGATGAGGCAACACTGCTGAACGGATCGCTTATATTGTCCATGTTGTGTCTTCACTTGGACATTCCTGACTACACCATCCTTTCCAGGAAACACATCAGTCACTCGGGCTAGGTTCCACTTTCCTCTCTTCACATTGTGATCAATGAGCAGCACAATGTCATCAATCTGGAGTTGTCTCCCTTTGGAGATCCATTTGGTCCTCCTCATCAGGGTTGGGAAGTATTCTCTCACTAGTCTCTCCCAGAACTGCTGAACCAGCTGCTGCACATACTCGAACCTTTTACGCAGATTGGTCGATTCACTGAATGGTCCCTGTGGCGCATCACATGTCGCTCTCCCAATCATGAAATGATTTGGCGTGATTGGTTGCAAATCATTTGGGTTGCTTGCCGACATGCTCAGTGGTCTGGAATTCAACAAGGCTTCAATCTCGGCGAAGACTGTTGACATCTCGTTCCAGGACAAGATTTGTTCTCCCACTACTACTTTCAATGCTCTTTTCACCTGCTTTATGAGACTCTCATATATCCCTCCTTGATGAGGGCTCAAGGGTGTAGAGAATTTCCATCTCAGATTATGAAAACTGCTGAAGTTCTCAATCTCTGCCCGTCCCTCAACAATCAATTTTCTCAACTCCTTTTCTGCACCAACAAAACATGTACCATTGTCTGATAACATTGTCTTTGGCCATCCATGATGAGACACGAATCTTCTGAGTGCATGTAAGAATGCTTGTGTTGAAAGGTTTTCAACTATTTCCAAGTGTATGGCTCTCACTGTCGCACAGGTAAATAGCGCTCCCCATGCTTTAATCGTCTTATTCCTGCCATACTTCAGATTAAAGGGGCCAAATAGGTCCACTCCGGTTGTCGTGAACGGCGGTGAAAAGGCCTTCAGTCTTTCTGGAGGCAAGTCTGCCATCAGTGTTGTGTGAGGAGGCTTCCTCAACTTCCGGCATACGACACATTTGTTCACTATGTTCTTCACCACATTCCTGCCACGGATAACCCAGAATCTGCGTCTACTCTCACTTAATGTCCTCTCTGCTCCAGCATGGAGTACCTTTGCATGCACCTCATTCAGGATGAGTCTTGTGATGTGGCTCGATGGTGGCAGCAACATAGGGTGACGCTCATCATAAGACAAGGGAGTGTAACGCAGTCTTCCACCGACTCGTAGAATTCCGTTGTCATCGAAGGGAGCTAGGTCAGCACATGTCTCTGTCACATTGAGAATCTCTGACTGTGCAGAATGTACCCAGTAGTACTCTGCTCTCTGTATTTCAATCGGCTGAAGAACCTCTTTTTCTCTCTCTTGTAAGGTCTGTCCCTTTACCTTGTTCTTCAAATTCTCTACAAATCTCAAGCAGTATGCAGTCACTCTCAGAAGTTTTCGCCATGAGGAGTAATTCTCACTGTTGATGACAGATTCTCCCTCTGCTTCCCTCCGAGTCTGCATACCCAGACATTGCGGCCATGTTTTCCGGTCTTCGTTCTCATCAATTTCTTTTGTCACCTTCTTCATACAATCCTGATCGGGCCATTGTTCTTTTGACAGTTGGAGAAATTCTGGTCCATGGAGCCACCGATAGGATATATCTCTTGCCTTGATTCCCCTGCTGAGATCATCTGCAACATTTTGTTTGGTAGGCACATATCTCCAGCATTTGTTGTCCCATTCTCCTTGTATCTCTGCTATCCTGACAGCAACAAATGCCTTCTTGGAACTCGACTCTGATTGCAGCCATTTTAGAACCACTTGAGAATCTGACCAAAGGAAAACTTCTGGTTTGTCTCTCAACTCTGTGTGTAGAGTTCTTGCTAGCCTGGACGCAAGTAGAGCCGCCATCAACTCTAACCTTGGAATAGTGGTTTGACGAAGTGGTGCAACACGTACCTTTGCCGCAACTAGTCTGACACTTGGTCCATTCGGGGTTGGCCATAGTAGATACGCACATGAACCGTAAGCAGTCATGCTTGCGTCGGCAAACACATGCAGTTCTGAGGTACCTACAGTCACTGTTGGTTTCAGACATCTTGGGAACTGTATGAAGTTCAGTCTCTCTAAGTCATCGAAGATTTCTGACCATATCTGACACATTTCTTCTGGCAATCGATCATCCCAATCGAGGTGTTTCATTTTCCATATCTCTTGCATTGCGATTCTCGCTCTGATGGTGACAACTGATGCAAGACCAAGAGGATCGAATACCGTGGCTATTTTAGACAAGACTGATCTCTTTGTATAGTAGTCCTCGGAGCAGTGCTTCACTGTGAAATGCAATGAGTCTGTTCCACGACACCACGAGACACCGAGGGTCTTCACTTTGTCATCCTTGTCTCCTGTTATAGCTGTGAGCTTCTGTCTGTCATCAGATTTCTCTTCTGAAGATTGCCACTCCTTCACCTTGAAACTTCCTGTCGCCAGCACGGTGTCTAGATCTGCTCTCAACTTCACTGACAAGTTTTCATCATCACATGAGTGGATCAAGTCGTCCATATATCTATCTCTCTGCAGAATCTCAGCTGCACCTGGAAATCTGTCCTTATTTGTTTCTGCGATCTTCCTCATAATAAAGTTGGCCATTTCAGGGGATGACTTGTCTCCAAATGTCACGCGTAGCAACCTATATACCTTTGGCTTCTGATTCAAGTCCATATCCCTCCAAAGATATCGGTGGAGATGAGTGTCTCTCTCGGGAAGACAAATCTGCAGAAACATCTTGCTGATATCTCCTACGAAGGCTAGATGCTTTTCTCTGAATCTAATCAAGATTCCGAACAGGTCTCCCAGGGTTGATGGTCCCTTGTGAAGGAATGAGTTCAGTGACATTCCATTATATGAGCACGCTGGATCAAACACAACTCGAAGAGGTGTGCTCGCCTTGTCAAGTCTCACGACCCCATGATGTGGCAGATAGTATACAGTCTCTTCTTGTGTATCTTCCTCTACTCGTTCACTCCAACCATTCCTCTCATACTCTTTCATGGCCTTGCAGTACATCTCTGCCTTTTGTGGATTCTTTAGAAGACCTCTTTCTAATGATGTCAATCTCTTCTCTGCCAAAGTGTAGTTGTTTGGCAAATCTCTTGGATCCTTCATCCATGGAAGGCCGACTGAATACCTTTTATCCACAAGCTTGCATGAGGACTCAAACATCTCCAAAACCTCTCTGTCCTTCGGTGATATCTTTTGGCACTCACAGTCTGGAGCCTGTACCCCCACGGTCTCCAGGTTGTACATCTTCTCAATGTCAATGTCTATCTTCTCGCAGAACCCAATGGAGAGTTTAGATCTTGTCTCTTTGTAGTCCGATCCCAGTACTGCCCAACCAAGCCGTGTTCTCTTCGCCACTGGTTCAAACTGTAATCCTTCTCTCACTTCCTGCTCGGCGTGTATATGGCTGTACTGCACTCCAAGTATCATGTCAACCGGTCCATATCTCTGATAAAAGGATATATCATCAAGGTGTCTGAATGATTTCAGCCATGTTGTATCTAACGGTGGGACATCACACACTGTTTTGTCTATCTCATTTGCCTCTATCTCATACTCTTCCCCTCCATGCATTGGGGAAATCCAAAATTTCAACCTTCTGCTATTTCGCTCTCTGTGGCTATCTCCTCCAACCACTAGCAAGTCCAGCCCTGCTCTCTTTCCCTGGAGTCCTAGGGATCTTGCGAACTCTGAACGGATGACTGTAGTTCCTGCTCCACTGTCCAACAACACATTTCCATCCTTGAATCTTCCATTAGGAGCTCTAAATTTCACCCGAACGACTGGTAGGATGCTGGCTTTGTCGAGCACAGACTGTGCTCCCCCTGCACTCTGTGGAGTACTGTGTAGTAGAGGGTGGTGTGTCCTCTTACAGCCCCCTTCACCACATGCTGCCTTTGATCTGCAATCTGTTGTCCTGTGACCTCTCAACAAACATGAATAACATAGCCTATTATCTCTAACAAATGCTACCCTATCACTAACACTATATGATTTGAACGTCTGACAGTCAGTAATCCTGTGTGGTGACAGGCACACATAACAACTTGGCTGTCTCTGCATCTGCATCTGCTGAGCTGCATGTATCCCCTTTCTGCTCTGTATGGGCTTCATGCTGTCTCTGACCTTAGGAGTTGACCTTTCTATATCTCCGAAATCTGGGTCGAAGTCTGCTCGTACTCTTTTCCGCAGGAATTCGCTGATGTGCTGCAGTGTGGGAGCATCTCCCCTCTCTCGAATGTTGGACGCTACATTCTTCCACTTGGGGATCATGTCATCTGGTAGTCTTCTGATGATCATTCTGAGGGATTCAGAGGCGTTGACATCTGACATGTGATTAAGTCTCTTTAATGTTGCAAGACAGTTGATGATATCAGTAGAGAATCTTCTCAAGCCTTCCCTGTCATTGCTTCTAATCACTTCACCCTTGGTGACCTTGTTGATGAATGCCCTGGTGATAACACTTGGTTGTCCAAACTGCTCCTTGAGGGTCTTTAACGCAGTTGCGTACATGATGCCACTTGATCCTAACCCCGACACAGCTGCCTTGGCCTGCCTCGTCAGTAGCATTTTAAGTTGCGCCATCCTGAGGTTGTCCGATATATTCGGCTTGTCATGTATGTGAACTTTGAAACTTTCCACAAATTCAACATACTGAAATGGACTGCCATCAAACTCTGTCAACTGGATGTTGGGTATTTCCTTTCTTGCCTCAATTCTGAATAAGGCATCAGCAACAGAAATGTCTTTGAAACTTACATCAGGAGATTTGGTTTCTTTGAATTCCTCAAGGTTGTCTATCCATGAGTCAACTCCATGATTATCACTGATGTTCACTGTTTGTATTTGAGATGCAAGTTCTGAAATGTTCTTCGCTGATGAGACACTGTTAATAACCTCAGTGTCATTTCTATTTCCTTCACTCAAGATGCTGTCATCTGGATCACTTGGTGGATCTGCTCTTTCTATCTCTTCAATGGGATGCTGTCTAGTTGTACTTCTCGTCTTGATCTTCTCAACCTGAGGCATCGCTCTGAATGTAGACAAATAGTCCTCCATTCTCTCCTCTATGGTATACACATCATTTGTGATTTCACTTTCCCATTTATCTAGACGAGTGTTGTTTGCTTCACCAGAATCATACAATTCAGAGTGTAACTCTAGGGCAAGATTTAGATCCTTCCTCAAGTCATCTTTGATTTTCACAGCTCTTCTCTCTGTTAAATCTTTCTCTTTGATACTGTCTCTTATTCTATTTATAGTCCTTGTTATTCTACCTCTTAATTTCTTTCTCTTAGATTTTATCTCCTTAATCCTCTCACTGACACCATCTTCTGAAGCAATTTTCACATCACCAGAAGGGTTTTCTTTCTCTGTTAAATCTTCAGTCTCTTCATCCAAATGTATTTCTGCCTCAATTTGATACTCTTGCTCTGAGTTTGCCATCTCTAGTTCAATGTTCTTTACCAAGCACTTTTAATGTTTTAAATGTTCACAAAATGTTCATAGAGAATAATCTAAGTTAATAAAATTATGATCCATATTTTCAGGAACTTCACTCTGACACTTCACTTAGATTCTCATAGAAATTGCTTCATAAAGTTCTTCATTAAGTCTTCAGATTTTTGACATAAGCTTCAAGAAACTTTTGACTTCAAACTCTTCAGAAACTTGATTTCAAACCTTCAGAAACTTTGGTGTGAATAGAACAAACAACTGAGCCGTGGATTTCTTCTAATTATTCTGTGTATTACTTGTAAGTTGTACAAGATGGGTGATGTTATAACACAGAAGCATAGAGCTTGAAGAATAATTCTGAAACAAAGGAAAGATACTTTGAGTCAAAAGATCAAACAATACAACTCTCAAACTCACTGAAGCGTACATAAAAGAACCACTAAATTTACCAGTTATCTGTACACTCATATTTCAACACTTCGCAATGACCTAGATTTATACTCTGGAGTTTGAGAAATATCTATACTCTTTACACTTGTGACAAACAGATTATCTGTTAATTAGAATAACAAACAATTGAGATAACTCTAAAACTCAATGCCATCAACATCCGGCAACAACAGTTACTCTGCCAATTCTTGGAAGGCGAGTTTACTTCACTTACAGGGGTGAAAGGTAGTTATAACAAACTGACAATAAAATATGCTTGAAATAAGATGATGCCTTTTAAGCTAAAATACTCTGACACTTTGTAAAACCTGATGAATACATTCAACAAGTAAACACACTTGAAAATAGGGCTCTAACTTCAATGATGCGCTTTTCGCATAACATTACCCCTATTATTTATGAACATGGAATCGTCCGAAAATTACAGCGGACTTGAATAAACATCAATTTCAAGAAAAACGCTTAATATTTATGAGCGTAATAGTGACCACATTGATCTAGAACATGTGTAAATATATATACCTGAAGGTTTGATCTCACGGCCAACATATTTGGCGTTAACTCATCAATTTTGACATTTGAGCACTGTTTGCCCGCCATGCGGTCCAAAAACAAAGGGAGCATTCCATAACCGGAAGCGCAATTTTAAATGACGGTAAATAAGGGAGTTGCTCATTATTTGATAATGCATCTGAGCGTAAAATAATCTCTTGCACAATTAAACAGATTCAATCCAATAAGTAAAATCGCCTGCAAAGTTGCGTCACGTGTTCACTTCCCACAAACCTTTGCGCGACATTGCAAAAAAGACGCCCCTTTCTATTTATAGCAACCTGCCGGTTCGGGAAAGCCGTTTCGATTTTTTAATTCTTATTTCACGAATAATAATCTGATTTCAGGTTTAGTTGTACTTATGGATTTCTGAATATTCAGAGAATACGTTAAAAATACTTAAAAAATTATCTATATTACTAAAATTCTGATTATGGGACTTTAAAGTTTTTGTGGACAAACGGACAGACGGACGGACGGACAGACGGAGAGGTGAAAAACAATATACCCCCGGAATCTCCGATTCGGGGGCATAAAAATAGATTATTTTAAGTAGTTTGGTTTACATTACAAATATATCAACAATTTGGCAAAATGGTGAGGACATCTAAATAGCATTCATTTTATCAAAAAGTATCAGAATCATATGATTACAATAAGTAACATATTATAGGTAATACTTGTTATTTTTATAGTTATCTGTACAAGGTATAATGAAATTTTATTCCAAACTGGATGCAGTGGGTTTGTTTGTGTTCTTTCCTGTTGAATTCTCATGTATTCTGTGTAACAGCCCGCTACTGTATTCATAAGTATTGAATATCATTATTTACTTTCTTTGTATGGTTTCTCAGTATAACTAAAGATTTAAACAAATAATTAAACTGTTAACAATTTTTGAAGAGTTTCAAAAGAATATTTCATTAATAACAGAATTTATGCTCTCAGTCAGAATTGATATATTTTCCCAAAGTCAACTCGTCAAAAAACATTGTAGTGTTAAATAATTCGTACTCATTACATATACATTCATTCATATACCTTATAATAAAGTGGATGATTAAATAAAACGAAATAAATCATTTAGGCAAATCTTACTGGCTTTTTCTTAAACTCATGGTTCGTGAAATCAGGGAAGTAAACAGATACCTAAGGTATAGACACTATCCACATCAAGTGTCTGGAGAGTAGCCTCCATGTCCTGTCCCATAATCACTTCTCCAACTATACTGGGTGATCTGAATACATACATCGAGTAGTACACCCGGTCTCTGTAGTAGATCAGGTTCCACATATTTACAATTAATCTTGTCACCTCAGTAGTTTTGTTGCTCGACAGGGATTTCTTCATCAGTGTATTCTCATTACCGTAATATTACACACCTTGTGTAATGTCAAGGGTCACTGCATTCATTGAATAACCAGTGTCGAGTGTTGTCAGACCCGAACCATCATAACTGACGGAGAAGAGATTATCGCCATTACATGCGAAGATCATCCCAGTTTCAGGGTTCACAGCAATACCAGTGGGCAGGCCATCATAACTCTCCAAGCTCACCAGAGTTGTAAGATTCTTCCCCTGCAGTGTCATCCTGCTGATAGTGTAACTGGGATGATACGTAGTAAGAAACATAATCCCTCTCTCCTCATCAGCTGCCATACCGAATGTATTGACATTGTCTCTTACTGTTTGAACCCTTGTGCTGTTAATTTCTGAGGTAATGATCTTGTCAGGGTTCCGCAAACCGATCACAAGAGAGTTGAGTCTTGACATATATATTACAGAAGTAATGTCATTCAGATTGAGATACGAATACATGTTTAGAGAATAACTATTTATGTCAACATAACGGAATTGTTGCTTATTAGATGACCAAAGTGGAGCAATCAGAATCCGGCTCATTTCTGCTGGTGGTTTAGTTGTTGTCTGTGGGGTTGTTAGAGTTGTAGTAGTTAGAGAGACTGTTGAAGGTGATTGAGTTGTTGTTTTCATCCCTGAATCATTCTCATTCCTTGACGATTTTAATAAATCACTCTTTTCCATCAGCGTTATGTTGAGTTCACTGAGTCCATGATCAAGTTCAGCGAACTTCCTGTCAATCCCTTCTGACTCTATACACTTGGAACAGGATATGAGTTCACCTTTCTCTCCCCCAACTCTCTGCAGTAAGTCCCGATTCCTGTTGTTGTCAGCCTGAACTCGTCCCAGTGTTTTCTTCATTTCATGAAATTGTCTCTTCATCCGGTGATTGTCACGTTTCAGGTGTCTCGTCTCCGAGATTACCTGAGATTTGATTATATCTTCAACAGATGCACCACTTATTGTGTCTGAAAGAGTCTTTAAGTCTTCTTTGAGAGAAATAACGTAATTATACAGGTCGATAATGGAACTTCCAGTTACAGATCCTTGAGGTTTGACCATACTTATTTTCTCAGTGATTGTCTGAATATCACTCTTACAACTAGCACAGTAAAGCAATGAAAGCAGGATAATCACAAGGAAATATCTGGCGCCCTCCATCGTGAATGTAATAGATCAGAGAGCTGTTTTCCCAAGCAAGTTGTGCGCAGTTATGCAAGTCTGGCCTGCCTATGCATGTTATAAAGCTGGTTACACCTTGACCTTATTTACAAGACTAGATTGGTGTACACTGTACATACAGATACTGTAGGCAGTTGGCAGTTATCCAGGTTATGATTAGGTCACGATGACATTTTACTTGTGTTGAATATCATTTGCTGACTTTACTTATAAGTGTTAATACTTTCTTCCCATGTATAGACCTAAAACAGTTTCAATGTGTCAGCAATACTCATACTCAGAATCTGGAAATGTATCTTTGTTTCAAAAAAAGGAACGTCTCTTTACAGTTATAAATATCCCAAATTCTAATAACATAATCCTGACCTTGTTTACGGTTCAATATCACGTGCATCAAGCGTGCAGGGTCATCTCAAATATTTCCGTTTACTAAAATCTTATGGATAAGAATTATCAAAGTTGAGAGCACTATTGAAATATTGTAGCTAGGTATCCTTTTACACTTCTGTTAATATACAATGATACTTTTACTAAATAATCCAAATTTTATAAAGTTTTTTAGACTTTAAGATGAACTTCTAAATGTTCAATAGTAAAATCAGTAAAGGATTTTGATTTGAAAGAGTTGTTTATTGCAAAAAAAATTCTTTGAACAAATTATTTTTCACTGTAACAACAACTGTCAAAGTAAGATACACAGTTAGTTTAATCATCTTACACATGTCTTTTGTAGTTAAAACGTAAATAGTCGTTGACCATAACTGCATAAATCTAAATACTCTATTATATTTATTGTGTTGCAGATGTCAAGTTTTGGGTAACCATTCCCCACATATTATCCCCCTATGAAACCCTCTTTAAAAATAGCCATGAATTACATATCAAGTATCAGACACTTCAACAAAACATTGTTTGACTTTCAGTCAACTTTTCATATACTCCTAAAAGTATTTTCCTAATATTTCTGACAGTACTTGGTACATGGATTCCGGACTATCGGATCAAATCCATTTGTAGAAATTTGGAAGAATATAGAAAAGGTTCATATGTTTTTCAAAAACATGTTTTTGTACTGAAGTTTTTAAATTTGGAGAGCTTGAAAACACGGAGTGGCTCTTTAATGCACCCTGACTTCTTCATAATAATACTAATAATAAAAATAATAATATGTGTTATTACCCACGTGGTACTTCGTAAAGGGGTTTCATAACAATGTGTTATGACACATATGGGTCATAACACTTTAAAGTGATTTGATTGGCTTGCGGTGAACTTTGACATTCTCCGGACTACTTTATTCATTCATAAAACGAACGTGTTTTCATTCACAACCAAATTCGAATGGAACTGAGTGAGACGGAGTCCATCTTCCCACGGCAAGGTGAAAACGTATCGAGCAACTCTCCTCGCTTTAGAGGGAGGAATGGGAAAGTTTAGAAACTTTTTCGTTTCGCCCGTGACGTTGTGAAGATGGACGGAGTCATTCTTCAAACTTTCAGTTTATTTTTTTAATCTTCCTTACCGAATTGTTAAGGAATAAATCGGAGGACAACAGACCTGCAATAAAACATCTTACTGATATCTCAAGGCTCATATAAAGACAAAAGGGTTTGAATTCAGCACAATTTGATCACCGAATTTCATTTCGCCCCAAAAATGACACAGACAGACATTGCTTGTTATCTATAGAATATAAAGACAACTGAATATTCTTTAGACAAAATTTCTTCAAAACAAAATGCGTTTGAACAATGATAAGCATCTTAAACTTACTTTGAAGGCGGCTGTTTACACATTTTGACGAAAAGATACAGGCAAATGGCGGCCGCCATGACATGCCGTTGATCAAAGAAAGATAACTCTGACTGTTCTCGCCATCATCCACGCAGGCGGTCTGCGCAACTCCGGACTTCCTCCTTCGTACGCCTGGCTTGTCATGCGCACAGCCCTGTTTGGAGGATGTGTTCTCGCGCAGTGAGATTTTATATTCACGTACGCTTCGTTCACGACAAAAGTGCTTATTATTTACATTTCACCAGACACTATGAATTAACGTAGGGTAGAATATAGAAATGTGAATATTTAACGTCGTAATAGTATAATAATTGAGGCTGTGACGTGGTTTGATATTCATCCGCCGTTTCGTCTCTTTATAGGCACATAAAGTTGTTTAAAAAAGAAATAAATCGTCTGAAATGTAAGTTGGTAATAAATAGGATACATAACTCGTTCCCCTTTCATATCAAGTTTATGTCCCTCGTGAAATAATTTTGTTTTGTCACTCGCCAAGGCTCGTGACAAAGCAAAATTATTTCACTAGGGACATAAACTTGATATGAAAGGGGAAGCTCGTTAGATATCCTATAATTCTTATATAGCGCGCAAATCAAATCACTAAGGACTTGTTCTGTGTAGTGCAGATACATATACAGTAAGCAGATATCTAGGTTATGATAGAAGTCACGATGACATTGGCTTTCTGTTGTACAGATTTCTTACATGTTCGTCGGTTAGTGAGATGATTTGAACATGTTCAGTCTTTCTTCTCTAGTTTCATTCTGATAGCAGTGTCACTGTATCAATTCTGCCTGGAAACTTAACAATCAAATCATATCACATTATAAACTTTAATCATGTAGAATAATGTACACATATTAAATCGTTTACATACATTTAGTTCTTAGCACTAAATTAATAATGTAGTGATGTTATATATAAATGTAATTCATACATATTTTCGTTGTTGCGGGGGGTATTAAAATGGGTACCGTCTGTCCGTCCGTCCGTCTGTCCGTTACACTTTGTGTCCGGCTCATAACTTTGTAACTAATCAACCAGTTTAATTCAAATTCGTCAGTCAAGAGTAACAATTTTCTGAAAATCTACATAAAATATTAGGATTTTGGAGAAAAAGTGGTAAATTTGTAAGAAATCTGTTACAAGTCCCGTCCGGCTCACAACTTCTAAACTTATCATCACATATTGATCAAATTTGATATAATAATAATAATGTGCATACTTATATTGCGCCTTTTCCACGTCCTAAGACATGCTCAAAGCGCTACATTATTACCCCGAAGGAGTGTACTTTCACAGCTGCTACTAAGCGCTAATCAGGATCATGTAGGTCAGTACATCCAATTTTCAGGTACCCATTTTAACAGCTGGGTGGACTGAGTGCAATGTGGATGAAGTGCCTTGCCCAGGGACACAACACAGAATGATACCCAAGTCACACATTTTTGGAGATACATAATCATATGAAGGTGTGTCATGAAGAACAATTTTGCAAATTTTGTTTTTTAACTTTGCCTTTTTTGGCAAAAAGTGAGGACTCTGTTGGAAAACTGTTACAAGTCCTGTCAGCCTCACAACTTCTAAACTAATCATCACATTTGAATCAAATTTGATATGGAGATACATAATCATCTGAAGGTGTGTCATAAAGAACAATTTTGAAAATATGTTTGTTTACATATGATCAAATTGATCTTGGAGATCCAAATACTTGAATTTATTTGTTTGATTATATTTTTGTCATTTTGCTCAAATTATGCCCAACAGTGAACATACAGTTAGTATCATTTAGTTTTATTATAAGAACAGTTTCCTTCATATCCTGGAATTTTTTTCTTATTTTGTGCTACAAAAATTAAACGGCAATATGATAAGGAAAACCTATACATGCTGTGCAATTTGCTGGGGATATAGCTCGACCATGTCAGCTACTTGTTTTCCTTATAAGAATGTTGATTACTGTTCTTGGGCAAGATTGCTTGGTTGCAGTCTAATCTTTTATTTGATAAGGATATTATTCTAACAAAATATAATCATCGTTTCAATGTATATGTGTTTAAAACAGTAATGAAGACAAGATTTTTAAAGTGTTTCAATCAAGACTCTGTCAATGACAACAGTACCTAAACTATTTTAAGTTTCTTCAGATAGCAAAATGATTGTGCATTTTGAAATTGTTTGTGATACCGAATTTGATTGGTCAGTTTAAGACCTAGGTTTCCTTATTTGCACATGAAAGATCGCCAGGATTACCTCTCATACAGGTCAATGTTGGATTGACAGTATAAAATTGGGATCTAAATTCTTTTCAATTGGATTGACTGTGCTATGATATTCCCTTCAGAAGGAGTGAAATAAACGTTTCTAAGTAAATGTACCAAAAGATAATTTCCAAGTTTATTTAGTTGAATAATCATATATGAACTGCCAAAGAATGTTGGATTCATCACGATTATACAATGCACTTAAATAATTGAAATAGAAACGTCATATGAATGTACTAACACCTTTCATAGATTAATCTTCAATATCATTTCCACCACCCGACTCAATACATTGTCGTGGTATGGTGGTTTGGGTGCCGGTGCTTCAGCTACCCTGAGAGCTATGCCACAAGGAACGTTCATACCCCTGCTGGGTCACCCAAGCTGGAAAATTTTTCAAGAGGTGTAACAAGCCAGAGCAATTTGAGTAGTTTCAAACCTCCTGTTTTTCTGTCATTATGCCTCTCTTAAATTTTGTCTCCTTTCGATCCCCTTCTCTCTGATCAATCTACTCGTTTTTAGATTGCAACGTCCGCATGTTCAATACCTGAAATATTGTTAAAAAAAATATAAATCTTTACTAACACACTTACTTCATGATGATTTGTTCACGTTCATGGCATTTTGGCTATTTTCTTTTCTTTTGAGCTAAAATCTTTAAGTGTTGGATTAAGATGCAAATGCCTTATAGGTATCACATATTAAAGCTTCAAAGTTATAAGTAACCCCTTATATTCATCTTGAATAATGCTTTTACTGAATTTCTAAACTTGATGCAAAACCAAATCAAATTAATAGGTGACAAATTGGCTAAGTACTAAAACCAATCAAAAGGAACCAAGCTTACAACATATCATTAAATGCCCCATGAGCTACAGAGCCAATAACTTTTAATCTTCATACATTCTGCATTGCAGCTTAACTTTTCAATAATGAGTATCAACTGTTTAATTTTGATTAATGAATATGTAATAAAATAAAGATAAAAATATTTTTTAGACATAAAACTTTATTGTCTTTGTCTTAAACATTGCACTATATTACACAAATCGTACAGAATGTCTTACTGTGGTTGTCAATCAGAAATATGCATACAAAAGATACGTGTGATCAATCATAAGATATAGTCACCCCTACTACACTGAGTAAGGTAACTGCAGTTACCTTCTCAAAAAATGGCGGAACAGCAAAACATCGCTGATTGTGACTTTTCTTCAAATGCATTTCACAACAATACAAGGTTATTTTCAGTCATATAATCTATGCGCATGTCTTGGGCATGTATCAAAGATTCATTAGATGATGTGTCACCATTCGTAGAGTGTGTAAATAAATCACAATCTTTGTTTTAAAAACTCAAGCGAGAGTAAGGTAACTCGGTTATGTGGAGTAAGGTAATTGTTAGAAGAATTGAAACATTGAGAAAGGTAACTGTAAAATTATCTTTTCTCCAACGTGATAGCATGAATAATGACTAATGAAACATATCATTTACACTGATGAAGTTCTACACAAGAAATGATGTATAGGTATTTCAAATAAAATGATTTATATGTAACACAACATTTTTACACCTTAGAATAGCATTATTTTTAGGGATGAGCGCGACATCGTCTTTTTACATTGTTTAAGCTACTCAAAAATATGTAATCTATTCATTATTGATAAAATTGACTTATAAAACAAATTAGATAAGCTTGGACAAACAAAAGACAACAAACAAACAATACAAATTGTTTAATAAATGCAGGTTAGTCTATCTGAACGATAAGCAATATTGTATTGTATATATAAATGAAAGGATCATATACTTTGTACAAAAGTTTTTTACAAAACAGGATAAATGAACCAAACAAAAGCAAAACCGTCATAATTAATGTGTACCTTGCATGATTGTCTCATCCTGTGTTTCAAAAACGTGTAATTGTGATGATATATTTACAAAGAAAGATAAACAATTACAATCAATGTTTATAACCAAATCCAGGTAATAGCTTTCAGAGCTCATATCAGTGTGTTGCCGATTTATTGATTCCTTTCATTCATTCACTATTCTTATTCATTTATATTTGACACTGGCGATTAAAAACGGACCTAATTAAGGCACTTCCATTCACTCGCTCATTCTCATTGTAAGTGCACAATCGTATATGTATTTTTCACAAAAAATCCAAAGTCAATATCAGAACGTGTTATAGATTTGATTAGGCCTATATTAAAACAGTGCTATTAACTTAACAAGTTTAAGTGTTAAAGCGATCATGCATTTTGTTAAATTTAAATGTAAGTCTATTTTAATGTATTTATAAATTTCTCGCCTTTGCTAATGAAGGAATCTGTGAAAACATAAAAATAACTAGAAAATGTGTCAACAAGAAATTGAGGCTTATTAATCCAAACAAACCAAAGTCACTTTGAAACGATATATTCAGTTTCTATCTACATTTTGCAAGCTAAAGAGTTTTTTTACCCTTTCAAATCAAATAGATAACCTCTCTCGCAAGAACTAGACACATTATTTCAGTATTTAATTACGGTACTAATTGTCTAAAAACACATAGCTTGTTTCCGGCAGGCTGAAGATAACTATTGCGTAGTATGTCTTCAAGCCGCCCCAAGCCTGGAAAACAATTGCACATTGAACAATAAACTACAGTGATATACGTTTTTTTATCATTTTTTATTTTGTTTCAAATATAACTATTTTGTTTGAATTTGATCGGCCCGTGATCGAAGAGATCGACCGTCGCATGCTCATAACGTTAAATACAAGACCGTTTAAGCTTATAATAAATATTGTGGTATCTAGGTCATGGGATTTTGTATTTGTCATTTTACATATTTAAAATCGAATTGAGAAACAGACAGAACTTTACATAAACTGTATTATCCTATCCCGAATAGCAACCAGGTTTTGGACATTACTAGGCCTATTTATATATTTAGAGGGCCTAAAGTGTAGATTAAAATCATAAACATATGAGAATTTCATTTTATCAAGAAAAGGTGACTTTCACTTCAATAACATGTTCTTTCTTACATTTCTGGTCCTATACACTTCCCGATCTCTACAATACCCTCCGTGTTTGGTAATTGGGTATAGATACCATATGCAACCATAACGTAAATTACACTACGTAAATTTAAAAGCAGGTTTTCTTCGAGTCAATTTTTTATGGCTAAGTTGGAGCGGTCTTGTTTCCTTACAAGCAAACTTAAGAACTGTTTACATCTTAGGAAATGATTTTAAGGACATTAATATTTACAAAAAATCTATAACGTGGATAACAAACTTACGTCTTCTCCTTAGAGGATATTTATGTCAGAAACACTAGCAACTATTTTAGACTATTGCTTGGATTTTCTTTTTAATCACTTTACAACACAAGGAAAAGAACTGATATATACTTATGTTCCCTGCGACTTTTCTTGTTTTGTTAAAGCTGATTTAAAATCTATAACGTAAATTACATAAAAAAACAGCGACATTAATAAAATTACATTTTTGGAAAAGCTTAGTAAGATAAGAATGTGTCATGTCCCAAGGCATTTAACGTTATTCTATAAATATGAGAAGTAAAATACTTGTATTGTTCAATATATTCTATAGCTTAAAATATTGATATAAAAGTACGACATAGTAACTTTGTATTTTTCGGTAATTCAATCTATTTACCAGGACAACATCATGTTTTGCTAATTGTGCACTTTCATCCAGAATGAGTGCAGTGCTTCCTGCAAAGGTAAATAAGAATATTTGCATATTCATGGAAATAGCACATTCCGAAACCCCTCTCAGTTACCTTTCTCCCATCTTTAAGTTACCTTACTCATGTCACAAAATGTTTACCGAGTTACCTTACTCTCGCTTGAGTTTTTAAAACAAAGATTGTGATTTATTTACACACTCTACGAATGGTGACATGTCATCTAATGAATCTTTGATACATGCCCAAGACATGCGCATAGATTATATGACTGAAAATAACACAGTATTGTTGTGAAATGCATTTGAAGAAAAGTCACAATCAGCGATGTTTTGCTGTTCCGCCATTTTTTGAGAAGGTAACTGCAGTTACCTTACTCAGTGTAATAGGGGTGATAGTAGGACATTATAAGTTATACAATTCTGAAGAAGAAAGGTTTATTTTAAAGAATGACTCATTCACGTATGTAAATATGTTATAAATTATTTAAGAATATGAAATGGACATGAGATTCAAAGAAAATTTCAAATGTTCTATTTTCTATAGTTCCTTCAGAGTCCTTCATGACAACGATTCTATGATTGTAGTAGATCTTTGATCGGTCAAGGTGACCTTATGATGTCATTCAATTGTTTCAAGATGTAATTCATTAAGTCATTTGATTTTTAGCTCATCAGGACTGAAAGTCCAGATGGGCTTATGGAATGGCCCGTCGTCTGGCGTCCGTCCGTCGTCCGTCGTCCGTCCGTCCGTCCGTAAACTTTTGACACTTTCGACTTCTCCTCATGAACCATACACATTAGAGAGCTGAAATTTTGTGTACAGGTACCTTAGCATATGGAGATTCTAATTTGTAACTTTGGTGACCCTGTGACCCCAAATATGGTCACAGGGGTCACAACTTTAAAAACCCATTTTCATCTTCTTCTCCAGTTCCAGAAGGACTAGAGAGTTAAAAATGATATGTGCAAACTCCTTGGCCAATGGGGATTCTAAATTGTAGATTTCGTGACCCCATGACCCCAAATAGGGTCACAGGGGTCACAACCTTAAAAACCTATTTTCATCTTCTTCTCCAGTTCTGAAAGGACTAGAGAGTTAAAAATGATATGTTCAGACTCCTTGGCCAATGGGGATTCTAATTTGTAACTTTCGTGACCCCATGACCCAAAATAGGGTCACAGGGGTCACAACCTTAAAAACCAATTCTCATCTTCTTCTCCAGTTCCAAAAGGAGTAGATAGTTAATATTGATGTGTGCAGACTCCTTGGACAATGGGGATTCTAATTTGTAACTTTGTAAGGTCACAACCTTAAAAAACTATTTTCATCTTCTTCTCAAGTTCCAAAAGGTCTAGAGAGCTGAAATTATATGTGCAGACTCCTTGGGCAATGGGGATTCTAAATTGTAGATTTCGTGACCCCATGACCCCAAATAGGGTCACAGGGGTCACAACCTAAATAACTTATTTTCAACATCATCTTTAGCTCCTAAAGGTCTATTGAGCTGAAAGACTGCATGTAGACTCCTCGGCCAATTGGGATTCTAAACTGTAGGTTTTGTGACCCCATGACCCCAAATAGGGTCACAGGGGTCACAATCTTAAAAACCTATTTTTCTCCATTAGAATTTATTTCTCCTTGGATATTTTAGTGTGGACTTCTTTCACTGTCTGATATTGGTGATCTAGAAAGTGTTGAATAATAATAAGTCATTTGGGTAAGGAAATTTATTCCGAAATCTTTACATTTGTTTTGTTATTTGTTTATAGGTTTTCTTACAATAGGTAACATCAGTTTCATTTTTAGCTCATCTGGCCTGTATAAAGCAAACTTGATATGATGCCTGATGAGCTACAGAGCCAATGACTCTATTTTTTGTTCATTGTATTATTTTGGTGTCAACGTAGTTATGGTTACATATTTAGACGAAATTAATGTTGAATTATCGAAACCTATAAATAAAATTAGGAAACGTTTCCGGTACGAGTTCGTTTGGTTACGAATTTACTGTATCCATGTCGTAGTCTGCTCACACACTGAATGTAATCACAGATGGCAAAGAGGGAAAAGGAAAAGAAAAGCTACATGGAATGTTTAGAAGAAAGTTATGTTAATTGGTTATTCAATATCAATATAATGCTTAAATAATTTATTGTTCTCTGGTTTACATACTGTTTGTATTTGTTAGTAATTGATTGATATTGCGGATGAAAATAGGCGAGCTGATGTAGTACGCAAATATTGGAAATCTGCTCAATGACATCACAATTCACTAGCGCGCGCTTCCGGTTACAAAAATGTCTTTTGAACATAATAACATCGACTTATTGTGATTTGTCAGCATACTATTATATACCTAATTGTATTTAAAATATTTATCTACCGATTGATATAATTTTTAGGTGTTTTGAATAAACTGTTGTATCACAAACATTGACATACTCAATCATTCAATGTCCCTTTAATACCTCGCCACTTGCATTCCATAGACAACAATAATCACAACATGAGTTAAAATAAAACATGAAACCACTAAAATAATGTGTAAGGGCGAAATAATAACCGCAAACTGGTTAACTAATCAGTCCCACAGGCTTAAAGGGAATCAACAACCTGGCTCGTGAAACCTCATTGACCATCGTCCAGACGGGTAAGGGGGGTTACATAACACAAACTTGGTACTGGCTGTCAGCTATAAGCGGTTCGCAACCAAAAGATTTCGTCCTTACCGAGCATTTACGACTCTTTCGGGGCCCTGCTAATAAAACACTGGAAGTTAAAAATTCAGGCTGCAGACCTCCTTTAATCCAAAATGTCGTGCATCTCCGAAGGTGAACTTTTGTCCGCGCTCCTTGGAGAATACAAGTTCGTCCTGACATATCTGCAGATATTATTAGCAGCCCCGTGTTATCATTTTTTGTGAAGTTTCCATCGCCGCCGCCGCCGCCGCCGCACTCGTACTGCTAGCTATAACTTTTTTCCACTAAGCTTTCCAGAACTCTTATTCATACCTTACTACTCATACCTCGGGGGAACGATTTTGACACGTTCACTTTCAAGGTCAAAGGTCAAGGTCACGAGATATGTATTCACTTTAAGAATTCCTTGTAAACGCGATAACTTGCTATGAAGCGCTAACTTGGTATATATCATCCTTGGAAAAGTAAAAAAAATTGAAAAGGTTTTGGCTACAATCCGTCAAAGGTCAAGGTCACAGCAAGGTCATGACGTAAGCATGTTTTAGCGAAAATGCTTTTTTTAACTATGAACACTTTTAATCAATACGTGATTGTTATACTCAATAAAAAGTGTTCAATGATTGTGTGACCTTGAAGGTCAAAGGTCAAGGTAATGAGATATGAGTTATTACAAAATGCACTAAATTTGGGTATAACTTAATCCCATTTAGCTTTTCAGAACTCATGAACATGTCTAAATGTTAATACTTCCAGGGAATAATTATGACATGTTCACTTTCAAGTTCAAAGGTCAAGGTCACGAGTTATAAAATCTCCGCAAGATTCTTTGTAAACACGATAACTTGAAAAGTTTGTGTGCTATGAAGCTCTAACTTGGTATATATCATCCTTGGAAAAGTAAAAAAATTTGAAAAAGTTTCGGCTACAATCCGTCAAAGGTCAAGGTCACAGCAAGGTCATGACTTAAGCATGGTTTAGCTTTTAATCAATACATGATTGTTATACTCAATAAAAAGTGTTAAATTATTGTGTGACCTTGAAGGTCAAAGGTCAAGGTCATGAGATATGAGTTATTGCAATTCCTTGTAAACACAATAACTTGAAAAGTTTTTGTGCTATGAAGTTTAGATTTTGTATATATTATCTCTTGAGAAGTACAAAATTTTCAAAAAGTTTTGGGTACGAACTGTCGAAGGTCAAGGTCACAGCAAGGTCAACATATGGAGAAAATGGATTAATTTAATTTTTAACACTTTATTTCATTACAATAATGTTATACTCAATGAAATGTGTTTATTGATTGTGTGACCTTGAGTGTCAAAGGTCAAGGTCACGAGAAAATTCCCAATTTGGTGAGGCCTGTAAAAGGCGGAACAGGGTAAGGCGAAACCCCAAGTTCCGGGGCTGCTCTGCTTTTGCGGTATCCCGCAAACGCTAATCTATTTTTTTACCCTTTAACCGATTAAAAATCCAGAACCAACTAGCGTTGGAAGTTTATCAGACATACGCATTGTTAACTTGACACTTATGCTGATTCTGTGTCTTCACAAGATCATGTCAATCATCACAAAAAGTTCATCAATGATCTAAATTTTTGTTTTTGTACTTTGCATATTGTGATATTTGATTGATCGTCGACTCTAGCTGTTTTTGTAAACTTTCGTTTTCGTACTTTGCGATTGTTAAGCATTCGAACCTTTTTTTTTAAACGAATTGAATGAATACGAAAAGCATATTGTTCTCTATTCGTGAATCCTGTAACATGTGTCTAATACGTTATCCAATGGGCGGCATATTTTCTTTTTATCTTCTCGCAATGATAAACAGTGGCGGAGGATCCGATAAATCATGTATCAAGAAAACTCAAGTTGATATCGCAAAAATATCACCATGTGCAGTTAGTTCCGAGGTCCCGACACACATGAAGGAGCGAGGCAGTTTGAGGGCAGAGCTAGCAAAATCTGGCTGACGGCATTCAAACATGTAGACCAAGATCAGAGAAATAGAAACCGCACCAATCACTCTACGACAAAATATAACTTGATATACGTATTGCCGGGTAGAAACAGGTTGAAATTCTTCACTGACTGAAAACTATATATATTTGTCGAACTTTCGAGCTGTAATTTTCAATCTGAACTCGTCGGTCAATTAAAGCTAAACCCATTTTATAAATTAATTATCGGAAAGGACCATAAATAAATTTTTGGGGAAAAAAAACCAGTTCAATTAATATAAACAAGAGCACTTGGTAATAAAATTTACATTTTATTATTAAATGAAATCCACAAAATAACACATAAAAAGTTAACTTAAGTTGCATATGCCTGCTTAGTTGAGAGAATGTCGGGTCATCCAAAAACCTCAAAATTATTCATCGGAACAAATGTGAAAAGGAAAATATTATGCTAAGCAGAGTCTCTATATACATATATATATATATATATAAACGCTAAATCATGCAGTTGATATCGGGTGCCCATTGGATAAAACAGATACATGATTGACACACGTGGGTGTATACGAAATATACGAAATATCAGCTTGCTGTCACTCACCCGGGGGCTCCGCCCCCTCGTGGTATTATAGCTCGCTGATATTTCGTACACACCCAATAGTAGGAATAAGTGTGAAATCCGGGATATGATTAATAAAGAGCATTTACCCCCATCTGTATACATATCAAATATTATACAGCTGGGGGTTAAAATTAGAATACTTAACTCCGGCCAGTTTAATAACATATTTATGAAATGAGTGGATGGTATTGGTATTGAACGAGCGAATTTTCATAAATATGTTATCAAACTGGACGGAGTTTAGTATTTTATTTATTACACTGTTTAAATTGATAAGATAAACTGAAAATTATGTGTGCTTTCAATTCAAGTATGTTATTCATGATTTGCAGTATTCAAGTATATTTGAAAAAATCTTATTACTCATATTTGAAATATCAATCAAATATTTAAGTATTGAAGACATTAAAACAAAACTTAAATAACATTTTTATATGCTAGTCCAATCAAATGGAACTACAAAGCACTGTAAATAGCAATTGACAGTTATTGCCCTATTATTATGGATGAGCGACAACAGTCTGAAGCTCAACAGCAGCAAGACAGACTGCATACTCTTTGGTCCAGAAAAACGGAGATCTAAGTGTGAAGTCAGTTCACTTGAATTTGACAACTCTTCCATAATCTTTGCTGATAAAGTCAAGGATCTTGGTGTTTGTGTGGATGCTGATTTGTCTCTCAACTCTCAGGTGGCCAATCTCTCAAATCATGTTTCACTTCGCTTCGGAATATTGGAAATATCAGACACAATCTCACCCTTGAGTCTGCCAAAACCATTGTTCTGTCTCTCGTAATCAGTAAGCTGGATTACTGTAACTGTTTATTGGCCGGTGCATCAAATGCACAAATTACGAAGTTGCAAAGAGTGCAAAATGTTGCCGCCCGCATTGTCACTCTCTCAAAAAAATATGACCACATTACTCCAATTCTGTCCTCCCTCCATTGGTTACCAGTAAAATTCCGAATAGAGTTCAAGCTTCTGTGCCAAGTTTTCCGCTGCATCAGTGGAACTGCTCCCTCATATCTGCCCAGTCTCCTTACTGTATACACACCCTCCCGCTCACTACGCTCACAGGACAAGAACTTGTTGCTTGTTCCTAAAGTCAAGACAGTGCAATATGGACACAGATCATTTGCCTATTCTGGTTCTGTGGCATGGAACAATCTCCCACAGAACCTGAGAGACTGCTGTGACTTTCAAACCTTCAAAGCTCACCTCAAAACTCACATGTTCCACTTAGCCTTCCAACTCTAATCAACTCTTTATCTTTTGTGCGCTTTGAGCATGCTGTGGCATGGATAAATGCGCGATATAAATACTCTATTATAATTATTGTCTGGATAAACGGGCCTTGAAGATGTCTGTTATTTTCCAATAACAATTTTTATGAATATATTGGAGTAATATGCCTTTGAAATAACAGTTATTTAAGCTTCAGAATTCCTTGTTATATTTAATGATTATTATCTGTTCATTGACAGTGTTATTATATATTGGAAACAAAAATAAAATGCAATTTTGGGAGGAAAAATACGATTGTTTGGTCTAATAGAGGTAAAGCAAGTGAGAACTATTGTTAGACCTTTTGCAAGGTATTACCCACATTCTGCTGGACTATAACGTTGATTGGTATGTTGTGGTGGTATCTCGTTGATTCTTTGGTTTGTTTCTCCGACAATTTAATCATAAACAGCTAAACACGTTTTTAAAAAGAATTTTACTTTTATCTCGTATTTCTTTTCGTTTGGAGAACGCTATTCTTAAGTTGCAATTTTGATTGACATCATCAACTTGATTGTCTTGTCATGCGCCAGCAAAATACTTACCTTCACTCACTGCTACGGCTAGTAAATGAAGAAAACAGCAAACAAACAAAACACAGCAGATATATCACTGTACGTCGTGTACCAGGTATGGAGCATCTTCCTGCGCAGAGCCTAAAAGGCCAGTTTCCAAACTGTCATTTTATGCCTTGCTGCAGAGACTCTACTTTTCTGTGTTGCTACTTTTCTGTGCAGGCTGCTTTTCTGTGCTGCTATAGTGCCCCTACAGACTAGAGAGCAAGCACAGAAAACTCAAGGCTATGCAGCAAGCCATAAAACTGACAGTTTGGAAACTGGCCTTTTAAGCTCTGCGTAGGAAGATGGGTATTGGTGATGCACAAATCAAGTGACTCATCGTCAACATTGAAAGACTCGTCGATGCCTAATATATCATATGGAACTATTTGGTAGTCTAATTTCCCCACTTGACGGCTCTAAACATTATTTTTCCAATTTCAATGTTTGTAATGGGTGGTCACGATCTCCGTGATCTATAATGTGTTTCGGCTGTTTTGCAGTGTTTTGACAACGGCAGCAACGGAAACGTTCTCCAGGGAACTTCTGCAGAAAAGAAAAGAGAAACCCTTATTTCAATCATTTGTAAACGAAAAGATCTGACGATAATGCTTATTAAACTAGATTACGTCTTCTGTGGATTTCATTTGGCTAACTTTACAAAGGAGTTTGTGTATTACCATGGGTATTGTCTCAACTACAGTATACAATTTAAAAGTGATGTCCCCTCCCTGTCCAAATGTGTCCCCTCCATATCCAAAAATGTCCCCTCCCTACCCGACTGTCTGAGTCCGCTCCGCTGATTATTCGGCGAGTCCACTCCGCTGCCGTGTTGATTTGTTATTTTGTCACTAACTTCGTAGTTTCTGAACCAAATCAGTTCAAATTGCACAGAAATCTTTATCATAACCAAACACTGATATGCGCGACAATATGTATGAGATTCAAAGTCGTTAAGGGCATGAAAAAAGGCATTTAAAAGTCTCCCCTCCGCTTCGAAAATGAAAGTGAGATAAACATCAACTTGACATCTTAAATACGCAAGTTTCTTGCAGTTTGTGAACCAAAACTCATAGGGAATGTATTCAAGATTCTATTCCAGATTACCACAGTTAAAGGTGACCATCTAAACTACGTCAATTAGTAGAAGGGAGCACCTGATGGCTTACTTAAATCTAATCCTTACAAATTCTTATTCCTTATTCCCTACCTAACCCCCATACTACGTACCATAAAACATGCTATACAATACCCATACGGTTCCCTCTTTGGAGCTGCTCCCGGCCTAGCCTGCCAAAAGTTAAGTTGTTGGTACTTGTAGTTGGAGATTCCCTGGACTAACTAACTCTAAAACTACTGTGCAGCTACCTTTTGTTGTACCCAACTGTCACTCATTCTACCAGGCGGTCCTCTAACCTACTAATCCCTGCACAGTTCATAGTTCACATTTACATATTTCCAAGTTCCCTACTAATCAAAACCTTTCCATCCGTTTACCTTAATCGTATCGTTTAATTACTATGTATTGTTTCTGTCCAACAATCTGACTCTTGCCGATCCTGCAATCCACTTATCTTCTTAATATTGCATGCCATATTAACGTAACTCATTATCCCAAAATATATCGCGTCCCAACTTCACCTTAATCTTCCTTCCACTCGTTGTCCGACTGACAGGACATTAAATATAACTGTCACTGTTGTAGTCAGTTAATATATTTTTGCCAATCTACTTCCATGACCATTTCTCTCTTCTATACATTATGTAAATTCCCGTGACAAGCACCACACTAAATGATATTGACACATATGTGTAATAACATGGTAGATTTATTAAACAGCAATATCTTCAACGGGAGAGTGAATGCTGTATATAGAGGATACTAAACGACCTTCCATTTAATACGATTTTTATTAAACGAGTTAATGATTGTGTGTAAAACGAGCGAAAGCGAGTTTGATACCAAATCATTCACGAGTTTAATAAAAATAGTATTAAATGGAAGAGAGTTTAGTATTCTGTTTATTACTTGCCCTCAAAATCAAGCAAAACCGGCGACAGTTCGCTGAAACGAACTTTTCCGCAACTCGGCAGCCATTGTGACGGCGCGCTTCCACAATGACGTCACAACCACACACTACTGTGACGCCACACTTCAATTGTGTTATTTCACTAGTTTAATATTGCTATATAAATATTACACTGCGATGTCTTACACGGGGCGAGTAATAAGTGTCTATATCTAGATGGTATATTTTACATGTGTCCACCAGTGACTGTTACATGTGTCTTCTATCTAAATGATGTATGTTACATGTGTCCACCAGTGAATGCTGTATGTGTCTATATCTAAATGGTGTATTTTACATGTGTCCACCAGTGAATGCTATATGTGTCTATATCTAAATGGTGTATTTTACATGTGTCCACCAGTGAATGCTATATGTGTCTATATATAAATGGTATATTTTACATGTGTCCACCAGTGAATGCTGTATGTGTCTATATCTAAATGGTGTATGTGACATGTGTCCACCAGTGTATGCTACATGTGTCTATATCTAAATGGTATATTTTACATGTGTCCACCAGTGAATGCTATATGTGTCTATATATAAATGGTGTATGTTACATGTGTCCATCAGTGACTACTGTATGTGTCTACTATCTAAATGGTGTATTTTACATGTGTTCACCAGTGAATGCTATATGTGTCTACTATCTAAATGGTGTATTTTACATGTGTCCACCAGTGAATGCTGTATGTGTCTACTATCTAAATGGTGTATGTTACATGTGTCCACCAGTGAATGCTACATGTGTCTATATATAAATGGTGTATTTTACATGTGTCCACCAGTGAATGCTATATGTGTCTATTATCTAAATGGTATATTTTACATGTGTCCACCAGTGAATACTGTATGTGTCTACTATCTAAATGGTGTATGTTACATTTGTCCACCAGTGAATGCTATATGTGTCTACTATCTAAATGGTGTATGTTACATTTGTCCACCAGTGAATGCTACATGTGTCTACTAACTAAATGGTGTATTTTACATGTGTCCACCAGTGAATGCTATATGTGTCTATATATAAATGGTGTATGTTACATGTGTCCACCAGTGAATGCTACATGTGTCTATATATAAATGGTGTATTTTACATGTGTCCACCCGTGAATGCTATATGTGTCTATTATCTAAATGGTGTATGTTGCATGTGTCCACCAGTGAATACTGTATGTGTCTATTATCTAAATGGTGTATGTTACATGTGTCCACCAGTGAATGCTACATGTGTCTATATATAAATGGTGTATTTTACATGTGTCCACCAGTGAATGCTATATGTGTCTATTATCTAAATGGTGTATGTTACATGTGTCCACCAGTGAATGCTAAATGTGTCTTTATCTAAATGGTGTATGTTACATGTGTCCACCAGTGAATGCTAAATGTATCTTTATCTAAATGGTGTATTTTACATGTGTCCACCAGTGAATGCTATATGTGTCTATTATCTAAATGGTATATTTTACATGTGTCCACCAGTGTATGCTACATGTGTCTATATCTAAATGGTATATTTTACATGTGTCCACCAGTGAATGCTATATGTGTCTGTATATAAATGGTGTATGTTACATGTGTCCACCAGTGAATGCTAAATGTGTCTTTATCTAAATGGTGTATGTTACATGTGTCCACCAGTGAATGCTAAATGTATCTTTATCTAAATGGTGTATTTTACATGTGTCCACCAGTGAATGCTATATGTGTCTATTATCTAAATGGTATATTTTACATGTGTCCACCAGTGTATGCTACATGTGTCTATATCTAAATGGTATATTTTACATGTGTCCATCAGTGAATACTGTATGTGTCTACTATCTAAATGGTATATTTTACATGTGTCCACCAGTGAATGCTATATGTGTCTACTATCTAAATGGCGTATTTTACATGTGTCCACCAGTGAATGCTATATGTGTCTACTATCTAAATGGTGTATGTTACATGTGTCCACCAGTGAATGCTACATGTGTCTACTATCTAAATGGTGTATTTTACATGTGTCCACCAGTGAATGCTGTATGTGTCTACTATCTAAATGGTTTATGTTACATGTGTCCACCAGTGAATGCTACATGTGTCTATATATAAATGGTGTATTTTACATGTGTCCACCAGTGAATGCTATATGTGTCTATTATCTAAATGGTGTATGTGACATGTGTCCACCAGTGAATGCTATATGTGTCTATATCTAAATGGTGTATGTTACATGTGTCCACCAGTGAATGCTACATGTGTCTATATATAAATGGTGTATGTTACATGTGTCCACCAGTGAATGCTACATGTGTCTATATATAAATGGTGTATGTTACATGTGTCCACCAGTGAATACTGTATGTGTCTACTATCTAAATGGTGTATTTTACATGTGTCCACCAGTGAATGCTATATGTGTCTACTATCTAAATGGCGTATTTTACATGTGTCCACCAGTGAATGCTATATGTGTCTACTATCTAAATGGTGTATGTTACATGTGTCCACCAGTGAATGCTACATGTGTCTACTATCTAAATGGTGTATTTTACATATGTCCACCAGTGAATGCTGTGTGTCTACTATCTAAATGGTGTATGTTACATGTGTCCACCAGTGAATGCTACATGTGTCTATATATAAATGGTGTATTTTACATGTGTCCACCAGTGAATGTTATATGTGTCTATTATCTAAATGGTGTATGTTACATGTGTCCACCAGTGAATGCTATATGTGTCTATATATAAATGGTGTATGTTACATGTGTCCACCAGTGAATGCTACATGTGTCTATATATAAATGGTGTATGTTACATTTGTCCACCAGTGAATGCTATATGTGTCTATATCTAAATGGTGTATGTTACATGTGTCCACCAGTGAATGCTACATGTGTCTATATATAAATGGTGTATGTTACATGTGTCCACCAGTGAATGCTACATGTGTCTATATATAAATGGTGTATGTTACATGTGTCCACCAGTGAATGCTAAATGTGTCTTTATCTAAATGGTGTATGTTACATGTGTCCACCAGTAAATGCTATATGTGTCTATATCTAAATGGTGTATTTTACATGTGTCCACCAGTGAATGCTATATGTGTCTATTATCTAAATGGTATATTTGACATGTGTCCACCAGTGAATGCTACATGTGTCTATATATAAATGGTGTATGTTACATGTGTCCACCAGTGAATGCTATATGTGTCTATTATCTAAATGGTATATTTTACATGTGTCCACCAGTGAATGCTGTATGTATCTACTATCTAAATGGTGTATTTTACATGTGCCCACCAGTGAATGCTATATGTGTCTTTATCTAAATGGTGTATGTTACATGTGTCCACCAGTGAATGCTATATGTGTCTACTATCTAGATGGTGTATGTTACATGTGTCCACCAGTGAATGATATTTGTGTCTATATATAAATGGTGTATTTTACATGTGTCCACCAGTGAATGCTATATGTGTCTACTATCTAAATGGTGTATTTTACATGTGTCCACCAGTGAATGCTATATGTGTCCAGTATTTATTCGGAATTTAATTTAATTTTAATTGTAGTTTTCCTTGTATATGTATCAATATTTTCCATGTTTGTTTTAACCTTTAGATAGTTTCCTAACATGGCCTAAAATAAACTACTTTAGCTATATTTGTATTTAATTGTTTCACTTTTAGAAAAGTTGTATTGTTTGGGAACAACTCGCAAAACTTGTTTTAATAAGGAAACTTTTGATAATACTCCATGTACAAATATACTTAATTGAAAGATATGCAAGTTAAAATTGGCAAACTATGTACAACAAAAAAACTTGAACGGTTTGTTTAGACTAATGTTAACTCCAGGACCTGTTACAAACATCTGTCATCTCCAACATATACATTTAGATAACGCAATGGACAAATGAAACCCTGTCAAATCCGGGAAGATGATAACTTGATCATTAATGCCGGCTCGTTAACTCACACCTCCACTGGTATTATAAAAATAACATATCTATCGTTGTCATACATTGTCGACATGATGATCTTCATTGCTGTTTTTGCTCTGGTTGCGACCAGCGTCGTCACCGAAGGTAAGAACACACTCGTACAGAACCCTTTTTTCGGTTTGGAGTTATTTCTGATAATTCATTTTTTTTAGTAAGAGTAAAAGTTTCAGAGGAGTTTTGTTCTAAATCCAACATGAGGATTTTCTTAAAAACACCCAACATAACTAGATCTTTAATTACTTTTAGGCCTGAACTATACTCACGAGAAAAGAAACGAATCCTCGAAAAAATACGCGATACCATAAATAATAAATACGGCTTAACGCGTGCCAACAAAACTTACTCAGGATTATCAAACAAAATCTATCGCGTTTCTGAAGGACATGAGATATTAAAGTCGAAAAAGGACTCTTTGTTTGCTCCAAGCGTCCTACGGTAATGGTGCGTTAATCAAATGATTCATCTTTTATTACATGAAAATAAAGAATTTTTATCCAATAGTGTTTTAAAGTATTTTTCTCAGGCCCGAAGTGTTTCGGAAAAAGTAAGTATCAAACTCTGTTGTATGACATGGTGAGTAAACTTCTCTACGAAGATCGCTCATGTGTCTACCAAAAGGATATACACTCTGACATTGTTTTAACTCTTTCAAAACATGATCGCGTGTCTTTTTGTCTTGAGTTTACTTATAAGCGGTATAAATTCAATTCGACCCATATATATGTCATAAAAATGTTCAATTGAACACTACATGTCAAATAATGAAGTCGCACTATGTTGGGTTTTAACGCTCTCGCCTCACTAGATAATTAAAGATAGTCGTACGATTTATATTGTTTTGGTAAAATGAATAATCACACTACTGTTTTCTACTTTATAGATTGAGTTTGTATTTGAATACTATTTCATGGCACATCTTCCTTTTATCTGAATGAAAAATATCAATTGATATCGGAAACGAAGAATAACGAATTCTTAAACGTTATTGTACTGGTAAATTCAAATATTATTGAGATAAATGTTTATGTACATTTTTCAACATGACTTTTATGCTATCTATACATATATAAAATGTTCGTGTAAAAAAACTTACTGAAGCAGTACTAATGGGTTATTTTGATCTCATTCACATATCTAGCTGATTGACCACAGAGGTTCGAATCTCGGAGTGGACCCTATAACTTTTTTTCTCTAACTTTTGCACTCATATATCGTTTTCATATGTTGAGATAAACCTACATTTCAAATTTGAACGAACTCGGTCAAGAAATTTAAGCGTAATTCATATCTGTATTCTATATATAGCAAAATTATAGGGTCCACTCCGAGATTCGAACCTCTGTGTGTTTGACTGTGAAGTGCGTTCAAAGTCAATAGACAGATATCCGTTTGTTGTTGAAGCGTCCTGTCCACTGGGGTTCATTGGGAACAGAAACTCCTGCTATTGGTTTTCGACTGGGACCGCCAACTACCTAGAAGCTAGTGTAAGAAAGATAAGATAAACTTTATCATCCCCGCGGGGAAATTTGTTTTACATTCAAAGAGCTTTGCATAAATATAAAAATTAATCATTTGTCAATATATATATAAATTATATTCAAAAAAATACCTTTGCTCTACAAGCAATAATCTTAAGCAATGTAAACAAGGATGTTACATTGAACAACACATTTATGATTACAGTGCGACGGTTAGGCTTACAAATTTGTATGTAAATTTAAAATCTAGATAAATATAAGATTATGTAAGATTAAAAGAAGGATAAAGCCATTTGTCGGAGTTCCTTTTCAATTGAAACCGCCATGATTAAATATCATATTCTGGATATGATGGTCAATTTCCTTAGAACAGACGCTTTTCCGTAAATAATTTTCCTCGCTCAGTAGGGGGGGGGGGGGGGGGGGGGGGCTGAGATTTTGAACTTTTATGCTCAGTGGGGGTGGGGGTCTCATATCAGGGTTTTACACGTGTTTGATGTACTCATTTTATGGATTGTGAGGTTGTATGGGGCTGAATTCCAAATTCGGGGGGCTGTAACTTTGATAGTCTGTAAATTTCTTTTAAAAAAGTTTTCCCCTAGAATTAGTTGGGGGCCGTATCTTTGGAGTTTGTGAAGAAGACCCTTATGCCATACGCTCCAAGGGCTTTACTTATAAAATTGTGTTAATCGGTAAACGGTTGAGTCGCCGGCCGTAAATCATAGATTGGAATCTGGTAATTATTCCGTTGTCTAAGAAAAAATTTTAAACATGTTTGTGGACATTTTACGAAAAGTTTATAAGTCTTTATTCCCCTCACTTTGGAAAACAGCATAGGTCGTTCCGTTGCATAAACAGGCAGTGTTCATGAATGTTCAAACTACAGACCCGTTTCCCTGTTGAGTTGTCTCTAAACTTTTCGAAAAATATCCACAAACATGTTTACAATTTTTTTACACTGTCAAAATAGTACATTAATTACATTAATAGCATTAACTCTGAATTATCAATGAAATATTTAAAATAAAAAATTATTTAAAAAAAACGTGCTACTGCCCCTTTAAAAACGATTATTTATCAAGCCAGGCTCAGATTTCCGAATATTTAGAGTTGATATCATATCTTCTAACTCATGTTCATTTACTTCTCCAAGTGAAAAAAACTCTGGTGTATGTACGTGTTCATCTATATCATCATCTTTATCATCGACACTAGCTTGATTAGCAAAATAGTCGTTTATTTAATTAGCCTTATCGGATTCATTTTCCAAAAGAATTGCCATCGTTTTCTAGAATCGGGAAGATGATGTGATATTGACTGATAAATAAATATGATTTTCTCCTTTTTTTACAGCGACAATGTCATCACTTCAATAGCCGTCTTGCTATCATTACAAGTCGAAGTGAAGACAACTTCATCAGAAACTTTCTTCAACGTTATGGCCGAGGTGAGAATGTTCAAAGGACATTGTTACAGCAACGCAGTTTCTCTAATCCGTGCCTAATAACGGTTGACGATGGAATTCAAATGTTTGGGTTCATTTCTTCTAACCATTCTAGTCTCACGGTTACTACTTTTGATAATAGACAAAAAAAGAATACTTGAGTGAAAGACAAATCGTGAGTTGTTGGAGTCATATAAACTTCATTGAAGTATTGTTGCTGAATAATATCACATTATTACTTGATCCTGTAAGGTCTTCCCCAGGGGAAGCTATATGTAAGATATGAAGAGAATCAGGTCAACAGTTCTTGAGATATTGCGCTAACAAGGGTAAACATGCAAGTTCACATGTCCAAAAATTCAAAGTTCTGCTGTGACCTTGAGAATTATGTCAAGGTCACCAAAATCTAATCAGCCCAAGGTCTTCATCAGGAGAAGCTATATGTAAGATATGAAGAGAATCCAGTAAACAGTTCTTGAGATATCGCGCCAACAAGGGTAAAATGACAAAGTGTCCTTGTGACCTTGAAATGAAGGTCAAGGTCACGAAACCCATTTGGACAATTACTCTCACTGAGGTGAACCTATATGCAAAATATGAGAAGGATGTAGAGAATAGTACTTATGTTATTCCATTTCGTACGTACGGACGGACGTACGGGACGTACGGGACGTACGGACGGACGCTGCCGAATACTATATCCCCCGCTTCGCGCTAATCGCGCGGCGGGGGATAATAAGTAGTTGAGGGTATATATAAGATCTGAATGATATTCACAATTTACCACACAAAAAATTCGTCCTCCATTTTGTTGCTTTTACAAAGATTACAAAGCCTTTGATGAAAAGGGGAATGTGGTCCCACTTCTACCAATAATGGCAAAATGCAACAACGCAGTTACCAGTGGTTACTGTACCTCTAGGTAATAAAAAGACGGTCCCGCTATGATCTGGCATTATTTTTATGAATATACGTTTTGAACATGATATCACAAACCCCCACTACCCAAATCTCCTGTAATTAATGGCCTAATGTTTACATTTTTTATTTTGTAACTAATAATTGGTAATTATTAGGCGTTATTTTCATAAATATGTCAGACGTTTTGAACATTCCTTTCAAACACAGCATTGGCCTACTGGGTTGGTGCCTCGGACAAGAGGTCGGAAGGCACATGGACCTGGGATGAAACTGTCCCTTTACGGGAACTGACCTACACCAACTGGTTTCCCGGTCAACCTGACAATAACAGTGGGCGAGAGCACTGCCTGGAGCTGCGACTTCCGTTTGGGAATTATCTGTGGAATGATTTCGTTTGTGAAGTCCAAAATAATTACATCTGTGAGATCTCTGTCCCCGCCTCCTCTTGTACCAGTGACTGATCTACACCCTGATCTGATGAACATTCACACGCACGCACGCACGCGCACACACAAACACACAAACACACACACACACAATAGCTTAAAAGCCTGAGTCTGAATCTATGACAAGGCCTCTGGAGATTTATGAAATTTGGAAATCTCAGTCTTTTCATAACATATTTTCTTTTATTTAAGGTTTATTGACAAAACTTCATTTCTGGGTCTTATTGTTAGAATAGTCAAATGTTAATACCTTCTCCCTTTTGTTCGCCCTCTCCCTTCAACATGCAGCTGTGCAAATACTGTTATCAACTATAACATTGCCCATGCAATTTTGAAACAACATACCTTTCAACCGCCTACATAACAAAAATAACATGGCTTAAGTTGTTAATAAAATAACATAAAATAAAAGTATGCATTGAAAATGTTTGCGTTTGTTATTTTGTCAACATGTTGTGTCATTTATTTGATTTAATTACCTTTGAAGAACGCCGTGATCAACGTTACCATAAAATATGTCTTAAATTTGCATAATATTGTTAGGCCTATATGATTTTAAAACATCATAAACAAACGTGTTGTTTGAATGACAAATCGGGTATTGTATCCTGACATATAACCTCAGGTGTCATAATCGTGTCATTTTGTAGGTAATTCTTTTCTCGGGTAAACCTGCTTTCAATGTCACATCGCTTCTCACCGGGACATTCTAAAATATCCCAGGAACATTCTAGAATATCCAAGGGACATTCTAGAATAACTCAGGGACATTCTAGAATATCCAAGAGACATTCTAGAATAACTCAGGGACATTCTAGAATATCCCAGGGACATTCTAGAATAAGTTTAATTTTTACTTTACTTTTTTAATTATATATCATTTTATACAAGACTCATAAGTTGTAAACATTACGAAACAAACAAATTGATTTGTAAAATTTGAATGTAATTTTTATATACATACTGTAAATATATATTAAATTTGATTCTAAAATCGTATGCAAAGTATATATTTGAAGTCTTTCGCGAAGAGCTGTTGTTAAACAGACAGCTTGCAAGGATTGGCTGCGTTTGTGCGATACTTTCAGTGTTATTATATATTTCAATATTTTTACCGACTTTTTCGTCCTTCCTTCGCTTTATATGACAGATATTTACCTACGGCCCACGGGTTTCCCCCTCACCCCTCATGTTTACATTTTCAATCAAACCCTAGGGACAGGTTAATATCTTTACATAGCGAGCCGCACATATACACAATCCAGTGGGGATGCAAGTAGAGCCTCGATCTCGACCTAGGGTTTGGGTTGAGGCCCTGATATGATATCATTGAGCCGGATTATTTTTTGAGGCCCAAGGTTTTTTATTATTTGATAGACACAAGTTAATTGATGCATTGAGCTTAAACTGCGCACGAAATTCCATAACCGAAAAGTAAAATTTCATGCAGAAGGAGTTAAAGTGTTTTCAAAATTTGATGAAATAAATAAAATACCGAGTTACAAGAAGGATAAAGGGGCAGTAGCAAGTTTTTGATAATTTTATATTTTGAAATGTTCACTGATAATTGTAAGTTAATGCTAAATGTATTTTTTTGACAGTTTAAAAAATCTCATTACACAAGCAAATCATCCATTGTCAGAGGAAAAAGTATGAAGATTCACATAAAATCCATTGGCGGCCATTTTGTGTGAACACCTTTAATTCATTTTGTGTAAGAAAAAGGAATTGCATGGCTAAACTTATTTGAATTATTACTGCTCCATTTAGTTTCAACACACTGTCTTTCAATTGGAACATTAATTTTCATTTTCCTGACATCACCTAGCTTATATTCCCTCTAAAACGTGCTACTGCCCCTTCAAGTACAAGTGGGACCTATTTATCTCTTGCGCTGCAGGACAGATTATTATATTGTGAGGCATATAAGTACGATATCGCGGTTTAAGAGGTGTAAAATCCTTTAATTTCCTTATTCCACATGTAAGTGACAGATAATATTTAAGTTGTACATTGATGTTGTCACTATAGTAAACGGACACAACTCTTAGCACGAGCTGTAGTGTACTAAATACAATGTACATATGGTGATTTCTTCGACTAGACTACAGTGAATCTGGTTGAGTAAAGAGATGTTCGACCTCTGAAGTTGCCATCTAAATAAATTTAGATCAACAGATTTTATATTTTGTCATACAGTATTAACTTATATAAAACCTGTTGATTTTCATTTAGATTGCTGAAGATGGTACATTTGGCATAAGTAAATGTTTATATGGGACAATTGTGGATAATATATAGTTACTTTTAGTTAAGTTTTAGTTTACTTAATAGTTACTAATAGTTATTTAAAACTTTGCTACTGCCCCTTTGAAAATGGGAGGTGCATGTCACAGAAATGTTTGACTATAGCTTTAATGGGAGAAGTGATTTTTTTTCATATATTTCATTTCTAAAAGTTTCAATAACTAAATAAAGCTATGTTGGAACAGAAATTATCAAGTATCAGGCGAAAACTGTTGACTGCCATTTTAGTGGGAAATCCTTTTCATCATATATGATTCAGTTAACTGAACTTCATTCAGTACTGACATATTGTTTGAACAAATTGTCTTGCAATTGGTAACAAAACTTATGGTTTTCGCGAGATCCTTTATTTATACTCCGTGTCCTCATGCTGTAATCTTAGCAGCTTGTCCCATACACGGTATAAAAATATAATTATAATTATTTAAAAAAATATCTCTCTCATTATTATCGTACTACTTTAATAGTCTAAATGTGAGATTATTATTATTACATACCAAGTGAAACTGTGTTAACTGAGTGTATTTGTTTTGTCATGATATTTTATGAGTTAGGTATGTCTTTTGTTTTTGTTTTTGTTTTTGTTTATTTAAATGTGATGATCTTGATTCATGCCTGAATACAGAGGATGTGTTTAATGGTATAAAATATAATAAATATATATATAGGTTTAATCAAAGAAACTTTTATTGAATAAATAATTTGATAGATTTGTGACGTTCGCTTAGAGATGAAAAATCGGCAATATGGTTCTAAGTGCATATATATATGAAGTTTTTTAAAAGTAACTCTTGAGTTTGCGTACCGGCAATTGTTTCAAATCAAATACCGGTAAGATAAATGAACCATGGAGTCTTATTCCGGAGGCGATATTAAAGACTTCTCAAGTAGTTAATCATAGGACTTACCTTAGAAATAATATAAAATTAATACATAAATTTACCTTATTTTAAGACCAACATACATGTACTTGGTCTTTGTTAAGTATGGTGCTAATTTTTTTTTATTTTGTAAGACAAGTTTAGGAGTCGAAACATAAGTCTTAACGTTACTCTTCCCTAAATGGTGTCTCCAACAAAAAACAAAATCATGAACGAATTTATAAATTCTTTGATTCTTAAATCTGTTCATACCTTCAAAAGTTCGCATACATTGTCGGTTTGTCTGTCTGTGATCACATTGTTTCCCTGGCATAATTTAAAAACCGATACAGCTAGCTCAATGAAACTTGGTATATTGACTCATCATCACATGTAGTTGTGCCTTTTGGGGTTTTCAACTTTCTGGAAATTTTTATTTGTGCGGTTTCCATGGAAACGCAATTTAGAAATGTGTTTCCGGAGCAGAACTCGAAACAAGTGTGGCCTAGCTGAAACTTGGTATGTTGACTGATCATCGCATGTAGTTGTGCCTTTTGGGGTTTTCAACGTTCTGGAATTTGTTATTTTTCCAGTTTCCATGAAATCTCAACGCAGAATGGCGTTTTCGGAGCAGAAATTTAAAACTATTAGAGCTAGCTCAATGTAACTTAGTATATTGACTAATCATTACATTTAGTTGTGCCTTTTGGGATTTTCAATTTTCTGGATTTTTTTATTTTTCTTGGTTCCATAGAAACACTAGTTAAAATTCAGCGGAGCAGAATTTGAAAACCATTAGGCCTAGAAAATAAAAAAATAGAGCCATTGGCTCTGTAGCTCATCAGGCTACATCATCAATTATGCTGTAGAGTGTGGCCAATGTGATTCCCCCTTTGTAAAGGCCACAGGGTAATATAAAATTAAGTATATAGGCGACAAGTTTCAGTTTTCTAGGCCTTATACTTCAGGAGAAGAAGATGAAAATAGATTTGAAGGACGTTCCTGTTGCCTTTATTAGGGGCAACAGGGTCACCAAAGCTACACTTCATAATCCTCAATAGTCAAGGAGTCTGTACACAAAGTTTCAGCTTTCTAGGCCTCATGGTTCTGAAGAAGAAGATGAAAATAGGTTTTTAAGGCATGGCATCTGTGGCCCTTATTAGGGGTCACAGGGCAACCAAAGCTACAATTTATAATCCTCACTAGCCAAGGAGTCTGTACACAAAGTTCCAGCTTTCTAGGCCTTATGGTTCTGGAGAAGAAGATGAAAATGGTTTTTTAGGGTGTGGCCCCTGTGGCCCTTATTAGGGGTCACAGGTCCACCAAAGCTACAATTTATAATCCTCACTCTTGAAAGAGGCTATACACAAAGTTTCAGCTTTCTAGGCCTTATGGTTCTGGAGAAGAAGATGAAAATAGGTTTTTAGGGTGTGGCCCCTGTGGCCCTTATTAGGGGTCACAGGGCCACTAAAGCTACAATTTATAATCCTCACTAGCCAAGGAGTCTGTACACAAAGTTTCAGCTTTCTAGGCCTTATGGTTCTGGAGAAGAAGATGAAAATAGGTTTTTAGGGCGTGGCCCCTGTGGCCCTTATTAGGGGTCACAGGGCCACTAAAGCTACAATTTATAATCCTCACTAGCCAAGGAGTCTGTACACAAAGTTTCAGCTTTCTAGGCCTTATGGTTCTGGAGAAGAAGATGAAAGTAGGTTTTAGGGTGTGGCCCCTGTGGCCCTTATTAGGGGTCACAGGGCCACTAAAGCTACAATTTATAATCCTCACTAGCCAAGGAGTCTGTCAAAAGTTTCAGCTTTCTAGGTCTTATGGTTCTGGAGAAGAAGTCGAAATTACACAAAGTTTACGGACGGACGGACGGATGGACGGACGGACGCCGGACACCATGCCATGCCATAAGCCCATCGGGCCTTACAGGCCAGATGAGCTAAAAAGTAATTTGTTCTGGTTTCCGCCCGCGTCAGTTTAAAACCCCCGCATCAAACCTTTTTTTAAAGATGTCGACAAGGGGAAATGAAAATTTAGTCCCGTGGCATAGAAAAATGATTGAAACACAGGCTCTTAAAATGTTACTATTTTCTGTCCGTGAGTGCCTTCAAAGAGGCAGTGAAAAAGTTCTTCAAAGAATTATTAATTTTTTTCTTCATGTTCAATAATAATAAAACTGTCATCGCATCTTTTTTGCCTGAATGTAAAGACCAGAAACTTTTTAAAGTTGTTTTTTGGCATTACGGCTAATTCAAACTGTTTACAAATGTGCCTATGGGTGTTTTCACATTGCAGGGAGTTTAAACTCAAAGACATTATTCTTTCCAACATTACAATGACATTATTCTTTCCAACATTACAATTAATTTCTAAACTGTGTCTCACCAAGGAATGAAGATGTTTTAATCACACAGCATATTCAATCAAACAGGAAAGTTGTTTTCCTCTGTCTTCACAGACTAGCTGCATGTATGAATACAACATTATTCACAGAATCAGTAGGCCTATATCAAGATATATGCTTATTGAATACCGTAAATCCATGAATAATCGCCTGCCTAGATTCAACGGCTGCCTTAGTGACAAAACACCGGGTGGAAACACAATTATAAGGTCCACTCCGAGATTCGAATCTCTGTGGGTGGAAAGCCTTGTTGAAACAAATAATCGGCGGGTTTGATTTATCAATTTTAAGAGGTTTTAGATATGTTCCTTGTCTAATACATCTGACATTTATAACCTATGCATCGTTTTGAAACACATAATTATTCGTGAGAAACTTTATTTCCGCTATGTTCACAATAATTTTAAGTCCAATGATGATAGGCTTGGTTAACTTTTTATCAAAATATATACACAATTACACATACTATTATTCTGAAAACAATAATTGCCTGCCTTGAATAATCGCCGGGTTGAATCGGTTTTTGGAATTAATAACCACCCGCGATTAGTCAAGGATTTACACAATTAGCAGTAGGCTATTAGTATGGGCGGCCATCAAGGCAAAAAATACAACAAAACGAAACCAACGTTCAAACTGGGATAAACATTGTTTCGCGTATCTTGTAAGGACAAACTCGTTTTAACCCTGCCCCGTACGATGTAAGATCAACCTGGAACGATGGACGCTAGAGGGCGCTAGAGCTGAATACTATTTTTAGATTGCCTTGGCGGGGAAGTAGGCTCTTTGTGGGGTGGGGACTAAGTATAGTGTAGCAAGGCAACGCTATGATGGCCGAAACGGGCCATCGCACGGGACATCGCTCTTTCGCCCTTTCATATTAACGCGATAAAGCGATAAAGCGATATTAACGAACGACAAAGCGAAATTTGGAAACGACAAAGCGAAATGGCCGAACGACAAAGCGATATGACCGAACGATAAAGCGAAATGGCCAAACGACAAAGCGAAATGGCCAAACGACAAAGCGATATGGCCGAACGACAAAGCGAAATGGCCAAACGACAAAGCGATATGGCCGAACGACAAAGCGATATGGCCAAACGACAAAGCGAAATAGCAGACGACATAGCGATATAATAGCACGACAAAGCGAAAGAGCGATAGAGCGATAAAGCGAAAGAGCGACAAAGCGATATACCTTAACGACAAAACGATAGAGCGATAGGGCGATAAAGCGATAAAGCGACAGAGCGATAAAGCGACAGAACGATAAAGCGAAAGAGCGAAAGAGCGATAAAGCGAAAGAGCGATAAAGCGAAAGAGCGATAAAGCGAAAGAGCGATAAAGCGACAGAACGATAAAGCGAAAGAGCGAAAGAGCGATAAAGCGAAAGAGGTGTATTGACGGATACACCTCTCCTTTCTATGTTCAAACTGCAGTTTATCCACTGATACACCTCTACTTTTCTAATACACCAACACTTTATTGTTAATCTACACCTAGTCAGGAGAAGAGATCTTCAACGTTGGCAAATAAACGGACTTGTAAAACTTAGAATTTAAAATTTTTGAGATTTATAATCAAATCGAACCAGGGACCTTTATGTTGTTGAGCAGCGACTCTATCGATTGAGGAAATATGGAATTCATGATCATCGGTCAAACAGTGAATAAAAAATCTAAAAATTAAAGATGACTGGAATAAAACAAACCTGTGGTGACATTAAAAAAATCTATAGAAAAATATCAATTTGGTCGACTTCTCGTGTCCTTTACCAAACTGTTTCGATATTATTTTTGTTTTCCAAAGAAATAATATCATAATTCAATCTGATAACTAGCGACAGCTACCTTCATTTTCATTCACAACAAATTAGAACGTACAAGCTGGTATCTGAATAAATATATATTTTTCCACTTATGGACACAGCTGTCATCTTACTTAATCGTTGTTCCAATTTCTTTCAAAGGTTTATGTGTAAATTGTTTAATGACCGGGAATATGTTATGTTTATCATACATGTACCATATAGATGTAATTTTCGATTTTGTTTACATGTATATCTGTATAAGGTTATTTAGTTCCAATTTGAAGTCTTTGTTGGAATTGATAATAGTAATTGTCTTATTCAGTACCACATATTTGAGATAAATAATTATTTTCGTATATTCTGTCTTTGTACTTTTCATTGATAGCATTCCATTATTACTGACATACTGACAAAAGTTTGGCTTTCGTTTTCGGAGAAATTGCATGTATCAATATTTTTGTCTTTAGCACTGGGTAATAGATCGTTTATCGGCAAAACTCTACACAGAAAAGACATCTTTAAGCTTGTGTTTCATTTTTACACTGACTATCATAAATTTATGGTTATGTTACTATATCATAGAAAGCTCTACATCCCATTCTCTCAGTAACATTATTTTCAATTAAATATGAGATGATAGAATTTTATTAGCTACAGGTTATATTTAACATTGATGCTTTAACGAATACACTATACCCGGAACATAAAAAACGCTTGTTTTATGATGGCAGTTAAAGATATTTGTTTATTATTCGAGAGTAAAACCATCATAACAATCCCATTGACAAATACCATTATAATTTGTACTCAAAACTCGCTAAAATTGTAATTTTGTCATCATGTGGATTTAACTGGCTCTCCTTCGAAATACATTTCGAAAAAGAGATTTTAGATTTATTACATTGTTGTGTTGTTTGATTCATGAAATACACTAGAAATATACTCTCTCAAAGAAGAAACGTATATGTATATATTTTTCAAGCACATCATTGCTTCACCATAAAAGCAAACATGTCATATAATTTCAATTGTAACAAAGAAAAAAATACATATCTATAGCACAAGAGTTAGCCAACACTAGAGCACTAGTTTCAGTTTTGTGTCCGTGTTCTGTAATCAGCAAGATGGTGTTGAAACCAGTCCTATGTGTGACTTTCATTTGCAAGAATTATTGCGTGGAATCCCATCAGTAAGGAATAGACAAGGTGCTGCTGTCCCTTTACTGCAATTCATCCCCACACTTCCTGCATTGTAATGACAAGTTGTTGGTGTGTCTATTGTGACGTTGATTGAGTTTAAACCTTTGATGTTCTATTTTGAGTGTTTGAGAAATCATTACAGCTTTTTTGCTTTAAAGGGGCAGTAGCACGTTTTTAGGGGGAATATAGGGTGATGACAGGAAAATAAAAATTAATGGTTCCAATTGAAGACAATGTATTTAAACTAAATGTAGCAGTAATACTTCAAATATATAATTAAAGTTTAGCCATGCGATTGCTTTTTCTTACAAAAAATTAATTAAAGGTGTTCACACAAAATGGCCGCCAATGGATTTAATGTGAATCTTCATACTTTGTCCTCTGACTATGGATGACTGGCTTGTGTAAGTAGATTTTTGTCACTGTAAAAATAATACATTTAGCATTAACTAATTATGAGTGAAAATTTTTAAATATAAAATTATCAAAAAACGTGCTACTGCCCCTTTAAAAAGGGTAGGGAAATAAGTCGTCTGACGTTCTGTAAGTGAATTCAAGTTATCATGCTTCAATAATCTAATGTAACTGACGTTCTGGACGTTGTTGAAGTTGTGATTTGCCTCTCAAAATTTGTTTCAACCAATTAACAAGATATCTGTGTATTGGATATTGCACCTTCAACAACCATCAACGCCGTCTCAACCTATTAATTCGACTCGTAGCATCAAGTATTGGCAAACAATTGGCATCTCTTTGAACATCTCTTGGACGGAAGTGGCGTGAAGGAACAACCAACATGGCACAATATGTGTGATAAGTGTGCCAGAATCACGAATCCTGACGTCTATAGAGGAGGAGGAAGAGTACAGTTACATGACGTCTCTGGAAGAGGAGTAAGAGAACAGTAACATGACGTCTATAGAGGAGGAGTAAGAGAACAGTAACATGACGTCTCTGGAAGAGGAGTAAGAGTACAGTTACAAGACGTCTCTGGAAGAGGAGTAAGAGAACAGTAACATTAAATCTATAGAGGAGGAGGAGCAGTGCAGTAACAAGAATTATATAGAGGAGGAGGAAGAGAACAGTAACAAGACGTCTTAAGAGAAAAAGGAAGAGTACAGTAGCATGACGTCTATAGAGGAGGAGGAAGAGTACAGTAACATGACGTCTCTGGAAGAGGAGTAAGAGAACAGTAACATGACGTCTATAGAGGAGGAGTAAGAGTACAGTAACATGACGTCTATAGAGGAGGAGTAAGAGAACAGTAACATGACGTCTATAGAGGAGGAGTAAGAGAACAGTAACATGACGTCTATAGAGGAGGAGTAAGAGAACAGTAACATGACGTCTCTGGAAGGGGAGTAAGAGAACAGTAACATGACGTCTATAGAGGAGGAGTAAGAGAACAGTAACATGACGTCTCTGGAAGAGGAGTAAGAGTACAGTAACAATACGTCTCTGGAAGAGGAGTAAGAGAACAGTAACATGACGTCTATAGAGTAGGAGTAAGAGTACAGTAACATGACGTCTATACAGGAGGAGTAAGAGTACAGTAACATGACGTCTATTGAGGAGGAGTAAGGGTACAGTAGCATGACGTCTATACAGGAGGAGTAAGAGTACAGTAACATGACGTCTATTGAGGAGGAGTAAGGGTACAGTAACATGACGTCTATACAGGAGGAGGAAGAGTACAGTAACATGACGTCTATAGAGGAGGAGTAAGAGTACAGTAGCATGACGTCTATACAGGAGGAGTAAGAGTACAGTAACATGACGTCTATAGAGGAGGAGTAAGGGTACAGTAGCATGACGTCTATAGAGGAGGAGGAAGAGTACAGTAACATGACGTCTATAGAGGAGGAGGAAGAGTACAGTAACATGACGTCTATAGAGGAGGAGTAAGAGTACAGTAACATGACGTCTATAGAGGAGGAGTAAGAGTACAGTAACATGACGTCTATAGAGGAGGAGGAAGAGTACAGTAACATGACGTCTATAGAGGAGGAGGAAGAGTACAGTAACATGACGTCTATAGAGGAGGAGTAAGAGTACAGTAACATGACGTCTATAGAGGAGGAGTAAGAGTACAGTAACATGACGTCTATAGAGGAGGAGGAAGAGTACAGTATCATGACGTCTAAACAGGAGGAGTAAGAGAACAGTAACATGACGTCTCTGGAAGAGGAGTAAGAGTACAGTAACACGACGTCTATAGAGGAGGAGTAAGGGTGCAGTAACACGACGTCTATAGAGGAGGAGTAAGGGTGCAGTAACACGACGTCTATTGAGGAGGAGTAAGTGTACAGTAGCATGACGTCTATAGAGGAGGAGGAAGAGTACAGTAACATGACGTCTATAGAGGAGGAGTAAGAGAACAGTAGCATGACGTCTATAGAGGTACTGAAAGCCAGGGATGGGCATACTAAATCTTATCAGGCAGAAGGATAAGCATCAGGTGGTTTTTAAGGTTTTCAAAGATTGGAAGTAAATATGTAACCCTTTCTAGTCATTTAGAGAAAAACACGACGCAAAGGCTGTGATTTACTATTGGCTTTAATTCTATGGTTTAACGAGTTTAGGGATTAAAAGTATACATTTTTGACGGTTATGTAAATGAGCTCTCATGGGTTGTTTGTTCAAGGCAATAAGGTTGTGAAGGGGAATGTTGTAATCGTGAGACTATATATGGGATGCTACACATTTTAGAAATGACTACACTACTACAGGCTAGATTAGGGTTGTTGTATGGTTAGGCCAGGAGAACCCAGAGAGGATAGGGTGGGGAAACGGCTATTAGCCAGCAATATGGACTCACAAGTGTGAAATCTGTATCTATGGTGTGTCAATTTTACACACATGAACTATGTAGTTATGTATACAATCTTATCTATTTTTGACCAATGAATGACTAGTGCTTTGACACCTGGGCGTCACAGGGATGGGCAGACAAACTTCATCCTCTCTCTAATGTTTGTAATGACATTGTCAAAGAGTGTGTAATACCCCAAGCGCGACTCCCCGTAATTACACAATCAGTTATGATGTGTCATGTAATAGTTACCAACTTCGACCTCGGGTTCAAGTTAGATGAACCCTCGCGCACGTGATTCATGTGCGCGAGAACAGAACTCCGAATCAGACACCGACAATCACTGGGCCCAGAGAGGGGAGAGGACATTTACTGTGCACTTCCTAGTTTGGAGAATATCATGAAACTTGAAATTTGACTCATTTTAATTTGATTGTAAACTGCAGAGCTACATTTATTTTGTTCCTTAATGTTCAAAATATATCGAAATAAGACATAAATATATTAAACAGTATCATTGGTTCAATTATATACATTACAAAATACTACTCTATTATGTAACTTAGGTACACTGTAAATGTCTATTCAACGCCATGAGAATTAGAAATATAAAACTTATCAGTTATAGATTGATATGTACATTATGCTTTCATTACATGTTTGTGAATATTTGTAAAACTGTATACCACCAAACCCTTCCGGTTATATTATACTTTTTTGTCATAACCCAAAGAAATGTCATAAAATGGAATAAAAAAAATGAATTAAATTGATAACAACCATATACACGCACATGTGTACTGTGATTGGAAAAGGATACAGATTTTTGTAATGACAGATCTTTGGTTTTTGTTTTGATTGATGCATTTGTAGAAATCCTTTTGTCGTATATTTACCAAGAAATTGTTGTAAACATATATGTCTATTATCACATTCTCTAATATCCGAGGGTTTTTCCCATCAAACTAAAACTGTTGGTGTTTAAAACAAGCTTTAAATATATTTTTCATCAATAATAACATACAGTAAGATAAATTTTCATCAAACTTTTTATTCAAACACGTATCAAAGATATTCCATCAAAGTCGGTATTTCATGAAAAAAAAGCATTCAATTAAAATTTTCCCTTTTAATTAAAGTCAATATTTCATCAAAGTATTGATTCCATGAAATACATGTTTTCATCAAAGTCGTTTATTCATCAATGTTGGTCGCTTAAACAAACTTTAATCCAAATATAAATTTCCGATGAACTCAATATTTCATAAACCATTTATCAATTTTTGTTATCCAAGTCAATATTTTATAAACCACTTATCAATTTTTGTTATCAAAGTCAATATTTCATAAACATATCCAATTATTTTGTCATCGAAATCAATATTTCATATACTTATTTCATCAATCATCAATTTTATCAAAATCAAAATGTAAAGATCTTAAACAGGCTTTCAAATTTATTTTTCATTGCAATTAACTTTTCAAAAGGTATTTTTTTCTTCAAAGTCCTTTTTTTCACAAAACTTAATACTTCAAGTACAAGTAAAAGAAATCTATCAAAGTCGATCTTTTCATCAAAATTAACATTTCAAAATGTAAAGTTTTCTTCAATGTCATTTTTTATCATCAAACTCAATGTTTTATCAAACACAAAACAAAAAAATCATTAAAAAGTAAATGGTTCGTCAAACAAGTAAAAAAAGTCAATTAAAATCAATCTTATCATCAAAATTAACATTTTATAAGGTAATTTTTTTCAAAATCATGTTTTTATGCAAAGTCGTTTTTTCATCTGATTTTGTCTCAAAGTTCATATTTCAAAACGTTATATTATTTTTTAAAATCAAAATTGATCCAGGTATCCCATCTTAAGATGGGTTATCCCAACTTGGAATAGATCTTTATCCACAGTTGGGATAGCCGGAGAGCTATCCCATCTTAAGATTGGATAGTATCTATAGTTGGGTGCAACACAACTATATGTCATAATTATTCAATATACTAAGTTTCAATGAGCAAGCCCTAATAGTTTTCAAATTCCGCTCCGAAAACGCAATTCTAAGTTGCCTTTTCATGAAAACCGGAAAAATTTAAAATTCCAGAAAGTTGAAAATCCCAAAAAGCACAACTATATGTGACGATTAGTCAACATACAAAGTTTGGTTAAGCTAGGCCAAACTGTTCTTGAGTTCTGCTCCGGAAATACATTTCTAAATTGCATGTCCGTGGAAACCGCAAAAATATAAACTCCAGAAAGTTGAATGATCATTTACAAACCCTCTCTCTCTATCAACATATTTTTTGCTAAACCATCCCCATATACATACCGTTTACAAACCTTCTCTCCAATCAACACATAATTTACTAACCCTCTCTCCATCAACACATAATTTACTTACCCTCTCTCCATCAACACATAATTTACTAACCTTCTCTCTCCGTCAACACATAAGTTACTAACCCTCTCTCTGCATCAACCAACAATGTCTTCTTTACAAATCCTCTCTCCCATCAACACATAATTTACTATCCCTCTCTCTGCATCAACAAACAATGTCTTCTTTACAAATCCTCTCTCCAATCAAAATGCAATTTACAAACCCTCTCTTTGCATCAACAAACAATGTCTCATTTACAAATCCTCTCTTTTATCAACATGTAATTTACTAACCCTCTCTGCATCAACAAACAATGTCTCATTTACAAATCCTCTCTTTTATCAACATGTAATTTACTAACCCTCTCTGCATCAACAAACAATGTCTCATTTACAAATCCTCTATCCAATGAACATGTAATTTGATAACCTTCTCTCTGCATCAACAAACAATGTCTTGTTTACTAACCCTCTCCCTTCAAAACATAATTTACTAAACTTCTCTCTGCATCAACAAACAATGTCTCATTTACAAAAACCTCTTTCCAATCAACATGTAATTTAATAATCCTCTCTTCCTATCAACATGTCGTTTACTAACCATCTATCCCTGTCAACATGTCGTTTACGAGCCCTCTCTCCCTATCCACGTGTCGTTTACTAACCCTTTCTTCCTATCAGCATGTCGTTTCCTAACCCTCTCTCCCTATCGACATGTCGTTTACTAACCCTCTCTCCAATCAACATGTAATTTACTAACCCTCTCTCTCCATCAACAAACACTGTCTCATTTACAAACACCTCTCTCCGATCAACATGACATTTACTAACCCTCTCTTCCTATCAACATGTCGTTTACTAACCATCTATCCCTGTAGTTGACCCTAAATGAGAGGTCATTGGTTAACCAATCAAATCTGTGGAATGCGAGGTCATGTTGATACGACACAGGTCAACGCAATACGACACACGTGTGTCGTACGAGATTAGTATGCCATCACTTGTACGTTACCTACGTGTGTAATAAATCCGGTTATAACACTTTCGGAACTGCGCCATCACGACAGCGTCAACAGTGGTTACAGCACTGGGAAACAGATTCAGTCGATAGACCGTGTACCGGATACTGCGACAACATGGTATCCGGCCACTCCATCCCACCGCGGATGGTTCCTGATACCTGACAAACAGACTGATGGCCAGGCGAGTTAGCCGGTGGCAGAGTCGCGACTGGGCACGACCCGATGTGAACCAAATCGAACATTTATGGGATTATCTCAATCGGAATGTCAGAAGTCGGCTTGTCCGGCAATCCAACATCCAGTATGTTAAACAATGCCCCCTCAACGAATGGCAACGGATCATCGCAGACGTCATCAGACGTTTGACGACGTCAGTCGGTAGATGTGTTGTTGCCTGTATAGACTCTTATGGTGTACATACCCGTTACTAACATCACTTTGTAACATGTATTGTGACATTTATCCACGCTTTCGCGATCAGTGTTTACATGATTTTTCAAATATTGGATCCCACCAATCTTTACAGGCTTGTCCTTACGATTATTCCGACTTGATTAAAATGAAACTTTATACACATTGTGTGAAAAAGACACTTAAAGTTAAACAAAAATGATATTCCTTTATGGGTTTGTTTTTATTTTATGTCGATGCTAACACGCGGTAGCGTTTCTTTTGGACACTAGTTTAGGTCTACGAGTTTGCGCAACACGTCAAAGTCATGACGTGCATCAATAAGCTCAACGAATCTATTCGAAACATAAGAACTTTAATGAACTAAAAAACACTTTGTCCTTCTATATAATAAGTACTCTACTCGATATGAAGGCAAGTAAAAGTTGGTTACATAGTGGAATCTAGTATCATACTGAATATTCACTTAGACGTTGGTGTTTTGTTTAAATGCTAAGAAACTGGTGTCCTTGTGTGTGGTTGAATATGATTTATATTATTCAAATTTCGGTATTTGCTAGTTTTTGTCATCCAAAAAAATATTTGTTAATATGCTTTCTCTTGTCGTTTAGTCGTTTACCAACAGATTAAAGGTTCGAATATCAAGGAGGTTTTGATCTCATACCAAAACACTGTACACAACCCAAGTAACATGTCTACATTGTGGTTAAGTATAACAAACTAATTACAATTGTAGATTGCTAAAACAATGACAAGAAATGTTATTGATGTGATTTAACATTCTGAGTTTATCAAGCTAATAATATTTATTTCTTTATGGAATGTCCTTTTTTTATAACGGTTAACGTTTCGTCTTTGTACCGATTAATAAGAAAGGTCGACTTTCTCGATGGTTGCTGTTCGATTGTATGACAAATTATTTGAATTTCCCACTTTTAAAAAAAATTATTTGGATAATACCCACAAATTTGGCTTAATAGAGGTCTAAATATTTTTGAACGTATGGCACGTCACTTGGAAAAATTGGTTCGATAAATAACCCGTTTGGTTTCTACTTTAATTTGTAAATGGCAAAGGGGTAAGCTCTAGATAATGTTTTTATACTTATCGCCTGCTGTACGATTCACTATCCGGATAACCAATCACCAAATATCATTTATACTCCCCCCCCCCCCCCCCTGTATCAACATGTTGTATACTAACCGCTGTATGAGTCAACATAACGTTTACAAAACCGTCTCTCCAAATCATGATTTTTTTTCTATTTCTCTTTCCCCATTAACATAATATTTACTAAACCCTCTCTCTTCATCAACATATCGTTGAATAAAAACTATCTCCCAATTTTTTTATTTTTACTTACCCATTCTCCCCTTCAACATATTTACATAACCCTCTCTCCCACTAGCATTACATATATCACTAACCCGCTCTTCATATCATCATCACAAAACGAACAATAACTCCCTGTCATTTAATACATTTTTATCAACTTTCTCTTGGACATTTAATGTGAAATCCATCATCATTTAAATTAATCTTATGTATGTAAAAGATAATATTTAGTCGATCATGTTATGTAATTAGTATTCATTTAAATTAAATGAAATGCTGTATTTGGGTCATACTTATATACTTAGCTGTTCAAGTTAAATTTGTCATTTTGGAATAGTCATGAGAGATGTTTTGAAGGATCATCTTCCAAAAAATGTCTTTGGAAATGCATGAAAGCCAGATAAAATCACAGAATATCTCTTAAATTTTCGTTTGGGTTACTTTTTCTGGATTTGGAGAAAATAGACCCTATTAAAATGATCCTATTAAGTGTATATTGTACTGACCATACCAACCTGTGTACATACTGATATAGACTTACATAACTAAAAACATATATCTTTATCAATTAAATCTCAAAAGGAGTCTCAGACAAATGGCTGTATCACTGCAGATGTAGACTTGCTATTATAGAGGTTTTGGTAAGGTCAAAATAATGTTAACTAAAGTCTCAGTGTACGAGTTATACTGATACTATTACCATACATGTCAGTTAAGATTGTTTCCAGAATGTTTATAAAACCTCCACTCCACTAGGGTTCATCGTATAACAGTCAATATATACAAACAGAAACAAGTGGTAATCTTTCTGAGATCATGCATGAATACGTTAAAACATTCTACTTCTATTTATAATTTTTGTATTTCCTTTTATTTCATCTACTGAATTTGTACCTGTGTATTCATCTGATAATATTTGTAATTTTTATTAGCCTTAATATTTCATTGTTTTCAATTCATTAAAATATATAAAGCCATTGGCTTTGTATCTCATCAGGCTTCATATTCAATTTTGCTGTAGGGAAAAAAGACTGCTTTAGTCATAAAGACGAACAATAAAGATAATTTTGAATACAACGGAAAGGGGACTCCGTTTGCTCAATCTCATTAAAATAAGGTCAAAATGTTCTTTACTGCGTTACGCAGATAATAGATCTCACAAAGTCTCGTTAGTTCAGCCGTCAGGGTAACCTTCGACCGTTTGATCTGAGGTAGATTTAGTCCACCATTAAATTTTATGTCTTTTAAAGGCAAATTCTAGAGGTTCGAGCGTTCCAACAAAGTTCAGTGGAAAATGATCTTTCGATTTTCCAAAAAGCAAGGATAAGTGATTAATTTTTACTAGGTTTGATGCTTTTCTGAAGTTATAGTATAGATGTTTGTCAAAATGAGCGATATAACTGCACCATTTAACTTTCAGGGATGATGACGCGGGAAATGGTCTATATAATTGAGTTTCCTACTGGTGTCAACAGAAAAGGAAACGCAAAATCCGAGACATTTAGTTCACAAACTTTACGTTCTACATGAACAGTCCACAACTGGGAATTCAGACTAGCACAGTATAAAATCAATATCTTCTTAGTCACTATATTACATATAACGGAAAACTAGTAAACCTTACATTTAAATATCAAAAAACATCTACAAACATCAACATAACATTTCATTAGAAAGTAAGCGATATTAAGATAATTGTATATGAATAAATGAACCATGTTTCTAAATTATAGGTATATGCTTTATCAGGTTCCATACAAACTGTAACTGTGTTGTAAATACATGTGATTACTTTTCTCCGTATAGATAGCTATTGTTTTATTAGTAAAGTATTTCATAAAAAGAAAAGACAGATTGTCAACCTCTAGGTTATCTTAATAGAGAATATCTTATGAGAATATTGAAGGATTTCTATTGTAAACCAAGCCATGTTAAACGCTTACGTTTTGCTGCGAAAAAACATTAATATATCTTCTTAGATATTTATATATACAGTTAACGTACATGTATTAATTAAGGGCCAATATTTTGTTAAAGTTATTTACACGTAAATCTAATTAAACAAAATCAATAAAAATCATTCCAATCGTGCATGTAGTAAAGTAATAATACGGTATTAATAGATGGTCATGTATATGCTTTTGTTCCTTGTTAAGAACTTATGTTATTCGGTAAGGAATGTGATATAAATCTCATCTCAAGTAGATTAATAAAAGGATAATCTCATCTTTAGAAATGTTTGATTTAAACGTTCGCTCTAAAGGTCTCATATATATTCCTGGTTTTTATGTGTATATTAATTACATCGACAATGGGATATTACAAATAAAGGCAATTCATAAAAGACTTTTTTGTAGGTTATATTGTTTTGTTAAAATAATATCATTAGTTCTAACTTGAGATAAGAAAGAAAATGAATTCAAACTCCCATCGTTTGATATAAGCGTTCATCAGAGAAATGTTGACATCAATCGTTTTTCCTTTATACATAATGACCGATTGGTAAGATAGCACCTCTTCAAATCAACCCGACAAAGCGAAAGAACGATAGAGCGATGAAGCGATATAGCCGCGCGACAAAGCGAAAAAGCGAAAGAGCGAAAGAACGATAGAGCGATTAAGCGATATTGCTGCGCGACAAAGCGATATGAAAATATCGCTTTGTCGTTCGTCCATATCGCTTTGTCGTTCGGCCATATCGCTTTGTCGTTCAACCATATCGCTTTGTCGTTCGGCCATATCGCTTTCTCGTTCAGTCATATCGCTTTGTCGTTCGGCCATATCGCTTTGTCGTTCACCAATATCGCTTTATCGCTTTATCGCGTTTATATCAAAGGGCGAAAGAGCGATGTCCCGTTTCGGCCATCATACAACGCCCATAAAATGTCCACATTGAATCCACTTCAATCGTTTCAATACAAACGAGTCGCAGTTGTGAACGGACATAAATTTCTGCTTCAAGATAATGTTAAGTTATGGTTACCTAAATACCTCCTTTTTTTCTAAACGATGGAGGTGAATATCGTTTGTGAACATTTTTGCACACGGATTACACGCATTGTGGACAATCATGAAGAATTCGATAAAACTACTGAAAATACCAGGAAAAAAAGATCAGCCTTTCACGCATTTAGTACACATCGTTGATAGACCTACTATTGGTCGTAATTAATATACAAACGTACGCGACAAAGACCACTTGATTTGCTATCAAAACTTTACAAGTATAAGTAAAAACGTGATGAGAACCCTAAATGTGAAGACGTTATTTTGAGAGTCACAGTTTTTATATTAGGTGATTTGATCAAACATTTTCTCCTAAAACTAGATATTTTGGATCAAGAATCATTTATGAATTTATTATTGTACAGTTGATTTTATTTGATTTAGAATCGAACATACTAGTAGTTTTGCCATGGCATGCTGAGCAAATGAAGTATATGTGTAAAATTTGAGAATCTATATCAATATGAAAAAGCATTTTGGCAAATGTTAGAAAGCATAAAACGCATATGTCACATGTTTCTTTATTTTTTTTTGTAAACTGATGAACTCAATAAATAGAGCGTCGTGTTGAATCACGAAATAAATGATTTACCAAAAGATCCTTTTATTGATATAAGAAAAGATCATGTCATATCGTATTTCAAATAATCGTACAGACTCACAGTAGATTGCAAACATCAGTTAAAGTTTAGAAAGTTCAATTCGTTGCACCACTACCATGTTATCCTATACAATTCCATCTCTCGTAACAGGGTAAATAACTGAATGCCTTCTTTGAAAAAACTTTGCATATCTTTTTCTTACTGATTAAATCTCTAGTTATTCCTGATGCGAATTGATCGGGGTTCGAAAACTGTATAAGTATTATTTTTAAAAGATAAAACTTCATCTTATTCGAAATTCGAATAGAAAGTTGTTCCTTAAAAAAATCCGAAAAAATTGGTTTGGTGCTTTTAGCATATACTGTTACTAAATGTTGATCCTACTACGTACCAAGTTAAGTAAAACAATATTTAACAGTTTTCTAACTATAGCTTGGAAATGGATCTTCTCCAAAAATGCAGTAAGTTCAAATTGTTACCATGGAAACTATCAAAAATCAGAAATACAACGTATCCAAAATAGCAAAACGCACAACATCAACACTAGATCTAACTTAATACCAATTTTAAAAAAAATATTGATTATATTTTTTAGTTATGGTTATCCTACTCCCTAAATGCATGTAGTTCAAAAACCACCATTAGGTCTAACCATATACAAGGTTTTGTGAAATAATATTGAACTGTTTTTTAGATATGGCCCGGAAACAGACCATTCTCTCTTTATGCACTAAGTTAAAACTTGTTCCATGGAAACCAGAATATTTTTTTAAAATTCAATATAACCAAAATGTCAAAATGCACCAGCCAACCACTAGTCTAACCACATACCAAGTTTCGTAAAAAAAATATCGAATAGTTTTTTAGATATGCCCCCTATATGCGCTAAGTTCAAATTGTTTCCATGGAAACCAGAACAAAAATTCAGAATTATCAAAATAGCAAAAGACACCAGCCCACCACTAGATCTAGTGACATACCAAGTTTCGTAAAAAAATATTGAACGGTTTTGAGACATGATCCGGAAACGAAAGCGTTACTGAATTACGGAACCACGGAATCACGGACGGAATGGAAAACAGTATGTCTCCCGCAAAGCTTTGCGGGGGACATAATAAATCAGTTGAATGAGGGAATTAGTTAGACAATAAACTGGCATCTACATGTCATGTTCAAGACAAGTATTGTAATAAAGGACATGACGAAGAACCAGAGTTTATGTGCCGAACTTTCTCCTGCACGATTTGAGGAAAGCACCAAGTGCATTATTCATTATACTTTTCTCAAACTGGTGTGTTGGCCGTTTTTGTTTGTGTCCTACTTGACAGGTTTGTATTCCTGTCGCAGTTACCATTGGAAATAATCCAAACTGCCCGCTTACCCACATCGACACGCTGTCATTATGTACATGGACATTTGTTTCACAAGGATTTCAAGTCTATCTAGGTATATGGGCAAGACTAGGATTTGGTTTCTTGTAGACTATTGTTCTGTTGAATCACAGCAAATGTAGAAGTAGAAGTCTCTGAAAATCACTTCAAAGAAGAATGGAAATTTGTCTCGAAATTTGACATTTCAGAGTGAGTTATATCTGCATCGGGTGCCTGTCGCAAAGAGTAATCAGATAAGCGCCTTGACTGGCAGATACGTTTATTGGCCCTGTTGTTAAATTCTGACCTCTCAGTTGGAATTCAAGTTCATGTGCGTGTCAGCAGCAGCTCACAGGTGCATTGTCATGGTCTCTTAACATGCGTCCCCAAATACAGAACAGGAAACTACCAATTTGTTTCTCATGGAAAGTCATTCTTTTCGTTTTAAAGCCGCCAATATAGCTATATATAAAATGTGTCATGATTTTAAGTCTTTAAATTAATAACAAAAGTAAAAACCATTAGTGTTTTTGAATTTATACACAAGTTCCATGTTTTTTTAAAACAAGTATTTGTCACAAAAGTGACAAGATCCCCCACCGCAAATTGATGTTAACAGAAAACATACTGTATACATAGAAACACTTGTCTACACTTGTCTACACTTATCATGCTACCAGATGTCATTTAGACAATATCAAATCGACTGGTTCCTGGGTCTTCCAAATAAGAAGCCTTGTGCAAAAAATGACGAGAATATAGAGACCAGTTCTTAACATATCGGCCTTCTAAATGCATGTTGGTTTAACTGTGACTTGAAAAAAATGTGAAAATCACCAAAACCAAATTGGCCGGTGTCTTCCTTAAATAGATCTATAAAAAGAATCCAGTGAATGACTCTTGAGATATCACACTCACAAGCTTAACATGCAGGTAAATTGATGATAATTCCAAAGTTCTGCTGTGACCTTGAAAACAATGTGAAGGTCATCAAAGTTGACTTTGTCCTGCGTATACCCAATAAGATGCTTTGCTTAACTTATGAAGGCAATCTAGTTAACAGTTCTAGAGATTTCCTGCTGACAAGCCTTAAATGCAGATTTCAATGTTTCAATTGTCAAAGCCTCGCTGTGTATTGAAAATAATGTGAAGGTCACCAAAATCAACTCGGTCCGGCGCCTACCTAATAAGATGCAATATGTCAGTTATGAAGAGAATCCAGTAAGTGGTTCTTGAGAAATCCTGCTGATAAGCCTAAAATGCAGGTTTCAATGCTGAAATTTTCAAAGTCTCGTTGTGACCTTGAAAATAATGTGAAGGTCACCAAAATCAACTGGGCCCGGCGCCTTCCAAGTAAGATGTTTGGTGTAAGTTATGAAGAGAATCCAGTTAGTGGTTCTTGAGATATCCCGTTGACAAGGGTAAAAATTCAAAGATTCGTTGTGACCTTGTAATAAAGGTCAAGGTCACGAAACTCTATAGGGGGTGATGAAGCTATATACAAAAAATGAAAAGAATCTGGTCAATAGTTTTTGAGTTATTCAATTTTTCATTCGTATGGACGTACATGTACGTACGGACGGACGCTGCCCAATACTATATCCCCCGCTTCGCGCTAAACGCGCGGCGGGGAATAATAAATCACAATGTTAAAAGATCGATAGTGAAATGCAATATATTATATTATTACTATTATAGTATAATTTGAAATATTACTGTGATCTTTGATGAACTGCAAGGCGTTTGTCTTAATTGTCTCTCTTTTTTCTCAGTAATTGTTTGGATTCAATTTGTAATTCGTTTGACCAAGGATTTTTATGACAGAAGGTCTGATGTAATTCCTTGGTTTGACATACGTATAAGTAATAACGAGTCACTATTACCATTTTGATACGGGAATGGCCTTCTAAAACAGTTTTCCTCGTTACCTGCTTTTTTTCTTTCTGTCATTCTCGGACGACAGCCCACCCGGTCAGAAAACCACATCACACAAAATCCCATTCCTTGTTGGTTTTTTAGGTTTCTCGAAAATAAGGACACATTTATACTACATATCTTTATCATAACAGCAAAAACATCGCGTCTGAATACTTTTCACCCAATGATCCTGGAGCTGATAATTTAACAAATGAGTTTATCAAAGTCTTTATACCCCAAGCTATCGACCAGATATGTAAGTTGTTTAATGATATTTTCAACTGTGGTCACTTTCCAGATCAATGGGCCACCTCAACAATCCACGCTCTACATAAAAAAAGGAGATAAGCTAAATCCAAATAATAACAAAGGAATTGCCATTAGTAGCTGCCTGGGAAAGTTATTTTGCAAAGTTATCAATGATCGAATCATAAAATTCTTTGAATCAAACTCAACTTTTGATTCCTGTCAGTCTGGTTTTAGAAAAGGTTTTCGTACTTCAGACAACATATTCACTATCAAAACTATCATTGACAGTTTTAAAGTCAAGATAAAGAAACTTTATACCTGTTTCATAGATTTTAAAAAGGCTTTTGACTCTGTAAATAGGGGATTGCTCCTCTCAAAATTGTATAAACAGGGTATAAATGGGAAAATATTGGACGTGGTGTCATCTCTATATTCCAATGTGCACTACAAAGTAAAAACATCAGCTGGATTGTCTGAACCCTTTCTGTCAAATGTAGGTGTGCGTCATGGCTGTATTCTTTCACCTACACTTTTCAACCTATTCATTAATGACCTCGTGTCTTATCTTGACATACCCAAAAATGGATTATGCTTGGATGGTTTGATGCTTGGTCATCTACTATTTGCAGATGACCTGGTTTTATTAACTGATTCACCAACTAAACTGCAAATGTTGCTTGATAATCTGACCCACTATTGTACAAATAATTATATTGATATCAATATGGAGAAAACCAACATTGTGGTGTTTGGTTCATCAACCAAATCTAAGCAGGAGCAACCTTGGACTATAAGCGACCAGCCTTTACTTGTCACTGATAAGTATACATATCTGGGAATTATACTCCACCAAAATGGAAAATTCAAACACTGTTTGGAAGCATTACGGAAAAAGGGACAACAAGCCTACCATCTTCTTTCATCTGTCTTATTTGGTAATGATTTGTCACCAGCTGTAAGCTGTAAGATTTTTAGAGCTATCATTGAACCGATACTCCTTTATAATTGCGAAATCTGGGCTATGGGATATACCTCCTCCAAGTATTTAGACTCTTTTGGTCCAGAAAAATTACAATTGAAATTTTGTAAACGTATCCTGGGTGTATCCCGATCAACACATAATTGGGCATGCAGGGCTGAACTAGGTTTACTCCCGATCCAATAAAATGTAATCAAAATTCCATATTTGCATTTCATGACCACCTGTGTAATACTCAAAACATTGTGCTTCAACATGCTCTTAAACATTGCATGGCTTTATCAAAACATAAAGTTTGCTGGTACCACCAACTGAATGTTCTTCTAGACAAATGTAATATGTCATTCGGTGATCTATCATCTGCGTACAGTTTACAAAAGTTAAAGTCGCATTTCGAAACAAATTTTATCAACTCTTTACAAGACCCCCCTCATCGATCATCAAAGAATAAACTTAGGACCTATAGACAATTTAAAAATAAATTTAACCTTGAACCGTATCTTAATTGCCCAACAAAGTTACATCGAGTACATTTCACTAAACTACGCTTAAGCGACCATTAGATATGACCATGATAGAGGCTGGACGCAGACATAGACCACCGATACCTCTAGACCAGCGATTGTGTCAAGTTTGTCACACACTGGAAGGTGAGATGCATTTGAGAAGCAGATATTTATCTTTTGTATCATTACCTGTAAGAGATAAACAAATATTGTATAATTTGTTAAATTCGAAAAATATTGATGCCATTAAATCTCTTGCAATTTATTTCAAACATGTATTCAATGTAAGAAATGTCACCGCCACTTGTACCACATAATTCATGAACTGTACTTGTACTATAGGCCTTTAGGTCTGAACTACTGAATAAACAAATCTGAAATCTGAGATGCATCATATTATGTCATGCACAAGATACATCAAGGAACGTCACTGTCTTGTCCGTAACATTGCCGCTATAGACAATTATTTAAGAAATCTTGATAAGCACAACCAGTTTATATATATTTTATCGAATAGAAGACCCGAATTAGTGGAAACCATCTGCTACCATATTTACAAATTTGTCAATAATGACACCACTTGAGAAAATGTATCATTATTGATTATTACATTTGCTCAATGTCCATTTGTCATATATGTTTATTATTGTATGTATATTATGTAGCTTTAGAATATTGTCACTGTTTCAATGTGGAATGTAATGGCAATAAAATATCTTATCTTATCTTATCTTATCTGATCTCCTAACAATACTGTTACTCATTTGGCGTGTTAGGCTTTTTTTTATTCCTATACGACAAAAAGGTGTGGGCTTTTATCAAAATTGCAAGTCGGGTTTTTGTCTAGGCGGGAATATGTTCGTACACTCATTAAGTCTGGACTTATATTCAGTCTTTGAAAAATAATAATTCTCTTAAAGATTAGTTAATCAAATATAAGAAAGGAGCCTCAGAATATTAGCTGTGCCAATAGTTCTCTACGGAGCTAGGCTTGCTTTTCAAGAGGGGTTAATTTGTTATGTTAAGATGTTTTTAACTACAGTCTAAGGCTACCTTTTCGTTGTCATCATATAAGTGATATTTTATGTTCACAAATTATTTTATGAATTGTACAATATATATATGACCTTGTACAAATGATACTATATGTATAAACTAAAATGTCTCAATCAATTTCGCCTCAGCAGAAAATACCCCTCCCGATAGGACAGTTCCCATAACACAAAATAATCATGAACACACATGAGATACAATGAAAACATGTCTGTCATATTCATTTATAATAACGCTTTCCGAATACTTTTACGAAAACGTTCGAATACTGATCCAATATGTATCATATAACCTACAAAAGATAACTGTTTCATATTTGAAATTCAATAAGGAAGTTCCTACCTCTTAAAATCCGAACAATCGGGATTTTGCGCACTTAACAGATCCTTTTATTGAATGTTGTGATCAGTCTAAGTAAACCTTTCCTCAATTATATCCGTTTCACTCCGATATTGAGTCTAGCAAAATGTAGTAGAGGGTCGCGTCATCCATCTTTCGAATTGACTAATCAGGGCTCGGCTTCCCATGTCGCAATAGTCTGCTTTCGCACATATAACGCTGGAAGGTATATAGCAAGTGTTATTGAGGCTAGGTTTACTTAGACTGTGTTAGATAGATAGATGTCCTTTCAATTTAGGGAGTAATGAGCATTTAGCAGTTATCCGAGATATTTTTTGATTATTGTATCCAAACTTTCAAGAGACTTATGATATCTGAATCGAGTGCATATCACAGAAAGTAGCAATCAGATCAGCGAGATGACTGGCATATCAGTTGATTTAACCCCGTTGTTAAATTCTGACCTCTCAGTTTGAATTCAAGTGCGTATTAGCAGCAGCTCGCAAGTGCATTGTCATGGTCTCTTAACATAATATCGTCTCTTTAGCTTCTAATGAAGAGTTATCCTTTACTTTTCAAACTAAGAGTCTTTTAATGAATTCAGTATAACTGAAAGTAGCCATTTAATTGCTATATATATAACATACTCATTAATTGTATGAATTGAATATAAAAGCAAAAGAAAAAACAATTTGAACTTTCAGGTCTATTTAATTCTATTTTCATCTAATTTCTAAATAAATCTACAATGTTAAAAGAACAGAGAGGGGACGTTTATAAAAACATAGATATTCTTACATTTAACCATTCTTACTTATCCTTATATACACTGTTCCTCTTGCTGAATTTTATTAAAATCTGCTACAACGTTCTTTCTCAGGCTTGATAATTTTACCACGATGCTTATCCAACATCATATCTTATCTGGAGAGGTGTTTTGTTTAGACAATTCTGAAAGTGACAGAACCATAAAACAGTAAACAAGAAAAGGCCGAAGTCAATTTGAAAAACGAGCTGGAACTATTCTATATCTTTATAAGTCATTTCCAGCTGCACTGGGACAGCCAGACAGCAACACATACCAGACCTAAACAGTGTCCAAGAAAGTATAGTGTGGCCTTTCAACTCCTTATCAGATATCTTGACCTATCACTTCTTCCACTGCTCTCTCCCTCTTTCTCTGTGTACATATATGTGCACTCACTGACACAAAAATATCACAGAACAAATATGTTAACTACACAATTATGATTTAGTACCTTAAGATATGTATTTATTATCGACGAAAATTGGAATGTTACACAACAGTGCCTAATATGTATCATAAACACCCAGAGAAGTACATCTACTGCATGGACAATCAGAGTTTACACAACACCATATACTAGCATATTTGAAAACGTGTATATTATAGATCTCAGATATACAGTAAAAAGGTTGGATTGATATTCTAATAAGAAATCTAAAACCAAAGAGCTATCAGTGGACAAAGTAAAAGAAGCATTTTTGAAAAGATTTGATTTGTGTTCATATCATTTGTAAGTATCATTCTTTAATATGTAAATTAATCACAGATGATCAGCAGACATCTGACTTGATTTGGATTATTACACTACATAGTAATTTGCAGAGTTTTATCGTTGTTTTTATCGCAAGCCTTTTATATTGTATATATACGTTGTAAAAGTTTATATATGTAAAATATTTCGCTTCGGTTGTTTGTTTATTATGTGCATTTAAAGTGTTTTGTCATATAAAAATACATTAACTAGAGCAAGAAGTCTGTTGTGTTTTAGGGTATAGCTACCCTATGTTAATGTTAGAGGGATTACAATTGGCACCCACTCTGGGGAATGTGCCAGTTATGGCCCAGTGCCGGTCATCCATGAAATGGCTTTAACAATTTAGACTTTATGAGGTGTCACAGTTCAAAGGGGGGGGGGGGGGGGGGGGGGGGGAGATATTGGCTACAAAATCAAAATCACTGATAAGCATCGTGGGACTAATTGTATTTTTAAAAAATATATATTTCATCAAACTTCATAAATTACAGCATCCATAAAATCGGATGTTCTTATTTTAGCAGCTATCATTTTAAAGAGCCTTAATCCTTGATGCACGGAGGTCTCATTTGTCCCTCTTTCCTCACAGTTGTTTTGAGGATTCATACGTATACGTACAAGAAATGCTGAGTTACTTTAGCTTTTTCGTCATGGCGTGTCCTTTAAAACGTTTTTCCTCTTTATCTTTTTACATTTCTTTCAGTGATTATCAGACAAACGCTAAAAGTTCAGCATTTGAACTCTGAAATAGGTCTGTAATACAGGCAGTTAATGTATCCAAAGCTTTTGCTACTGTTTGCTGAATCTTAATATAATTCTTTTGAACTCTGTTATAGAATTAAGTGGGTACAGCAAACAGTTAAAGGGGCAGTAGCACGTTTTTTGACAATTTTATATTTCAAAGTTTTCAATGATAATTGTATGTTAGTGCTAAAAGTAATACTTTGATAGTGTCATAAATCTTATAACACAAGCCAATTAGCCATAGTCAGAGGACAAAGTATGAAATTCTCGTAAAATCCATTGGCGGCCATTTTTTTGTGAACACCTTTAATTCACTTTCTGTAAGAAAAAGGAACCGCAAGGCTAAACTTTACATTATATATTTGAATTGTTACTGCTGCATTTAGTTTAAATACATTGTCTTTCAATTGGAACCATTAATTCTAATTTTCCTGACATCACCATATTTTCCCCCTAAAAACGTGCTACTGCCCCTTTAAAGCAATAGCAATCTAATGAATATATTAACCTTTGTCTGAGAGATCTAACTTGATCGATATTTGAAATATTTATACTTGGTTTCTGCATGTTTATTAACAACACATACATTTAAAAATTAAAACGAATAAAAGATGAATAAAAAATTAATATCAGTGTTTATGTTTTTAAAATTTATAGCACGTTTTCTACTCTTTTGAAGTAGCTGTCATCATGTCCGTAACCGTTACTAACATATTATCTCTCAATGTCCGTAAAGTTTGTTTAATGGGCCATCAACATTGAGCATCAACATTTTCCCACGCAGTAAGGTTTGGGTGCAATGCTACACTGAATTTTATTGCAGTATAACACATACTGCATGTGTGTAGATAGATCATTGTTAGTGATATATCTGATATGGTATATTAATATTAATATATACACTTTTAAACATACACTTTCACTTAAATGCAAAAAAAACCCTGTTTGTATATGTGTTCTTACATATGATAAATATGTATAAGTTCTTTAATCGCGATGACCAGAGGTGGCTGAATGTGATTCGTACTTCAGTAAAATGAAAATGAAATTAGATTTCTTATCTCAAATAATCATGTAGGTCAATCAACTCCAACCACCTTCGGTTGGCTCCCTAAATGCTATCATGTTGAAATATTCGGTTGATTTCATCATTGAATAACGCTTTCATTTTCAATTTAAATATATATATGTGACATGCATGTCGACTTTTAGAAACTTTTAACTATATTTATAAGCCATTTATGACGCTTCAACAACTATTCAAATATTATGATGTATGTAACCTTTGATCCTCTACGGAAATAATATCATATATTAAATAATATCAATATCCATGGCATTTTCTTATCATACGCTCTTCATCCACGTTTACATCTTTGTCAACCTCGCGTATTTGTATTAAGTGTAGATTTCTGAAGAGGAAATATTTCAAATTCGTCATAGTTTACAATTTTACATTATCAAAGGGTTGAGGATAGGGTATTGCTTGTAAGGCTTTTGATATTCAGGAATCACAGAATGAAACATCAAACAAAGACAAAACATATTTCAAAACAAAATTGAAGCTCGAGTCATTTCCACCACCGTTCTGTTTCAAGATGTGACAAATCGACAAATCATGAATGATGGAAATGAAAAGCCTAAGAGCCTGTTGGACATTTTATGGGCGCTTTGTTTCTTCTCCTTGGATGCGGTAAATTCGTACCCGACACGAACTCGTATCCACAAATTTCAGTAGATTCGTACCACAATCGGACGTTGGATTCGTCATATCACATTAATTTTGATGCCAAGTTGTATCACCTGACAAACTTATATGATATCAATAACAAAAACAGTTTTTCATTGATAATATTTATGCAATTAAAAATTGATCATGTCTGCAGTTTTTTATCTGGAAAGTAGAGCGACACAGATGATTCCATGCAGGACGAAACGTGAAATATATTTTAGTATTTTAAAATAATATACATAATGATGACTGATGCTCAAAAACAATAACTTAATAGATACAAAACTCGGTTGCGATCAATTTCCCTCAAGGCTAGCCTCCTTATGAAGTGAACCGAGTACATCCACAATGTGACGGTTTCACCCCTTTGATTGTTCTGTGTTTCAGAAATGGGCAGCATGTTTATTTTTTTTATAGAAAACAATCATTTACTATATAATTTAATATATACTGATTTACCTATGTATGTAAAACGTTTCCCATTTATGTACATACATGGTTAAAATTGGTGACATTACATTAACATTTTCATGATATAATAAAACAGTAATTAGGAACTTCAAGCTGGATGATTTCAATTCAACCTGCAAAGAATTCCCAGGATCGAACAAGTACTTTTTTCATGAAAATTAATTTTACTACACTGATTTAACATGCAACTCAATGGAAGAAATATTTCGCCTTCCGACTATAATTAGCACAGGCCTGTATATATTTGCATTGTTAAATTGTGCAAAATGCATATTGATGACGTCAATGCAATTTGACATTAAACCATTATTGTAAATGTGGGTACGAGTTCGGTTTTTGTACGAATTTCTCAGTTGGGACGAGTTCGTTATGGGTACGAATCAATCTACATACATTCTCCTCCCCTTCTCATACCCCCACCCATTCTCTCCCCACAGAGGCGACTCAGTCATACCTGAATTAGCAGGTATGACTGAGTTGCCTCTGTGGGGAGAGAATGACCCCCACCAAAGCAGTTTAAAAATAGCATCCGACACTAGCGCCCCTAGCGGCCATCTTTCCAGTTTGACCTTACCGTGCGAAACACTGTTTATCCCAGTTTGACCGTTCGTTTCGTTTTGTTGTATTTTTTGCCTCGATGGCCGCCCATATATTATGCCTACATTTCTAAATGATTGTTCTAAACAAACAATATTCATTCTTTTGTCTCCCCATGCAAACATATTTTCAGCAAGGATATCCGGGACGCAACTGAGAAAATTGTAGAGATGTGTGCAGTAGTGAATAAAATTCTACTAAACCGTTAGTCACTCGGAATGTATTCGTGTAAGGGCGCATTTGGGAAAACCAGGGGGTATTCCATATGTAGGCCTACTTTGGTTGAAAGATACATCACGTTACGGGCGACCATTTCTTATATCCACACCGAGAGAAGAGGTAAGGTATTTCAATTTTCAAGTAAAATGAAAATGAAGAACAACAAAACATTTTCATTTGGTGATT